>OY720153.1:45982860-46582860 GCA_963082725.1 Pedicia rivosa
GTAACATAATATTATTGTATTGTGCTAAGTTGACAAGAAATGAGAAATGGATACAAAAAAAATAGAGTAGAAAATATCTTATGGAAAGAAGAATAGAAAATCCAAAAAATTATGAAACTATACAATTTTTCTATAAATAATTAGCAAATTAAATTTTATATAAAGAAAGAAAAATATTAAAATTGATATAAATAAAAAATCAATAAGTATAGTGGAAAAATTAATTAAAATGTCATATATTGTTGCGTGTAGGCTAAACAAGAATACAGAATAATTTATACGAGAGGTACAAGAAGAATATTATGAATTTTTGTCGCCTCAATAAAAATTTGTTTTGTTGTTGTTTTAATTCATGTATATCGCGCGAAATACCCTCCCCATCTCTATAGAACTTCTTTTTTAATTTATGCTATAACGAAAATAAAGCATACATATAAAACCAAGACACAACGGTTTTCACAAAAAAGTTATGTAACACGTGATAGAGAGGACCATCTCTCTGTTGAAAAAGAAGGAAAATTAAAAAAAAAACTTGGTTAACATTCCAGACGTCGGAAAGTCCTTTTACTTCTTTTTGTTTTATTTTCTGTTTTTTTTTTGTTGTGTATTTATTTGTTTTTTTATATATAAAAAAAGAAGAGGGAAAAAATATAAATATTGTAAGAAAATTTTCGTTATCGTCATTTTTTTTGTTTTTGCTGGCGCCCAGGGCTAATACATTTTTTAATTTTTTCATATATCAAATTTTCTTCATTTCCGTTATTGTAGAAAATGCAATCGGAAAAATGAATTCGCCCAGAAAACTAGTTCACTGTGTAATCGCTGTCTGGTTATAAATTTTCCATATCGATTTTTCTGGCCAAAAATATGTGCTCCGTGATTTGCCTTTCTCTCTCGTTCTCTTTTTTGCTTACCCCTCTCTTTTGCTTTATATTCCATATTTTTACCATCCCCCTAACTGCAATTTTACATATTTGCCAGATTAATATCCATGTGCAGAATATTCTCCTTTTTATTCCTACGAATAAAATTCTATATTTGGAAGCAAAAAGAAAAAGAAAAATCATGGGAAAAAACGAAAGAGAATAAAAGAAAAGAAGAGGAAATACAAGGCAACAGCCATAACGACGACGCCAATGGAATCGCGCCGTGACGCAGTATGACGTCATTCAGGCGCAGAGTCTAACAGCCGTTCGATAAAATTGTTATTTAGCTGTACGGGCGGAGCTACACCTTTCACTCTACTTCAGTACTTTGCCTAAGCATTATCGCATACAAAATATACTCTTATTTATTATAACATTTCCAAGTCCGACCAACAGTCGGGTTTTGGTTCAGTTTATTCGTGTTATTGAAAAAAAATTTTTTAAATATTTTTTTATAAATTCAACTTCGTTAACAGTCTCAACCGAAGTTATTGTCAGTCGAGCGCCGATCCAGTAACGAGAAGGTCGCGCCTTGTGTTATCTTTATAAGTGTTTCGGTCCATCACGGGTGAAATAAAAGTGTCTCAGCCCCCATTTTTTTTTTAAAAAAAAAAAATTTCTTTGAGAAAATCAAATAATTTTTTGATTTTTAAAATTCCTAGTTTTAAGTGAAATTAATTCTAAATAAATTTTCTCCGATTTTTTTTTGTCAAGAAAAAATCTTTTTGTTTTTTCTATTTCGTTTTTTTTTTCTAAAATAGAAAATAATAAAAAAAAGTTCGGCATTTTTGTGTGAAATAAATATTTTTTAAATAAAACTAAAATGACATAGTGACTGGAAAACAGTTGTAACCTAATTCTCCTCTGTTCCGTTTTCTCATAACTTAAATTGTTTGTGTAAAAAAAAAAGAAACTTTGGAAAAGGCGATTTTAAAAAAGAATTATTCCGGAGTTTTGGGGCGAAAATCATAAAAAAGACCATTTTATAAATTAAAAGTAAAAGAATTTCTATTGGATTTGTTTTAGAAACAAAAAAAAAAGTACGAAAGGAATTTTTTTTTTTTGTTGGTTGCTTAACGCCTAATTTTTTTGGGTTTTATTATTTAAATAATATTTAATCTGATTTAATTTTAAATTAAAATTAGTAAATTTATAATTAAGTGGAATTGCTGTTTTATTTTTTAGTTAGTAGTTGTAAGAACTTGAAAGTTAAAATATTTTTTTCTTCTAATTTTTGCGATTGCGCAAAAAAAAATTCTATTGAATTTTTTTTTTGTACATTAAAAAAGAATTAAGAAAAATATATATAAACTTTAATCGGACATGTCAGATAAGGTAGGTGAGACTGAAAAGTCTTAAAAAAAAATCTCTAAAAAAACAAAATTTACAAAATAAATGAATTTTTTTTTCACTGATAAAATTTTGATGGGTGTTGAAAACTGAAAATGTGTTAAAAAATCTAACAGAATATTATATTGATGTGGATTAAAAATGAATAAGTTCTTAAGAAGAAAAATTATCCTTTTCTAAAAAAAAAAAATAATATTCAATCTCGTTCAAAAATGGGAAAAAAATTCACCTCGCGCAAAAAAAATCCTAATGAAAATCTCATCAAGTTTTTGTTCTTTTAATAAAAAAAAAAGAAAGAAAGAGAAAATGCAGGGAAAAAGAGAAAAATGTTGGAATAGAACAAAAAATGTATTTGAAAAAAAAAGTAAACGGAGTTGATGAAACAACATTTTTCCACTCTCTTTCCTATCGATTTTCTTTACGAATATTTCGTATACTGAAAAATTTTCTATGAGAAAATTTATTTTGTGAGCATTTTTCCTCCTTTTTCTCCTTCTTTAATTTTTTTTTCTTCTCTATTTGAAAATGGAAAAAGTGTTAAAATCGGAAAATTAAACGTATTTATGGAATTTTAAGTGTTAAAAAAATGAGTCAAAGTCTAAATGAAAAAGAAAAATCTTCCTAATTAAAAATTAGTTACCAAAAACAAATTATTAATGCATAGAAAAACTATAAAATTGATGAAAAAGCGGTTTTTCCTTGTCTCTTCGCTAAAATAATAAAAAATGGGAAAAATTGGTTTCCAAAAAAATTGTGGAAAAAGTACAAAAAGAAGAAGACAAATTAAAAAAAAAAATTTATTAAGCCGATGAAATACATGTTTTTATTGAATTTTTATGATGATGATGATGACGTCAGAGAAATTGCTCAACTTAAAAAAATAAATGTAATATGTTGTAATAAAGTTGATAATAAATATTTTTCCTGTTTCAATAAATAAATGAATTAATTTACAATGATTATATGGACACGGATCAAAACCAAAATAAAAATTATTATCAAATAAAAATTTCATATTTAGTTACAAAATTCCTTGACATTTTATATTTGAAATTGAAACACAAAAATAATAAATAAAAAAAAAACAAAATGATAGAATTCTTTAAATATTTAATATTTAATATCGCCATCAATTCTATAAATTTTCTATTAAGAGGAAGTCATCTCTTTTTTTCCCTCATTGAAAAATTATTGTTGTTTCTTATTTTCTAATCGTGGATCATTTTTATATATATATATTTCTCTTGGAACATATTTTATGTTAGAGAAAAGGGAGAAAACAGTTTAAATACAGACAGAGAAAGACGTAATAATTTCCAATCACGACAACACTGTATTCTTCCGATATCATATATATCGATTTTCTGTTATATTTTATACCACTAACATTATAGTTAATCATAAACGTATAACAGTTTCATATTTTGAAGGTTTTTACACGATTTTCCTTTTATTTTTTTCTTTGCATTACATAAGACTTTGACACTGATCTCATTTTTTTTTGCATATTTAACTAACTTTACAACGAGTTTAATCAGTTTATAAAATTCAATTTAATTTCCTAAAATTTCTCAACTAAAATATTCATATCGAATTGAATTAAGAAAACTTCCGAAGCAATTTTTTTATCACTTCGTAAAATTCAATACAAACAAAAAACTGTTTTGTCTAGTTAATGAATCAATAATATTATTTACATTTACATTATGATTAATTCATCATTTTAATTTGATTGAAAACTATAAATTATCTAAAATATAAAAATGTTGGAAGAAGAATAATCGATGAGATAAAAAAAACGAGGTGAATTCACGTTTCCATTTACTAGAGGATTAAAGTTTTTTATTTTCCCAGTCTATTTTTATATAAAAACATTTTATTTCATTTTATTTGTTCATGGAAAAAAATCATTACAATTTATATTGTACGTTTTTTTTCCTATACAGAAAATGGATTATATAATCAATCGATGTTTATTCCATTCATTCATTAATTCATTGATTTTTTTTTGTATTCAAGTCTCTTTGATAACCCCTTTTTTTGTATAAAAAAAAACAATAGTCATAGTTTTTTTTGCCTCTATGACTAATTATTAAATAATTCTTCTGATAACAAAAAACAAAAAAAAAATTACATAAATATTAAAAGAAACAATTTTAAATCCTCTCAGTTCTAATAAATTTTATTTTTTATTTCTTCTTTTATTTTATAAAAATTCTAGTTATTCTGTTAACCAAAGAATAAATAAAAAAACATCTTGTCTTGGGAGTGCGAGGACCCTTAAAAAAATTCTATTGCAAAACAATAGAAAATAAAAAAAATATTAGGCAAAAAAAAACTTATAAAACTAAATAAAAAAAAAAAAACTCACAAAACTGAAAAACAAACGTACGTAACAATTAGCATTTTAATAGCGTTTTCTTTTTTTTTTTAAGCAATGAAATTACAGTCTTGTGATGTTGTGTTCTGTGTTTATTTATTTATTTTTTTTAATAATTAAATTATTTATTAAAAAAGACAATATTGCTTTTGTTCAATTTTATTTCACTTTATTTACTTTTATAATTACTTTTTTTTTATTAATTTTCTTTAATTAAAAATTAAAAAGAAAAAAAATAATAAAAATCGTCAATTTTAATAATTTATTTATGTCTTGTTGTCTTGTAATGCTATAGTTTTAGTTCGACCCATTTTCTTCATCATTTCTTCTTTTTCTTTCTTCATTTTATTAAAATTTTCCGAGTTTATTTTGAACCAAATTATTTTTTTTGTTTTCTGATTTTTTTTTATTTATTTTCATTTTGTTTGTTGCTGTTCGTACAAATACACTTTACGTTTCGTTAACATTTTTCATAGAATAAATTTAGTGTTCTTACTATATTTGATATTAGTTTGTGTGCCAGCATGTCTTTATGATGTGTGTGTGTGACGACTAAATGTTTATGGGATGAAAACACAAATATTTCAAATAGAAAAAAAAGTACAAATCTTTAGTATTCTCAAATACCTACACAAAATCTCACACATGTATCCATCATTCATACATTTTAATTTAAATCATTCTGACTTTTTGCGAAAGAAATAAAGACAGACACGAAACCAACAATTATTAAATATAAAAATATACAAATAAAACAAACAGAAACGAACAGAAAAAAAAACAATTACAAAAACACTTCATAAAAGTAAAGTAAAAAAAAAACAACAAAAAGTGTTTAAGAATATCGTTTCATTTAATTTTCTCGTTCATTCAATGACATCGTGTTTTTTTGTCATTTTTTTTTTTAATAAAGTAATGCTATTAAATTTAGCATATGTATATACCCTCTCTCTTTCGCTCGTCTCTTCCCCTTTTTTGTACACATTTTTCTCTTCGTATTATTAAATTATATAAATTATTTATATAAAAAACAACAAACGAAACAGAGAACAAAAAAAAAATATCGTACGGAAAATGAAACAGAAAAATATAAATGTGCCGCACTAAAAAAAAAAAATTGAGAGAAAAAGAAATGAACATTACGTGTTAATTATTAATTTTATTTAATTTATTAATGTGCGATTCTTTAATAAAATATTAACACGGGAAATAAAGAAAAATTAAAGCAATAAAAATTTATCTTATTCTTTTTTTGCATGTTTAAATGATGAAGATTTTCCCTTAAAAATAATGAAATGAGATGAAAAGAATTTGGAATGAGATTTCAAAAAAGAAAAACAAGAAATATAAATTCAAAATGAACGCATGAATTTTTTTTTATGAATTTTCTCTAACAAAGATTACTTTTTTTTTTACTAAAATTAAAAAAATATTAGTATACATTTTTTTTACCATCGTGATAGGAGGGATTATATTCGACCCCGTTAAGTTTTCTCTTGTATCTCTTTAGAGGAAACTAAAAAGTCGGGAAATTGCATAATACAGAATAAATATATACAAAATCTCCATACCAAATCATTGCTGATTTTTGTTTTGTTAATCGAAATAATATTATGTAATTATATTACTATTTTTTTTTGTCAATTGAAATTTACCTTCAATTAATAATCCATTTATTTTTAGTTCGCTAAAAATCTATTAAAAAAATCTTTTCATCGAATTTATCATTAACAAAAAAAAAATACAAATTGACAAAAAAAAAAAAACAAGTTAATATTATTAAATTGCGGAAAGAAAAAAAATTTCATCGACGACTTATTTCTTTTACTTTTTTTTATGTGGCGACTACATAGTCGATTGCAAAAAAAATAAAAAAATACGGACAAAATACGATAGCAGCGCACACTAAAAAGAAAAATAAATGGCCGCTTCTGCTGAATATTCTATGCTGGATAAAATGAAGAAGAATACACAGAGCATGCGCTTATTTTAAATGGAAAAATTTACGAAAAGAAAAAAAAGAAAGAAAGAAAAGCATGAAAATTCCCTTGAACAGAGAAAAAAAATCGATTTATTTTCAAACACTACAAATATTAAACTCTAGTTTTTTTTCATTTTCTTTTGATTTCACATTTGTGTTTTCTTTTCATTTGACCTATCAAATCAACTCCCCTAATCCTCACCACTCTTATAGTGTAAATCAAATAAAAAGAAGAGAAAAAGTACACCCATAAAACCCACCAAATTATTTATTGATCGAAGAAATATTTTATTACTATTTTCCATTTTTCAAATTTTCGCCTTTAGAAATTTTCTATTGTAAATTTTTTTTTTCTTCTGTATGAGAAATTCTCGAACTTTTCATTTGTCTTTTTCGATTTTCTATTTTGGTTTACAAACCAACCACTGTGTGTCGCTCTTTTACCTTCTATATTTTTCTTTTACCACAATTACAATAAAAAATTTCACAATAAATAAAATAATGAAAAAGTAAAAAAAATAAAGGGTGAAGAGAAAATATTGCTAACGACCTTCATGATCATATTTTAATAATTATGTAAAAATAAGTGACTTTTTTTTTGATTCGACCATTATTTTAATTGAATGTTGATTATTCTCAGATTTTTGTTATTTTTTTTGTATTGCATTTTTTTTGTGCTCTAAAATTCATCTTAAAAACAATACAACTCATAATATTTGTTAATGTTTTGTTTAGTTATGTTTTTTTAATTGATTTATTTATGCATTTTATTTAATTTTTTTTTAATCATTTTTAAACAAATTCATAATCGTTTTGTGTTGTGCTTTTTTTTTTTGTTTTAAATTTAGCATGGAAGGACGGACTCTTACAGAGTCGCCACTGTGGCTACAGTACGAGATGACAATCTCACAGCCGACGGAATGTACAAGGTAGTATTTTACGTTCATTCTTTCATCTCTCCAATTTGAAACCATGTTAAAGTTTTCAATGAAAATCCTATCGAATAGGAAAAATTAAAAAAAAAACACCGAAAATGTTTTTTATTTGTTTATGGAGGGGGGAACTGGGTCATTGGTGCTTCTGTATCTTTGTTTTGTTTTTCTAATAACTACTATAATTAAATAGTACAAAAATTAAAAAACTAACTAATACTATGATTATAAATAACGAGATATTTTACCACCGGAATTGGTGGTTTACGATAAAAAAAAATTCAACGTTTACAAAGAAAAAAAAAAATAAAAAAAAAATTGAATATTAAAAAATAACACACTTTCGATTCAAGCGACTTTTCGTGGAAAATTAGTTTTTTTATTTACTTCAAACTACAAGTAATCTATAAAGTAAAAAGAAAATATTACACGTCTATAATAAATTTAATTTTTCCTGTGTTTTCTGTTTCTATTTAACTTAGATTAATATCAAAACATTAGAAAATATTGTGTAATATTTTTTGTTTCTAAGTGATTTCTTCTCGACTAAACAAAAAAATTATTAAAGTTAATAAAAACATACATCTGACTCGTGTCAGATAGTTCTTCTTCTTCTTTTGTCTAATCATTTTAATAATCCCGTGTGAGAATTATTTGTAAATAATTTGAATAATTTACTCTTTTTTTTTATGATTCATGCGACAAAATTTGTAACAATGGTTTTTTATATTTTATTTATGATAAGAAAATGAGAATATATAAAATTCTTAAAATAGAAACCAAAAATTAAAAAAGAAGCAAAAAGTGTAAACGCTCCCTAAGTTAACCTTGATTTCAAAGTGTTTTTTGTGTAGCAAAATATAAAACAATCATAATAAATTCGTACAAAAAAACAAAACGGGTCTGTTTAAGTTGGTCAATTACTCCATCCTTCAATTTGATATTGACCAACTTACTAATCAAAAAGATAATTTTTTCGACGTGAATTAATATTGAAATAATACAATATTTTTCATACTCTCTTTAACTTGGTGATTCTATGATTGAATATTACACGCACGTTGTTATTATAATACAAAACACATAATAAATAAAAAAAGAAAAATGTACGTAATAAAAATGGTGTATTAAGGGTGTGTATAAATGAGAATAATAAATTTTATATTTAAAAAAAAATGCTTTTAGTTTATAAACAAAAAACAACAGGCTATTGGGTTTGGCTATTTAGAAAATATATAAAATCTATAAAATCAACGATTTAATAATATGATAAAATTGTGAAATATATAAAATTTTAATTAAAATAATAATTTCCGACATTTGTATTAGTTCAGTTAATCTGGAATTTAAAAGGGCGAAATTATTTACTTAGCTATTTTATTGTTATTATTATTTCGTTGAATAAAAAAAAATCTTGGAATTTTTGAATTGAGGATAATGGTTTTTTTTGGGTAATATTTAACCTCAATGCAAAAAACACAAATTTTTGGGATAACAAAAAATTTCACTACAATATTATTCAGGTATGTTTCTTCTTAGGCTAAAAAATTTTGCTTTTAGTATTTAAACTTTTGTATATTTTATTAATTTATATTTATTTATTAGTTTTTGTAATGAAAAAAAAAGAACTTGAAAAATAAACCAACAAATCGTTTTAATCAACTTCATAAAGTGTACAAAAAACATATTTGATTTTTTTCTAGTGTTTTTTTAAAGTGTTATTGTCTCAATCGTGCAATTGAAACAATTTAAATTAATTTAAAAAAATAAGAAATAAAAAAAAAATTGTATTTATTTATATTTGATTTAGTTATTTGTATTTTCTTACATTTGAATTAAATTTATATATTTTTGTCTCTTTTTTTCTTCGTATTTCTCTCTTTTTCTTTCGGTGATCAAATAAATCATTCATTGATTTATAATTATGTAATTTTGTATTTTTATTCTGAGACATAAAAAAACAAACTAATCTTGTGATCAATTAATCGAATTAATTGAATAGCAAATCTCGTGCCTTTCAGGTAGACATTTTGCTTTTATTTTGAGTTGTAAGAATTCTGTCTTTTGAAATTTCTCTTCTTTTTTTTAAATATTGAAGATTAAATACAAATCAAATATGGATGATACATTTTTTATTAGTCGAAAAATATCAACAATTTCCAATCTGTTACAAAAAAAATATAGATAAGCACATTAAGATAAATACTTAGCTTATCTTATTTTATTTTATCATTTGTACATATTTGATAAAACAATTCGAAATTAAAAAATACGATAAGAATCTTCAGTAAAATATTTTAAAAATTCTCAGTTTTAAGACTGACCTCAAATACGGTTGTGCTCTTATCGTGTGTATCACGTATTTTTGCTATTTTTAATTATTGTTATTATTGTCGGTCAATCGCATCGGTGTACAAATTTGTTGGTTTATTTTAATAAAGAAAAAGACGTGTAAAAGGAAAAGTTTAAATTAAAATTTAATTGAATTTTTTCTTTTTATTCTTAAGTCAATACGCAAAATGTCGAAGCAAAAAACAAAAAAGGAGGCGAAGAAAGACAATTTAGATGATCTTAAACAGGAGTTGGATATTGATTTTCACAAAATTTCTCCAGAGGAATTATATCAAAGATTTCAGACACATCCAGAAAATGTAATTATCAATAATTTTTTAATTTAATATGAATTTAATTTTAATTTAAATTTTTGAAAATATTTTACAGGGTCTTAGTCATGCTAAGGCCAAGGAAAATCTTGAACGCGATGGACCAAATGCATTAACACCACCTAAACAAACACCAGAATGGGTTAAATTTTGTAAAAATTTGTTTGGAGGTTTTGCCCTTCTATTGTGGATTGGCGCTATTTTATGTTTCATTGCCTATTCAATTCAAGCTAGTACAAGTGATGAACCATCAGATGATAACTTATATCTTGGTATTGTACTTGCTGCTGTAGTTATAGTTACTGGTATTTTCTCTTATTACCAGGTAAAACATTACATAATAAAAATATCATAAAACAACTGTTTAAATATTTCTCAACATTATATTAATAGGAATCAAAGAGTTCTAAAATTATGGAATCATTCAAAAACATGGTGCCACAGTTTGCAACTGTCATTCGTGAAGGTGAAAAATTAACATTACGTGCTGAAGATTTAGTACTTGGTGATGTTGTTGAAGTCAAATTTGGTGACAGAATACCAGCTGACATCAGAATAATTGAAGCCAGAAATTTCAAGGTAAAAATTTTATTATTTTATTTTTATTGTAAATGCCAAATCAATTCAGATCTGATTAAATTGTATCTCCAATTGTCAATCATTTGTTTACGCTCTTCTATAGTTTAGTATTTTGATCTAATTTTATTTATTTTTTCAAGTGTGTACCATCGCATTTATAATAATAATAATAATTGATATGTTGTAATAATTTAATCATCATGTGTGACCAGTATTTTATTAATTGTGCAAAAATATAGTATATTTATATGTACTAAGCAAATTTGATATAAAACACATTCATACGTTGATAAAAAATATTTATTGATTCATGATTACAAAATTTGTAAAGTAGTCGTCGTCTCTTATCTAAAAACGTAATTTAAAATTAATTTAAAAAACTAATGAAAATAATTGTTTATAATTAAAGGTTGATAACTCTTCATTGACTGGTGAATCCGAACCACAATCACGAGGACCTGAATTTACACATGAAAACCCACTGGAAACGAAAAATTTAGCATTTTTCTCTACAAACGCTGTTGAAGGTACTGGTAAAGGTGTTGTAATCAGTTGTGGGGATCATACGGTAATGGGACGTATTGCTGGTCTTGCATCTGGTCTTGATACTGGTGAAACACCAATTGCTAAGGAAATTCATCATTTCATTCATTTGATTACCGGTGTTGCTGTATTTTTGGGTGTTACATTCTTCTTGATTGCTTTCATATTAGGATACCATTGGTTAGATGCTGTTATCTTTTTGATTGGTATTATTGTTGCTAATGTACCTGAAGGTCTTTTGGCCACTGTTACTGTTTGTCTTACATTAACTGCAAAACGTATGGCATCCAAAAATTGTTTAGTTAAAAATTTGGAAGCTGTTGAAACACTTGGCTCAACATCAACAATTTGTTCTGATAAAACTGGTACATTAACACAAAATCGTATGACTGTTGCTCATATGTGGTTTGATAATCAAATTATTGAAGCTGATACTACTGAAGATCAATCTGGAGTACAATATGATCGTACTAGTCCTGGATTTAAAGCATTGTCACGTATTGCTACATTATGTAATCGTGCTGAATTTAAAGGTGGTCAAGATGGTGTTTCAATTTTGAAGAAAGAAGTTAGTGGTGATGCATCAGAAGCTGCTTTACTTAAATGTATGGAACTTGCCCTTGGTGATTGTATGAGCATTCGTAAACGTAATAAAAAAATTGCTGAAATTCCGTTTAACTCTACAAATAAATATCAAGTATCTATTCACGACACTGAAGACGCTAATGATCCAAGACAACTTTTAGTAATGAAGGGTGCACCAGAAAGAATTTTAGAAAGATGCTCAACAATTTTCATTAATGGAAAGGAAAAAATGCTAGATGAAGAAATGAAAGAGGCTTTCAATAATGCATATTTGGAATTGGGAGGTCTTGGAGAACGTGTACTTGGTTTCTGTGATTTCTTATTGCCATCAGATAAATTCCCAACTGGTTTTAAATATAATACAGACGATCCCAATTTCCCAATTGATAATTTACGTTTCGTTGGTTTAATGTCTATGATTGATCCTCCACGTGCAGCCGTACCTGATGCCGTCGCTAAATGTCGTTCAGCTGGTATTAAAGTTATTATGGTAACTGGTGATCATCCAATTACAGCTAAGGCTATTGCAAAATCTGTTGGAATTATTTCTGAAGGCAATGAAACTGTTGAAGATATTGCACAACGACTAAATATTCCTGTATCTGAAGTTAATCCACGTGAAGCTAAAGCTGCTGTTGTACATGGTTCTGAATTACGTGATTTAGCTATTGAACAAATGGATGAAATTTTACGCTACCACACTGAAATTGTATTTGCACGTACTTCACCACAACAAAAATTGATTATTGTTGAAGGTTGCCAACGTTTAGGTGCTATTGTTGCTGTAACTGGTGATGGTGTTAATGATTCACCTGCATTGAAAAAAGCTGATATTGGCGTTGCTATGGGTATTGCTGGTTCTGATGTTTCAAAACAGGTAAACTATTTTTTTTAACCTTTACGAAAATTATAAAAATCAAATTGAACTTTCGTGAACTTACGGGCACGGTTGATCATATTGAGTCTAATACAAAATGAAATCATAAATTTTTATTATTATTACTTATTTTCATTTAAATTCCGACAATTCTGTTTTTTAAATTAATGACTTTAAAATTTTTGTTGAACTATTAATAAATATTATTTTTCTTTCTTTCTTTTTTTTTATAAATTATTAATGAATGAATGGAACATAATAGGCAGCTGACATGATTTTACTTGATGATAATTTTGCATCTATTGTAACTGGTGTTGAAGAAGGACGTCTCATTTTTGATAATTTAAAAAAATCAATTGCTTATACATTGACATCAAACATTCCTGAAATTTCGCCATTTTTAATTTTTATCTTATGTGATGTACCATTACCCTTAGGAACAGTAACAATTTTATGTATTGATTTAGGAACAGACATGGTAAGTGATTTTTAACAAAAACCATAAAAAAATATATATTTTTTATAATCAAATTTATTATTGAAAAAAAAAATTAAATGAAAGAAAAAAAAACCAAACCAAAAATATATATTTTTAATATTCTAATTTTTATTAAATAAAAAAAACAGTTTTTTACATTTTCTTTTTATATTTTTTATTTTTTTTTTTACAAAAAAAAAATTAAGAGAAAATATAAAAAAAATATAAATAATGAAAAAATGAAAAGAGATAAAAAAATATGTTTTAAAGTAGGAGCGAATAAATTTTTCTTATAAAATAAATATTAATTTTGAATTTTGTTTAGCTACAAAGTTAAAAATCAGAAAAACAAAATAAATTAAATAAAAGAAAAATACATAAAATAGTTAATTATAGGAACTGAAAGATAAGATTTAGGATTTCTAATTTTTTTCTTTCTTATACTGAATTAAAAACCTAGAAATTTAAAAAAAAAATTGAAAATAAAATAAAAACAAGGCAGGGAAAAAATTATATTTTACATTAATTATTATTATTTATAATTATTTTATAATTATAATCATGATGGGATAATCCATCAAAAATCAACCCAATCTTTAGATACCAGCTATTTCACTTGCATACGAAGAATCAGAATCTGATATTATGAAACGAAGGCCTAGAAATCCGTACGCCGACAAACTCGTAAACGAGAGGTAAACGCATTATAAAAAAGGCGTTACCTTAAATGACGTTAAATTTTTTTTTTTAATTTAATTTGATTTAATTTGATTTTGTTTTTTTTTTGGAATGATGAAGAATTTAAAACCACAAAAAACAATTTTTTTCTTCTTTAAAAAAAATTCGATTCATAAAAATTAATACAATTTTTTTTCACTGACAGAAAAATTAAAGGAATTCGGGATTTTCCTGTAGATATATATTTTACGTTATCGTTCTTTAATCTGATGAAATAATAAACACAAATAGAAAAATTTTCACAGATGTTTACAGCCCATATTTATATTAATTACATTTTTTCATAAATATTAATAATTAATTCGGTATTCTTGCTTAATTGTTGTTTATGGAAATGCTTCGTTTCCACAAATATAAACATTTCAATAAGTCTCTGATAAATAATGTAAAATTGTATAATTTTTATATTTTGTCGGTAAATTCTCGTCAAAAAAAAAACTAATAATTAATTACTTCTTTATGGTATGCTAATGCTGCGTGCAAAATCTATGCGTTTCTTAATTAATTAATTACAAACTTTTTTTTTCAATATTTTCATTTAGAAAGATTAATTTTTTTACAAAAAAGAATTTGTATTTTTTTTTCTTTATCGTTTCGAACAAAAAAAAAATTTTTTTTTTGTTTTTGGTTCGAACATTATTTTAGTTCTCACTTTAGAATTTTTTTTATAATTAATTAGGTATTTATTTATTAATTTTCTATAATTATTATTTTTCCGGCATTTGATCTTCTTCTTTTTTTTTCTTCTATTTTTAAAATAAAGAATTCAAATGAATCTGCACTATTTTCTTTGCAATTAAAAATTTCTAACGAAAATAATTAAAGTGTTTTTAACTTCCTATGTAATTTTGATCTTAAAAGTTTAAATTTTAAAATATAAAATAGAAATTACCGCCTATCCGAAAATTATTACCAAACGTTAATCAAATATGGCGGCTCATTAAAATAGGCAAATCCAATGATAGAAACAGAAGGAGACAATGTTTCCAATTTTCAATCACTTAGTTTTGAATTTCTTATGACCAAACAGCGACCATATTTGAATAATTTTTGGTTAATTAATATTCTTTAAGAATTTTTCTCAATCTAGAAATTTAAAACCATTTTAATTAATTAATGATTTTTTTTTTCAAAAATAAAATCAATTCTTCATTATGTTACTTTTCTAAAAAAAAAAATCATTTCCTTTAAAAAAAAGAATTTATTTTGAAGAAAAAAGAAAATCACGTTAAATATTATTTTTAGAAAATAAATAAACAAAAAATAAATAGCGATTATTATTTCAAATATTGTTTAGTGCCAGTTTTCTCTCTCTTATTATTATTATTATTATTATTAAATTCAAACAAAAATTAAAAAAAAGAAAACAAATTTTTTTTTACAACTTTTATTATTTTTAATTTAGATTAGGTTAATAAATTCTATTTACGTAATTCTGCTATATTTATTAATAATCTTATTATTGACTATAAAATGTTGATTTATTTTTAGTTTTTATTTTATTTTTTTAATATTTTCAACCATTATTTCGTTAAAACAAAATTAATTAATTATGAATCCAGAAAAAGGGGAACTAAAAATGCTTGTGTTTAGAAAAACATGTTTATAAATATTTCAACATTTTAAAGGACTATTCTCTTATTTATTTATTTATTATTTTTGAAAGGCAAAATTTATTTTTACGTAGAAATTGATTTTTTTTTTCATTATTAATTAAAAGACATTTTTTTTAAAACAAAATTATAAGATAAGAAAAAAAAAATACGTTACCAGAATCAATGAATAAAATGATAAAAAAATAAGGTATGTTAAAAATAAAATTATAGAGAAAAAGATAAAGGAAGATGTAAACACAAAACTAGTTAAAATAAAATTAAGAAATAATTTTAAAAAACACAGTCAATAATAAGAAAAAGGAGAACATCAGACAAAAACTATATTAGTGTACGTTGTTACGTCATTGCGACAATATGAAAAATATTTTATTAAATTTATTCTTATTAAAATTTATTGATTTATTTGTTTGGAGTGATTAAATGAATAGAGATTAATATTCGATCAATCTGCGGTCGTGTTGTCATCGAAACATATCTATGAATAAAAAATGGATTAATAATAAAGAAAATCATTTTTCTTTCACACAACATAAATTAAACACATAAAAACACACGACAATACAAATAAATGCCTTTGTGCGTACGTGTGTGTATGTGTGTTATTCTTTCATTTGTTTTATAATTTTTATTTTATATTATTTTATTTTTACGTTTTTTTCTAATGTGTTAAAATTAGGTACCCGCCATTTCATTGGCTTATGAAACCGCTGAAGCTGATATTATGAAACGTCCGCCCAGAGATCCTTTCAACGATAAATTAGTAAATTCAAGGTGCCAAAAAATATATAAAAGAATGTTTTCTTTCTTAACAACTAATTCTTTGTTCGGCGAATGAATATTAATAATTTAATATTATCTAACTTCTTTTTTAACACTCAGATAACCAATCAATGATAATCTTAAAAGATTTAATATAAATATATATTTTTTTTTATTAATATTTAATTATTGGGTGCAATCTAACCATCTAATCATAAACAGCAAACGATTAAATTCGTAATAATTAAAACACATAATAACTACACACACAAAAGAAAAATTGAATATTAATAATTTAATTTTTCTTCTTCTTCTTCTCTGTTCTTCTTCTTGAACAAAAAAAATAAATATAAAGTGGGTTGATTTGTTGTTTTTAGTTTATTATTTCCCTTTTTGTTTATTTTTTTTTTTTCCTTTAAACAGCAACATGATTTTTTCTCTTATCTTTTTTAACAGCAACTTTTCTATTTCTAAATATGGAAAAAGAAAATGAATAACATAAAAAAACAACCAACATATTCACATTATTAAACACGTCCTAACAACAAATAACAGTAACAGTAACAACAATAACAACAAAATAAACAATCCACCACCCACCAACAAAAGAAACAGTATTATTTACATTTAACAAAATTTCAAAAGCATCAAGAAAAAAAAAATATTTAACCAGAAAAAATCAGAAAAAAAAAAACACTTTTGCACCAATTTCTTTAATTTTCATTTTTTTCCTTTAGTTTTAATTTTAATTAATTTACTATCGTTACAAAAGGACATATTTCATCACATGTTTTTTTTTTATCCTAATCAATAACAAAGTGTTTCGATACGTTTTTTTTTGTATTTTATTTCTATTTAAATTTTTTTTAATTCAAATTTCACGACATTTTTGGGTTTCATTTTATTTTATAAGATTTTAAGAATAGAAGGTTCATAATTTTCAAACAAGGTTTTTTTAACTTTCATTTTATTTGAATTCATTGTTTTTTTTTTCTATGAAATTGATTCGAGGTACCTTTTTTTTCTCTCGACTTTTATTGAAAATTATGACTCTTTAAAACTTAAATATAAATATTCTTGTGTTACGTTTTTTTTTTGTTCACCCGAAATTTATGTTTTGTTTTGTTTTGTTTTGTCTTTTTTTTTTATCTCATAAAATAACCTTTTAAATGTATTTTTCAATGTTTTTTATTTTTGGGTGTTTAATTGGAATTTGTGGAAAATCATCGTCATACCCATCCCCCTCTTCGTGTCCCAAAAAAAATATGAAAAGATTCTTAGGCAAAAAAAAAAACGTCTCAATCACTCAGTTAAAATAGAATTATTTTTAGTGAAAAGAAATAGGAGATGATTGAGACGTGATATTTGTATAGCTTTTTGTTTTTGTTTAAAGAAATTTTGAAGTTACACAAAAATATTGGAATTAAAATTAAACCGTTTATAGGGCAAAATTATTTAGATTTAGTTTCAGATTCATTATTTATAGAAAAATGTTTAAGTTCAATTATAAGAATACGTTTTTAATTTTGTTTCTTTCTTTACATGTTAAATGTTACGGATAAAATTAACTGAAAGAAACTTTTATTGATTTCTTATAATTAACTTAAAGTGTTTTATCAAATCAATCATTATTTAAAAAAATTTTTTCGTTCATTCATTCATTATTTTTATTTATTTATTTATTTATTATTTGTGAATTTATAAATTTCATAAATAATTGTCATTTTATGTTAGAGTATTATTGCAAAATTTATTAAAATTACGTTCGTGTTGTAACTTTTTTAAAATTAAGACAAAAAAAAAAAATAAGAAGAAAAGTAAAAGAAAAACTTTAATTAAAATGAGAGCGTAATGTGTTGTCAATAGGTCCCAGCTATTTCATTAGCATACGAGGAGGCTGAATCAGACATTATGAAACGACAACCTAGGAATCCTTTCACCGATAAGCTTGTGAATGAGAGGTAAAAATATCGTAATTTTATCCTTGATGAAAAAAAAAATTGAATTACAGAAAAAATTTATTTTCATTAAATTTTAAATTTTATAAAAGCAACAACAACAAAAATTGTACAAAACAAAAAAATAATAATTAAATATGATGACCACTGCTGGTCAAACGTTGTCTTGTGATATATATGGTGTTGGTATTTTAGGTTTCGATAATAATAAATACAAAATGAATTAAACTCTGAAAATATACAAAAGAACTTACCAGTTTTTTTTTTGTCATTTACTTGAATGAATTAAATTTGTTGTAATTATTGTAATGATAAATTTAATTTTGTATTTATTAAGATCGAAAAGATTTGATAAAAAAAACATATAAATAAAAAAAAAATGCATTTTGTGTGACTTCTTCGTCTTTGTGCATTTACGTCTTTGTGTGTGTAAACTTTAAATATTTTTTTTTATTATTTTGAATTGGCACATTCTTTTGTTTTTTTGTTTGTATATTTTTTTTCTCTAAATTTTCTTCACACTTTTCACTAAAATATTTGTATGAAATTAGATTTTTCTAAAAAAAAAAATATCCCTAACATATTTTTGAAGAAAAATCTAATTTCTTTACAAATTCATTTTCTTTTCATTTATTTTTTTTTTTTGTTTTCTTTGTATTTATTTATTTATATTTTTTTTTTTGTTTAAATTTAGTTCATTTTTTTTTTGAATATTCTTTAATTGTCATTTTCTGTTTTCTGATTTTTTTAAAGAAAAAATTTATTATATGTGGCCTATCTATCTGTCTATTTTCTTTGTCTAATTTAATCCATTCGTGTGTGTCATATTATTATATATTCTTATGTCAACCCACTAAAAAAACATTTATTATTATTTATTATTTATTTACAATTATTTATTACATCATTATAACTATAACATCCACCTTTTCATATTCAACAAAACACACATAATTATATATCTATGTATATCCATGTATATGTATGTACATAATTTGTAATTAATGAAAAGAATCCATTTTTATTCTGGCGTACGTTAAACAACAAAAATACTAACTAAAAAAAAAAATATAAAAGAAAAGAAAAAAGAAAATCTTCAAATTTTAAAGAAAATCTAAAAATTTTAATCGAAAAAAAACCGTAAAGCCATTATGGAAAAAAAGTCATAAATAAATTAAAAAAAAAAACAAAGAATCAATAATTAAATATAATTGGTAAGGTAAGTCACTTCTTGTTTGATGTTCGACTTTTCTTTTGGGTGTTTATTTTTTTGTTCTTTCTATTAGCCCTTTCCATCAAAGTAGGCTGACATCTGACTTTTTAACAAAAAAAAAAACACATTAGTTCACTTTTTATGTTCGGAATTAGAATGACAAATGATTAATTTTTAATATTCTTCTTTGTTGTTGTAATTTTTCACATAAAAAGAATTTTTTTTCTTTTGCCAATTGTGGCGCCTCCACTCGATTTATATTGTTTTTTTTTTTCTTCTTATTTTCTTTTATTTATTTTTTTTTGGTTGTTTCGACAAAAAAATTGTTTCTTGTCCTCTTTTTTAAAGAAAATTCCATTAATTGAATTATTTTGGAAAAAATAATACTACTTCCCTAAATTAAAGAAGAAAATTAAAAAATTGGATAATTTAGAAGACAAAAAAAATGAAAAAAAAAAAAACAAACAAAAGCCAAAATAAAAAAAAAAATTGTGAAAAGAAAATGAGAAATATTTTGTTGTGAAAAAATTTAATGATTCAATTTATCAGCCATTTTTTAATTAACTGGCAAAATAATTGTCGTTTACTTTTTGAAAAATTGTTATTTCTTTTTGTTTTTGTTTTTTATTGTTTCTCTTAGAGAAAAAAAATCATCTTTCTTTTGTTGATTATGTGTATGTATGTATGTGTGTGTGCGTATCTATATATTTTATAATTCTCTCTCTCTATCTCTCTCTCTTTTTGTCTGTCTCTTTCTCTCTAAATTAATTAATTAATAAATAAAAATAAGGATAATACAAAAAAAAAAATAGTAAATGCATCAATTATTTAAAAAAATAAAAGAAGAAAGAAATTATTTTTCAAAATAAATAAATATAATTTGAATGTCTCTTTTGCTCTGTTTTAATTATTTATATATAATTAAAAAAAAACAAAAATAATTTTTTTTTTGTTGTATTTTCTATAATTATGTATTTTATTATTCTCGAAAAATATACGAGAAAAACTAACTAACACTTTTTGCTTGCCTTATTTTTTGTTTTTTTTAGTTAAAATATAATTATTGGTTTTTCTTCCTTTTTTTTAAATTAATTTAAAATTAAAAATAATAATTCAACAATATTATTACATAACATTTATCTACTCATTATTTCATCAATATTTTTTCAACAACAATTAAAAATGTCAATTTTATCCAAATCTACATAATTTTTATTTTTATTTTTCTTTACTTTTTTTTTATTTCATACAAAAATATTCTTTTCCATTCTTTATTTGTTTTTATTTCTTTTATTTTTTCTAATTAAAGAAAAAACTCACATTAAAACATTAATTACACAAATTAAATAAAAAACAAAGTAAAAATACTCAGCGCAACAACAACAATAACAACAAATAAAATAACATCAACAGGAAAACAAATATATTTGAAATACAAAATGAATAAAAAAAACACAACAATTATTACGTTTTTTACGTGATGATTTTTCTTATAATCGGCTTTCGTAATATTATGTCTCTTTGTCTCTCTTTTCTTTTTTTTTTCTCTTTCTCATTTAATATTCCATAGTTGTTTTTTTTTTTAAATAGAAAAATCCGATCAATATAAAAACAAATCAATAATTTTTAAATCACGAGGTAAACCAAAAAAAAACTTGTTTTTTTTCCGTTTGTAAAATCTTTAACGTCAAATGGGACAAAAAAAAATTCATGTTTTGAGTGGTTTTTTTTTGTTCTGTTGTTTTCTAAGTAATTCCGTTGGTTCATTTATTGGATAATGATATGACCTCGTGTAAAATGTTTTTGCTACAAAGTTTGTAGAAATTTAATTCCACAATAAGTTGGTCTTACTTCTTCTTACATAATTCTTATTAAGTGATTATTTTTTTTTGTTTTCGTCAATTGATTGATCAAAGAAAAGCATGCGCAAAATTAATTAAATAATAATAGCAACTGCACAAAAAGAGGAGAGGAGACAAAAAAGCCACTTTTATACGTTCGTGTTTTTTTTATTGTTTTGTTTTTTTTTTTTTGTTGAAATTTTTTTTATTATTAATTGACAACATTCAAACAACAAAATAAACAGAAAACTAACTAACTCTATTACTCAAAAAAAAACACTTGAATACAAATTTGTGGACATTTCCTTTTTAATTAAAAACTTTTTGATTAAAAAAAAAAACCAAAAATACTTTTGGAGGTGATTTATATGCTTCTCACTATTTTTGGTAATAGTAAATCTTTGTATCTTTTACGTTTTTTGTTTTTCTTTTACTAATTTTATTCATTTTTTCTTTTGTTTTCATTTTGTTCTTGACGAAAATATTCTAAAAAATAATGTGAATTTCTACACAATGCAACCTTCCTCACCAACCACCCCACTCATGTATTAAGTTTTCTACTATTTTTGTTTTTGTTGGAGATATTAATCTGGTACAATTACTCTCTAAACTCTCTCTTTTTCTCTCTTTTTCTATCTCTCTTTTTCTCTGGTTTTATTTTTATTTTTTTGAATTACCAAAAATTTATCTTCATATGAATTTGTAGATTTTTTTTAGTAGATGATTTATGATAAACTAAACTAACTAATTAAAGCTAAAAACTCTAAAACTCTAAAACTAAAAAAAAAAACAGCTAAAACTGAATTAAAAAAAAAAAGAAACAAACACATCTTATGAAAAAAATTTGTTTATTTTAATTTAGATTTTAGAAAACGCTAAACTAATCTTTTTTATATAATTATTAATTAATATTTATTAAAAACAATAATATTCTATTAGGATTACTAATCTTAATTAATTAACTTTAATACTTTTTTGTTTTTTTTTTTATGTTTTTTCTTTTGTGATAAAAGTAGAAAAATTAATAAACTATTTTAAGGTCAAAAAAAAAAAGAATAAAAAAGGATAAATAATTCTTTTCTTTGTAAATTAAAAATTAATAATTTACTTTATACGTTTTTACATTTCTCTAATTAAATATTTATTATTATTTCTTTATGATTTTAATAATTAATTTAATTTAATTAAAACAAAAAAAAAAATACCTTTAACAAAAAAAACCAAATCAAAACAAGTGAGTCACTTAACCGTTTTTCTTTTTTTTTTCTTAAACTTAATTTTATAATTGCAAAGGTGCCAGCCATTTCGTTAGCATACGAGGCGCCAGAGAGTGACATAATGAAAAGACAACCCAGAGATCCATACCGCGACAACTTGGTCAATCGCAGGTCAGGATAATAACCTACGAGACCTGGTGGTAGTTGGTTGTGCCCCTACGAAAATGACTTTATATTGTTTTTTTTTCTCATTTATTGTTAAAAAAATTTTCAACAACATTTTGTTTCGGTTGATTTTTTTTCTCGTAAGAAAATTCTGATCAAAAAAAAAAGCAATTTGGAAAATATCAATTTTCATTCGTTAAAAACTAATAAAAAGTAAAAGGCAAAAATATTGTCAGTTTTTACCATCATTTTTGTTATAAAATGTATTTTTAAAGTCATTTTCTTATGGCGTTGCGTTCACGTTGCCGATCCAATTCTTTGTTTGTAATTTATTATAAAAAAAAAATAAGTTAAAAAAAACAGTTTTTTTTTTCTTCTGTTTTGTCATCGTCTTTATTTTTTTTTTGTTTTTATTTTTTTTTTATAATCGTTTATTTTAATTCCTGTTGTCTTTTTATAATTATTTTACAAAAGATAGAAAAAAAACACAAAAAATTTTCTAGTAAAAACTTCTAAAAATGTGCGGTTTATGTACTTTACTTGAACTTGACTCTTGACATTATTCTTTTTGTTTTTTTTTTTTGTTGTTAATTAATTTACATGAATTCTCTAACGTGTGTTTTTATGACATTTCATAAATATAAACCGAAATAATTATTATTATGTAATATTTCTTCTTCTTCTCTGTTACCATAAAAAAAACATAAACAAGCGCCATATTTGGAAGTTGAACTTTGTTTAATGTGTTTTTTTTACTTACCCCATCCTCGTTACCCCACGTCCCATTTGGTTGTTTTTCTTTTTTATATTTTTTTTTTTGTTTGTTTTATAAATTAAATAAATGTACAAAAATTTTAATGTCGTTGTGTCGGGGGCCAATATTTTTTCTATTCAAAAAAAGAAAGAAAAAAAAAAAAAACGTTGGTGTACCATTTTATTTTTCTTTTCTTTTTTTTCATTTATTTTCCTTCCTTTATCTTTTTGTTTTCTTTGTTTTCCTTTTGTTTTTATTAAATAATTTTTAATAATTCTTTACATAATAATTACAAGAAAGAAAAATTGGTTTTTTTTATAAATGTCAGTTTTTTTTTATATCAATGTCGTTTTTCATTTGTTTGTTTTACCCCTTTTTCTTCTTCTTAATAAAAATTTATATGATTTTTGTCTCTTAAAAAAAAACAAAAGAAAAAAAAGGACTAGCAGAATCAATAAAGGAAATTAATTTTCCTCCTTTTCTTCTCACAATTCGAGGAGCCTATCCAAATGATTTTTAATTTTTTTGTTTTAAACAAATTAAATTGTTTTTTAAGTTGATTTAATTTTATATTTGAAAAGAAACAAAAAACGATAATAATTATTTAAACAATAGAACTTTTTGTAGTTGTTTTTCTTTACGTATTTTATAAAATTTAATTAGAGAATATTTTACTCTTCTAACTATTATCTACTCTCTCCTTCTAATTTAATTTTTCTAATCTAAGTAGTCAAAATGGATGATTCAAGATTATTCTTTTTTTTTTTGTGTATATTTTATAAGCTATTATTTATGATTCAGAATTGTTTTTGATTTAAAATTACATTTAACTTCAATAAGTTCAATTCGTATCAACATTTTAATATTTTTTCCTATTGGAACTTTTTTTTAAAAATTTACATCAAATGTTGAACCTAATTTTAACAATGTTTTCAATTGAACAATTTTAATGAGAGTTTTTATCGAATCGATGTGTTTAATATTTTTTTTTTGTTCCAATTAATTGAACTTAAGCCAATTCTGATTCTAAAAAAAAAAATATTATAAAATACTAAATTCCATCCATATTTATTTATTTTGAATTAATCTTTTGTGGATGATTTACTTGTATTAAAAAATTATTAATTATATTTCTGCTAGTCCGTTATGTTTTTTTTTTAAAAAAACAATTTATTTTTTTTAACAATTCTTAAAAATTGATTAAAATTAAAAATTTATTTTAATTTTTCTTAAAATTTAAATTTAAAATTAAAAAAAGAAAAAGTTTTAAAATTTTTTGAAAATAAATCCTTTATTTAGATGTTGTAAAATCCTTTAAATTAGTTAAAATAATCTAGACCTAAAATTGTGTGTTGAATGATTTATTTTTTTGTTGTTGTTCTTTTTGTTTTGAAAAAAGGAACTAAAGAAAAAAAACTATAGATGGAAAATTTGTATTTTTTTTTAGTGTAGAAATGCTTTTGGTGTATTATCAAGCATGTGAAAAAAAATAATTATTTTTATTACGGTCCTCCTATTTTAATTTCTCTTATTTTTCTATTTTTCAAATTTCTATCTCTATACCTCTCTCTCACTCTCTCTCTTTTTCTCTATTTGAAATTATTTACCCTTACCCCTTTAAAAATCTTTTGTTTTCTATTTTTATTTTTATTGAAAAGTAGTTGTGTTTTTTGTTGAATTTGTGGATTTTTCTTGAACATTTTTTTGTGTCTAAATTTTCAATAATTTTGAAAATTAGAAAAATCATTTAAAAAGAAAATTTGCAATATAATAAATTTTCTTTTCTAAAGAGATTCAATTAAATTGTGGCAATGTAAATATACAACTTCAGATATCAAAAAAAAAAAAGCCAAAAAAACGAACAAAAGTTTTGTCGAAAAATTTTTTTCCCCAATCACCCCCATGTTTTTTATTGTTGTAATTTTTGACCTATTTTTTTTCCCCCACTCACCCACATCACCACATCCTTTAAACGAATTTTGTGTTTTTTTTTCTCTCTTCTAATCAAAACTATAAAAAAAACTTAAACAATTAAATGTTTTTTTAAATGAAAAACCTCTTAAATGTTTTTTTTTTAAATGAAAAACCTCTTAAATGTTGATTTGTGGAGATACAAATTTAAAAAAAAAAAACAAATAAATAAATATATATGAAGGTAGGGGGTGTGTTGTGTCTTTCTTCAAGCATGTGACAAATAAAAAAAAATACTTATAAAAAAACAATCGTGAGTAGAAACAAAAAACCAAAAAAAAACCTAATTTCTTAAATATTTAAAACTTTTAAGGAAAGTAATTTAAATATTTAATAAGTTAATAATTTTTTTTATATATATATTTAATAATTGCTTTTAATCAGTTGCTTTTTATTGCATGCTTATATATATTTTATTAGTAAAAAAAATAATAAAAGAATTAATAACTTAACACAAAGTTAACGCTTTTTTTAATTTTATTAAAAAAAACCAAAAAAAATTTTTAATATTCTACAATTAAATTGTGTTTTCCGGAAATATTTGTTGCACTGTAATAAATAAGTGTGACGTAATTTCTTATTACAAAATTTAATTGTAGATTAAAATGTGAAAAAGTTAAAAGATGAAACCAATTTATAAAAATATTTCGAAAATATATTAGTTTTCTATAAAATCTGGTTTCATCTTTCTGCTTATATTTTGTTTTGTTGTATTTTTGATGAACAATTTTAATAATATTTATTTCAATTTTTCCCAATTAAAAATCTTTAGACTTATCTCAATGGCATATGGTCAAATTGGTATGATTCAAGCGGCTGCTGGATTCTTTGTCTACTTTGTTATTATGGCTGAAAATGGTTTCTTACCATTGAAACTCTTTGGTATCCGTAAAATGTGGGATTCTAAAGCTGTTAACGATCTAACTGATTCATATGGTCAAGAATGGGTAAGATTATATTTTTTTTTTATAGAATAGAATTGAATCAAATTAATTATTTATTCTATATTAATAATTAATTTATTCTTTAATAGACATACCGTGACAGAAAAACTCTCGAATTTACTTGCCATACCGCTTTCTTTGTCTCAATTGTTATTGTACAATGGGCTGATTTGATCATCTGTAAGACTCGTAGAAATTCGATCTTCCATCAAGGAATGAGAAATTGGGCCTTAAACTTTGGAATTATTTTCGAAACCGCATTAGCCGCATTCCTTTCATACTGCCCTGGAATGGACAAAGGTCTTCGTATGTTCCCACTGAAGTAAGTTTTTTTACTAAACTAAAATTTGACTAAATAATTTATTAATTCTTATAATTATTTTTCGTTTTTAGATTCGTTTGGTGGTTACCTGCACTTCCTTTCTCATTAGCGATCTTCTTATATGATGAAACTCGTCGATTCTATCTTCGTCGTAATCCAGGAGGCTGGTTGGAACAAGAAACATATTATTAAATTACCAAAACAAAAGAAAAAAAACAACAAACAAACAACATCAGAAGAAAACAAATACAAAAAAAAAAACAAATAAAAAAACAACAATTTACTATTTCCAACTGTACTTCCCCGTCCTCATTCCCACCACACCAGAATTTTTTTTATTTGTCTTTTTTTTTAAAAAAAAAATCTCGTTTCTGTGTGTTTTTTTTTTAATTTAATTCAATTGAAACTATTTCGTTTTTTAAATTAGTTTTGCCATCAAAAAAAAAAGACAAAAATTCTCATTTAATTCGTCTTAATAATTAATTATTTAATTAAAACAGAAAATTATTATTATAAATGTCATTAAATGTTTGTTAAAAAAATATTGAAAGTTAGAAAAAAAACAAAAAAAAAAAAAAAATAGAGCATATAAAATATCAACAAAAAAAAAAGCAAAAGAAAATTAAAACAAACGCTCGTCGCGTTCTCTCCGTCACGATTAAATACACACCAACATACACAAAAATACACACATCAACAACTGCCGCTTAACTATAATATTATTATTTTTTTGTTGTAAATTAATAATTAATAATTATCAGAAAAAAAATTAGTTAAGTTTTAAAAACGAAAAAAAAAAAAAGTTAAAAAAAAGAAGAAAAATGGAAAATGTAAAAATCCAAAAAGAAACGAAGAAAAACTGAAACAATTGATTCCCTTTTTCTTTCTTTTCTTAAAAAAATGGTTGCTTTATGTCTGTCATTCGTGAAGAAACAAAAGATGGAGACAAATCGTAATCCAAAAATAAGGACGGACGTAAGGCAACCATTTTTTTTTGTTTTTCTTTATGTTTTGTTTTTTTTTTTTTTGGGGTACGGAAAAGGGGGAGAAGATTTTTATGCTGTGAAATTTTAGAACCAACTCAATAACATAGAACAAGTAATAATTTAATTTAATTGATTAAGAGAAAACATTATTTCAACAACAACAACACGTGTGATCACAATTCATGTGGGGGAAATTCGAGGAATGGGGTTTTTAATTTTTAAATAACATTAAAATCAAAGCCCGAAAATAATAAATGAAGAAAAAATCAAAATCATAAATGGCAAAAAAAATTCTAATAAAATAAGAAAATGTTTAATTTATTTTAACGTAAATGTTAATTTTTTTTTTAATTGTTCAACGTTTATTTTTTGTTTTTAATTTTTTTTTTTTTTTTGTTTCGTGTGTTTTGATTTTCTCTATTTTATTTCTTTTTTTTTTCTTTTTTTGTTTGTTTCTTTGTTTCCAAGTTCAAACAGTATGTTTGTTAATTAAAATTAAAAATTATAATTAATTAAAAGAATGAAATGGTTAAAACTCAAAGAAAATAGTAACAGTAACATTTGAAGAGACAAGAAATATTTATTAAATTTTAATTAACAAAAGTTAAAAATAATTGAAAAGTTTTTTCTGTTCGGTTGTTTGTTTTTTTTTTTTGAAAATTAATTAAAAGAGTTGAAAATTGAAAAATTTAAGAGAAATAGAGAAAAAATAAACGGATAATGGAAGAGGCGATAAATTGATGACAAAAAAAAAAAAGGAAAAATGAAAAACAAAAGCAAAAAAAAAAAACAAGAAATTTGTAAACTTTTTATTGTCATTCTTTTGTATTTGTTTAGTGTTTATATTTTTTATCAATAGAAATTAAAAATTTAAAAAAAAACGTAAAAAAAATAATAAGTAAAAATGATGAAGAAAGAAGAAAAAGAAGAAGAAGAAGAAGAAGAATAAGTAAAAAGAAAATTTTAATTAAAATAGTATTTTTTAATTTGTAATTATTAAATAATTATTAAAAATAAATAAATAAATAAAGAAAAAAAAAAGTAAATAAGAAAACGTTAAAATTCTCACATTTGATAATAATTTAAAAATAAAGAAAAAAAATAGAAATTGTTGGATTGTTTAAAAAAAAACTAAAAAATAAAAAAATTTAAGAAAAAAAAACCCATTTAAATGCATTAAATATATTTCATAATATAAAAGTCGTCTCCTGTTATTATTGTATAATTAATCAAAAAAAAAAGAAGAAGAAGAAAAATCGAAAGGTGGAAAGAAATGGAAAGAAGAAACACGCGTAAAAAAATATTTATTTTTATAACAAAAAAAAAAAAGGAAGTTTGGAAAAACAAAAAAAAAGAGAAATGGGAAAAAGAAACGAAAACAAATTATTACTAAATTTTTAATTAATTAATTGTTTTTTTGGAAACAACAACAAAATGGAATAAGAAGAAGAAGTAAATAATTTAATTATTAATTTTAATTTAATTTAATTTTTCGGGTTTTTTTTTTGTTTTGGTTTGTTTCTTTTTTTCTTCTTTTCTCTCTTTTTAACGCAACAAAAAACAACAACAACAAAAGCAAACATTTTAAAAAGCCAGAAAAGAAAAGAAGGGAACACAGTTTTTTTTTTTTTATTAAATGTACAATACATACGGCACACAGATGAATATAGTATTATTAATATTATTAAAGAAAAAAAGAAAAAAAAATATAAATTTAAAAAAATAAAAATAAAAAGAAAAAAAACAAAAAAAAAAAAGAAAAAAGTAAAAAAAAAAAATACAAAAAAGAAATCATCATCCCCCGTTCAAAAAAACCACCCAACCCCCCTTTTATTAAATTATAATTATTAATTATTACAAAAACAGATATAAGAGAAAAGGAATAATATTTAATAATTAAAAAATAATAAATAAAACAAAAAAAAAATGTAAAGTTAAAAAATAAAAAAAAAAAAAAAATTATACTGCATAATTATAAACAAAAAAAGAAAAAAACAAAACGTAAATATATATTTTTTTCTCTCGTTTATTTTATTTTTATTTTTATTTTTTTTTTTTTTTTAAATAATTAATTCGTTTATTTTTAAAAAGTATTTTTGTTTTCCTCTTTTTTTTGTTTTTTTTTTTTTTTATTAACATTTTTTAAATAAAAAAAAAATCATTTTTAATTAAAATTAGTGAAACAAAAAAAAAAAAAAAACTAAAAAAAATATTATAAATATTTAGAATAATATAAATAGTGATTGTTGGAAAAATTAAAAAAAAAAATATAAAAGAAGAAGAAGATGTAAAAGAAGGAAGGAAAAGGTGAAAATATAAAAGAGAAAACGAAAACACAGGCACACACAACCATACACACACGCATATTATGAAAAAAGAAAAAAAACTCTGCGCCTGCCTGGTTTTACATAAGAGAATAATGGTGAAATAAGAATAAGTTAAAAGATGATGGAAAAATAAGATTTAAAGAAAAAATTAAATAAAAAATTAAAATTAAAAAATGAAAAAAAGAAGAAAATAAAAAAAATATAGTAATTGAATAAAAAGAATTAAAAAAAAATGAAAATAATATAATAAATTATTATATTTTAGGCCTAGATCCTAAGCTAAATATTGCAAATAAAGAAAAAAAAATTGAATTAAAATGAAAAATAAATAAATGAAATTAATATTAAAAAAAAAAAACAAAACAAAGTTTAATATAAATTTAAAACAAAAAAAAACAAAAATAAAATTTAAAAAACTGTATTCTTCGTTCGTGTTTTAGACATGATTTTTGTTTGTTGCCCCCGTCCCCTATTTGTCTCACCCTGAAACCCCTTTCCAAAAAAAAAAAACAGTTTAATTCCTCGAACTAAAAAGATTCTTGTCTTTATGATAAACTCTTAAAACCCCATTTTAGTCTTCTTCCGCTTTATTTTTTCTTTTACTATTTGTATGTGGTGAAAAAAGTTGTTCTGTTTTTCATCTTCTCGCGGATTACTGGCTTTTTATTTAAACTGGAGTGTTTTTCCGTTTATTCTTAAATTTTGAATTCATCACCAACCAGAAAAAAAAACGAACTATTGAAATACACAAAAAAAAAAACAAAATGGCGTGATATCCTCCATTTTTTTTTTTTTTGACAGGAAGTCGAAAACAAAATACAAGTTTATAAAAATAAGAAAAAAAAGTGTTCAAATTAACTCTTGTCTTGTTAATTACGTCAAGTTTGTTTTTAATTTTAATATTAAATATTAAAAATTCACAATTAATAGTAAAATAAATTAATTATTGTAATCTTGTCTAAAATACGTCATCGAGTTCTTCTTTTTTTTATTATATATTACTATGAATTATTATTATTATTATATAATTATTAATGAATTAATTAGTCGGTTGCAAAAACATAGCTCTTGAATTATAAAAAAAAGAAATAAAAAACGCAAAATCATGTTATCGATGAATATAAATAAAATTTAAAAAAAAAATTCAGAATATGAAAGTAAATTTTAGCTCTTAGGTTTTAGCTAATTAGGTAAAATGTGTTGTTATCACCCTTCTGTACTATCCTTACAAAAAACCAACCAAAAAACAAAAAAAATTAATAAAAAATAAACAAATAAAAAAAAACCGCTTTCAAAAATACAAATAAATGTAAATATTTTAAACGCAAGTTGTTTTCTCTTTCTCTCCTTAAATCTTTCGAGTTCAGTGTTTTTTCGGCTTCTTGCTGCCAACTTCACGTGCAAACAAAAAATGACGTCATAAATATATAATTTAGCTAATGCTCAAAAAAAACGGATCAGTTTGAAAACATTACATCGATGATTAGATTTATATCAAGGAAATAACTTCACTATTTATTGTCAGCAAAACAAGAAGTTCAGTGTCTCTGTTTTGTCTGCGGGACAAGAAATTTGGTATGAGTCTTAGCTTAGCTAATATTCGTTTATTTATTTTTTCTTCTTCTTGATTTTGCTCTTTCTTGTTTATATTCGTTCTTCGCACATGCGAGTTTTGCATGTGTTACGTTTGTGTTGGTGTGTGTGGATCTGTGTTTGTGTGTGGTGTAATGTATGTGTATGCTGTTGAAATAGTAAAAATTCTTACATTTGCTTCTTCTTTGCTTTGGTTCAATTTTAGTTTTCTTCTGTACTTTAAGTTGGTTGGTTAGTTCATAAGTTGAATCAAGTTGAAAACAACAACAACAACAAAAAAAGAGAAAAAGTTTTAAGAAGAAAAATAAGGCAGAAAGAAAAACGTTTTATTTTTTCTTGTACGTAATTTTTTTCTCTGTTTTTCAAAAAAATCGAAAAACTTTAAAAAAATGAAACAGGAACTAACTAATTTTCTTTCTTTTGAAAATATTTTCCGTTGCTTTAATTAAATATAAAAATAAATACCGTCTGTTTTTATTATTTTACTATTTATTGGTTTTGTATTTTTTTAGTGATCAAAAATTGTCAAAAAAATTAAATCAGAATAGAAGTAAATAAAAAATTGTGTTTGTTCAATCTTTGCAGAAAAAAAAAAAATAGAACAACAAGAAAAAATTGGGAACAAAGCACGACTAAAAATAATGTTCAAATTTAATGAATTAATTAAAAAGAAATTAAAAAAAAAAAAATAAAGAAATAAAATTGCGATCTTACATTTATGTTTTTAAAGTTCACACAAAAAATAAATAAATAAAATTGATTGATGTTTGTTGTTGTTGTGCGTGTGAACAATTCCTTTTTTACTTAGTTTGAGTAAAATGTGGATTTTGATTAATTAAAAATAAATAATAATTTTGTGAGATTAATTAAAAACAAAAAATCATAAAAAAAGAATCCAAAGTTAAAATTTTCATTTAATTTTAATTTTTCTTTCGAACGTTTTTTGTGCATGTTTAGCTGGGCGAGAGAAGTCACATAAAATTTTAAATCTCTCTCTCTCTCTCTCTCTCTCTCTCAAGTAGCCGAAAAACAAATCCAATTTAAAAAAAAAAAAACAAAATGAAGAAAAATTAAAGAAGAAAAGTTAAAGAAAATTAAGAGAAGAAGAATAAGATGAAGAAGAACCAACTAAAAATATAAATACATTATAAAGTCCTGGCAAAATGACAATGAATCGAGGTCTCAAGAAGACTAGTATTTTCTAACATCATCTTCTTCTTCTTCTTCTTCTTCTTTTTGATGTTCTTCTTGAACGTCGCGTCGTTTATCGTTGTTGCCTTCGTTACTTTTATAACACCAACAACAACGAGAACAACAACAACAACAACAACAAAAATAAAAATAAAAATAAAGAAGAAGAATCAGAAGAAAATGAAGAAGTTTTATATAAAAAAAAAATGCCTGGGTGTGTATGTGTGTGTGTGTGTGTGCGCGCTGTGTAATATATTTTTTTTAAATTCTATTTGCCCCAGCTGAGATCTCAATATAAATAAAATTATGTTTATAAATTCGTGGTTCAATCCGGAATTTGCAACCGAACAAAAAAAAAAAAAAAAAATTAAAAAACATTTTTGTCGACTAAAAACTTCTTTTTTTCCATTTTTAAAGTAAATTTTTGAAGTTTTTCCCCATTTTTTTTTTTTTTTTACTTTAATGCCATTAAATTAATTCGTGTTTTGTCTCTTAGATTTTCGGGTATTTTTTTTTTTTTTTTTACTATTTAATTTATTCTTTTTCAACGTGTTACATTTACATTAGAATTTGTGTCACGCGAATAGAAAAATAGAAAATTAGTTTTTTCTAGTTTGTACATTGAAAATTGTTTCTACTTTTTTACTGTTTTGCTACATTTTTAAATTTTTTTTAAGAACCAAAATAAAGAAATAATAAATATCTACTGGCGGCAATTGGATGATACATTTTTAAACAGTTGATTAAATTTTCGTTTAAAGTTTCTGAAATCTGAACCAAATGTTACAGAATAAAAATGAATGAAACAATAAAAAAAAAATTTTATTTAAAAGTCATAAATTGATAAGATTATTTGCATCAACTTAATAAATTCAACAATAATAATTCTTTCGCGGTTTCCCGTTATCGAATGTTGTCGCATTTCTTCAAATAAATATTTTTTTTTTGTGTGTTTCCTGCATTCAATGTAATTAATTCATTTCTTATTGTCATTTCTTCTTATTCTTTTTGTCTTTTATTTTATTACTATGTATGAATTTCGTCTTTTGTTTTATTGTGTAAGAATTTTGTCTTACTCTCTGATTGTGTTTGTATGTTGTTTTAGAATTGTTTTGTTGTGACTCAATTAAAAGAAAGTTGAATTTAAATAAAAATAAAAAGTCAATTCAAAATTTTCTCATTGAAACGATTTGATTTTTTAATTTAGTCAAATTGTTCTCATTTTTTTTTTTCGTTCATTTAAAATTGGATTTAAAAATGTTTTCTTACGTTCTCCATAAATTCTAGTTAAAGTGAATTTTTTTTTTTATTAATTCAAAATATACAAAAAATAAAATAATAAAAAGAAGAAGAAGAAAAAAAAGAATTTAAAGTGAAAAAATATAAAAAAAAAAAAAAATTACAACGACAACAAAAATAAATAATTTAAATTAAAAATTATAAAACCAAAAAAAAAAGGAATAACAGCAAATAAAAAATTATTGGAAAACGGGTGGAAAAATCTAAAGGAATAATAATGCAACAATTGAATCGTACTTTCTCTCTACGATCATATCGATGATGATCCTCAACAATTTTATGCTCTTCCTTCTTCGTATTATGGATTAAAAAAACATAAACTGTCTGTGTCTCTCTGTCTGTCTTCACACACACACAAACACACACGCATATTTATTTAATTTTTGGATTATTTTTTTTATGGAATCATCTCTTTTATATTAAATTGTACCCAACAGATTGATTAACAAATCATAATAACAGAACAAAAAAAAAACCAACAACAACAACAACAACACAAGAGAGAACGGAAAAAAAACCAGTCCTCAGCATCTTCTTTTATCTTCTCGATAAATTTTTTTTTTTTTCAAACAAACAAACAAAGTATCTTAAAATTCATTTGGTGCGCTGCTGCTGCTGATAGAAGTGTATTAATATTCACATATCTTTTTCTTTAGTGTTTTGTCTAAAAAAAAAAAAAAAAAATCTCTAAAATAATAATAGAAATAAGAAGAAAAAGAAAAATAGAATTAAAATAAGTTTTTTGTTTCTTTTTTTCATTTAAGAAAAAAAAAAAAAAAGTGTTTCTTGTGTGTGAAAAAAAAAAAAAAATTGCGATTGTCTGACGTCGTTTTCTACTTTACTTACTTCTACTTCTTCCACTGCTTGTAATTCTTTTATAATAATTGTTCAGTCAAGGCACTTAAACTTTCACTTAATTAATTTAAAAAAAAAAAAACAAAACCGGTGAACGAAAAATAAAATATAAATAAAAAAAAATTCAAAACAATTGTAAATTCGCGCGAATTCTGGTTAACAAAAAAAGAAAAACGAAGAAGAAATAAATAAAGAAGAATCAATTTATATTCTTTCTTGTATTATTATTTTTTTTTTTGTGTATGACTTCTTTATCATCATAATAATAAATAATCATCATCAGCTTCATCATCATCATCATATATTCATCTTAAACATCACTCACACTCACTCTTACGTGTACAAAAAGATTTCTTAAGAATATAATAAAAGAAGCAACAGAAATTCTCTCACACTATAAAAATTGCTTCCGCCATATTTTGTTGTTTTTGTTAAATTTTCTCTTTTTACGTGCGTAAGAAAAAGTAAAAGAAGAAGAAAATACTAGGAAAAACAAAAGAAAAGAAAAAAAAAAATAGAAACAAAAGAGAGAAAAACAAGAAAAAAAGAAACAAAAAAGAAAAAAAGAGACAAAATACAATACACATTTTTTTTTTTTTTTTGTTTTTTATTTTTTTTTTTATAGTTTAAATTTACGCGCGCGGGACAAACAGCAAATGAAAAAAAACTAAGAATCTATTTTTAAAAGTGTTCAGTGCAACTAAATATGGAACTTTTGACACTTCCTGGGGCACAAATAATTGAACTTAAAAATATTGAAAAAAGAAAATCATCAAATAAAATCAATTAAAAAAGTTTTCAAGAATCGGTTTTTTTTTTCTAATTATAATTTTTATATTTGTATAAGAAAATTAAAGGAAAAATAATTGCTAAAAAGAAAAAATCTTTTTTTTTTACTCTCTTCCTTCCTCTCTGTCTCTTTATCTATCTCTTTTAAACTGAAAAAAAAAGCTAAACTAAAATTTGCTTAATTAAAAAATAATTAAAATTACTTTTGAAAGAACAAAAACAATTTTGAAAAAGAAAAGAGAAAAATTAGAAAAGAAGAAGAAAAAAAAATAAAAATGGAGGAGGAAACAACAACAGATACTATAACTGAGATAATAAGTACAGTGGCAACAGAAATGTTAAGAAATATAACATCAGCCGATTATCAAAATCATACATTAACAGGATATGAGGCTGCATATTGTACACCTGGATTAATGTTTCCAGTATGGATGCCACAAGATCGTTTAACCTTAGGTGATCGTATATCACGTGGTCTTTGTTATTTTTTTGGATTACTTTATTTATTTATTGGTGTATCAATTGTTTCTGATAGATTTATGGCAGCAATTGAAGTTATAACATCTAAAGAAAAAGAAGTCAAAATAACAAAAAAAGATGGACAACAACAGATTGTTGTTGTACGTGTATGGAATGAAACTGTTGCCAATTTAACATTAATGGCATTAGGTTCAAGTGCACCAGAAATTCTATTATCAATTATTGAAATTATTGCTAAAAATTTTCAAGCAGGTGATCTTGGTCCAAGTACAATTGTTGGTTCAGCTGCTTATAATTTATTTGTGATCATTGCTATTTGTATACTTGTCATTCCAAACGGTGAGGTACGTAAAATAAAACATTTACGTGTATTTTTTGTAACAGCAACATGGTCTGTATTTGCCTATATATGGCTTTATTTAATTCTGGCAAAATTTTCACCCGGTGAAGTTGAAGTATGGGAAGGCTTATTAACATTTATGTTTTTTCCAACAACTGTTTTAACTGCTTATATTGCTGATCGTCGCTTATTAATTTATAAATTTATTGGAAAAAATTATCGTATGAATAAACGTGGTGTTATTGTACAAGCTGAAGCTGAATCAGCATTAGAATTAAATAATCGTGAAGATTGTAATTTGAAAACATTTGAAGAAAATGGTGTAACAGAAGAAGTTAGAGATTTTGAAGAAGCTAGAAGAGAATATATATCAACATTAAAAGATTTACGAAAAAAATATCCACAAACTGATTTGGAACATTTAGAAATAATGGCACATGAACAATTAATGAATAAAGGACCAAAATCAAGAGCATTTTATCGTATACAGGCAACACGTAAAATGATGGGAAGCGGAAATATAATGCGTAAAATATCTGAACGTGCACAGAGTGATTTAAGTGAGGTTAAAGCTGAACTACAACGTGTTGATATTGATGAAGTTGATGATGAAACCGCAAGTAGAGTTTATTTTGAACCAGGACATTATACAGTAATGGAAAATTGTGGTGAATTTGAAGTTCGTGTTGTACGTCGTGGTGATCTATCAATACAAATAACTGTTGATTATGAAACAGAAGATGGTTCTGCTGAGGCTGGTAGTGATTATGTTGGAAGAAAAGGTACATTAATATTTCCACCTGGTGTTGATGAACAACGTTTCAAAATTGAAGTCATTGATGATGATGTATTTGAACAAGATGAACATTTTTATGTACGTTTAAGTAATGTTTCTGAACCGGGATTGTTATCAACACCAAAAGTCGCAACTGTTATGATATTGGATGATGATCATGGTGGAATATTTGCGTTTAGTGTTAAAGATCATGAACTTGTTGAATCTGTTGGTACATATGAATTAAAAGTGCAACGATTTTCTGGTGCACGTGGTAAAGTTATTGTACCATATTGGACAGAGGATGGAACAGCTAAATTTGGAAAGGATTATGAACCACAACAAGGAGAATTGGAATTTGAAAATAATGAAATTGAGTGAGTAACTATTAAAATTTTATCCGTTTAATTCTAAGATTTCATGTTAGGCCAGTTTTTCTTAAAAAAACCTCAACAACTTAAACAGTAACTTTGACTTTAAATATTATCTACTTATCATATTTTCTACACATGCCACAAATGGCCTTGATTTCCGATAAACGTTAAACATATTCAATTAAATTGTCTATAAGGACAAACTTTAATATTTTTTTTTGTTTAAAAATATTTTTCTGGATGTTTTATAAAAAAAAAAGGTATATATAAATCCTTATTGAAATTTTAGAAATTTTGAAGGACTCCCTTAATCATAATCTTATTTTATTACGATCACCGAATATAAAAAAATAGCCTAGGGTAGGTTTTTTTTTTTCAATGTGTGACTATCTGTGCCATACACAAAAATAATGCTATAAAGAAATGATGAAATCTTCCCTTCAAAAAAAAGAAAAAGAAAAAAAAAATGTGTGTTTCAATTTTTACAGGAAAGAACAGAAAATCCTGATTTGCATAAATTTTTCTTACATGCTTTTTCAAGCATATAGTTTCTTTTATGTGTTAGTTTGTATATGAGTATGTAGTTATTGTTACACACATACATTTACATAAATATAAAATATAACATATAATCCAATTTTACTTTATACTTAGTTTAGCTGCATATAACGAAGAATGATGTGAGATGAAGACGATGATTTTTTCTTTTAAATTTATTCAAATTATAGGAGGAAAATGCTATTCATTTTTTCATGTATGAAGGCGAAATATTTTCAATTGATAAATTTTTCGCGTTTAGTAAGAATTTTTTCTTGTTATTGTTGCTGTTTTTGTATATTTTGAAAAATTGATTTTTCTCTTAGTTAAGTCACAGTAGAAGCAAATAGATAATTTTGTGAATGGTTAAAACGGACGGGCGCCACTGTGCAGTCTGACAACTCCATTGTACTTTTTTTTTGTATTGCTTTGTTAAGAAAAAAAAGGGGAAAGAATGAGAAAACGACAAAATGTCGCCATATCATTTTTTCTATGTAATTTAGATTCTCTTAATATTCTTAGAAGATGCTTCACGATTTTGAGATCATAATATTACAGATGAATTACAGTGGCGTCGTAAAGACGAATATAAAGAAATTGTTTCTATGACATAAGATGAAAAATAAAAGAATACAAATCAAATTGAGACGCCTTGTGATTTTTTTTTGTTCGTTAAAAAAAATTCACTTTTCCCCACTACAAGAAAATATTCTAAAATTGAAAAAAATATTTCAAAATAAGTTTTTAAAGTCTGAAAATACCTAAAGGATGACAAGAAATAAATATTATCAAACAATATAATCATCAGTTAAAAATGGCTTTTTGCCAGAAAAACTTATATATCCCATCATCATCGTCAACTTTTCATATTTTCTTTTCTCCTATACTTTCCTCTCTTTTTCAACTTAATTTTTTTTCTGTCCTTCTGTAGATTTCATCCTTTTTATAGAAGATACTTAAGAAGTTAGATTATAGAATAATTTAGAAGAAGATGATACAAACAAAATATGAATATACGATACAACTTTTTTTTATTGTAAAGTCTATAAAAGAAAAACGAATTTTGGTTCAGGAAGAAAAACCTATTTTAAAAGTAAATAAATAGAAAAAATAAGACGCGTGCCAACTTAACCTAATTTTAATATATGAGATCAATGTCATCCCCACAAAAGTTTCTTTTACATTTTTTTCTGTTCTATTTGGATAAATATTTAGGTTAGGCTGATTTGAAAATACAACATCCATAAATATTATATGTATGCGCTTCTCTATGAAATTGAAAAGATCACTTCAAAAAATATTTCACTGATGTACATTGATTGTCTCAGTAAATCTGACACAAAGTATAGCTTTAACAAAAGCTTGCTTTCAGTAATGTATAGAAAATGTTGAATGGAAAGATAAAAGCAACGTTAAGTATTTAAATTGTGACAAATATAAATAATCATTACAAAAAAAAATCTCATAAATAAAAATGTAATATCGAATTTTGTTTAAGATTTTACCCCGGAGTATATTCAGATTTACCAAAAGAATATTTATACAAGTATGAAAACTAAAGAAAATATTCTTATGGTTTCTTTTTTTTTTTTTTTGTGCGTCGAATAATAATAAAATAAGAACAAAGTATTACGTGATACTTTTATGTAATTTATAGTAAAGAGAATGAATAATATTCTAATGTTTGTTGATAGGTCGTCATTCCATTAGTAAAGAAAAACAAAAAAGGAAAAGTGCTACTTAGAAACATTTTGTTGTTCGTATATAAATTCCAATATATTTACTTATATCCGACAGAGTAATGACTTTCGTTTTATACACTTGCTATGATTTTGGAGTTCGGATTCTAACCCTGGTGGAGTAAAATTGTTATGCAATGCAATATTTGTAACAATATGTCATATATTCTAAGCCATCGTGTAGGTTGGGCTGTATACATGTTGTATCTCGTGTCATATCAATTCTCTTTCTATTTATAACAAAAGGTTTATTCTTTTGTTGTATTCTTTCTACCTATGTGTCATCATCATTTTAAAATTTGACTGACTCTCTTCTTCTCTGTGTATTATATAAAAGTATATTTTTAAAGATTTATTTTTATTTTCCAAAATTATATTCCCTTTTGGAATTAAAATAAACATAAATCCTTGAATTACTTTATATGGTGTGTGTATATGAAATATGTGAGTCAAAACAAAATATTTGAGTAAAGTAAGTATACATTTTTTCATCATTTTTTCTCTCTCTCTCTCTCTCTCCCTCTCTCTTCTCTCTTTTAAACATTTAGATAAAATTTTTACCTTTATATCTTACAATCAGTCGACGATAGATGACGACCTTCACACAGTATCAAAGAAGTCAAAATTAAAATAAAGAAAAACAAACAACAAGCTAAAGAAAAAAATAAGAAAGAACGAAATATGAATCTAAAATTGTTGATTTTTGGGTTTCATCTTCATCTTCATCTTCATCTTTATTTATTTTTTTCTTTTTTTGGAAAAATCAATAGAACTTATTTTTTGTATTAAAATGGAAATTTTACCAAATGGGAAAGAAATTGGACGTTTGCTTAATTAATTTATAGGAATTAATCAATAGAAAATAAATTGAAGAAATTAATTTTATTTTTATTTGAAATTTAAAACTCTTGATGTAATTTTCATCGTTTATTTAAATTTTATATTTTCATTTAAAGAGGGGCATCACATAAATACAGTGAATGAATTGAGACTGGAATTTTTTGTTATGTATTTTACTTATTATTTAATTGATTAAAATTAACTTTGTCTCTTTGCTTAACCTTAAATTGTCATTCATAAGCAAATTAATTAAAATTTTTGGTTAACTTTTATGTTTTTAGAATATTTAAACATTTAATAAGCAGAAAGAAATTTCAATGATTTGTTAGGATATAATTTTGAAATAAAAATCATTCAGTAGTTTGTAACTCAGTATGTTCCTAGCCCTATTTTCTTATATGATTCTATCAATACGCCATTTTATTCTCTTTCTACGAATGAGATTAAATTAATATTTTTTTTTTGTCATTTTACTATCAAATTTCTCTGAGTGGGCATAAGAAACGAACAACAACAAAAACAAAAATAAAGAGATTATTGAACAAGAGACAATGTAATCACTTTTAATCTAAATCTAACCAATTCATTATTAACCCTTGTTTTCAAATCAAAACCAATACAAAACAACCAACACAACCGAGAAAAAAATAGAAATAGAAAAAGATGGTGTCGTCTTTAGTGAATGGAATTTATTTTGTTCTTGTCTGTATATATTTTCATTTTATTTGTATTTGTATTTTATCACCTTACCTTACCTTGCAAAATGCTATCTTACTTACATTCTTTCATATTGTGTTTCCTTATATTTTTATTTGTCTGGTAGAAAGAACATGGTATAAAAAAAAAACAACAACAACAAATACGTCCATAGTTTCACCACATCAAACACCATATTAAATGGGATACGTGTTTCAACTGACAATCTATTGTTTTTTCTTCTTTTCTTTCCATTTTCTTTTCTTTTCTTTGCATTTTTTTTTTTCATTTTTCTCATGGTTATACCTTTGGCTGAATTTAACAAAACCCAACAAGCAAAAGAACAAAATGAAAAATAACAGATTTTCATTGCAATATTCGTGTTTCTCTCGTTTACAAATTTTGATTTTATTTTATAAGTAATTTACGTGTTACGACAAAATGACACTTTTGTCCAAATTAATCAAAAATATTTTCAAACGAGCGGAAGTGTTTTTTTTTTCTGTTAAGCAACATCGATGCCATATTTTATGAAATAATATTCGATTGAATGATTTTGAAAATATGAAGAATTGTTAAAAATATAATCGAATTCATTTCATTATTGTTTCGTATAGAATCAACAAAAAAATTTCATTTTAATTTATAATGGAATCGATTAAGTATTTTCTCACTATCTTCTGATATGGACTTTATTTGAATTGTTTTTGAATTGCATTTAATTTATCGATTTTTTTTTTCATTCTTCTCTCTCTCTCTGAACAGATAATTAAACCTAATCACTTAGATTACAATATAAAAAAAAACACCAGCACCATGAATTATGCACTGAATAGATTTTTTTTTATATCTTTTTTTTTTCAGAGCAAGAAAAAGATAAAACCACAAAAAATAGGATAAGAAAAAAAAATTTGCAAAAAAAAAGTAGGATATAAAGTTAAGGGTAATGGTGTGTGTGTGTGTGTGGGTGTGTGGGTTTGCTTATAAGTATTTACTAGGTTTACAAATGATCCATTCTATTGAAAAAAAAAAACAGTTTAATGCTTAATGTGATTTTAAATTTAAATATTTGATTAAATTATATTTGGAATTGTTTAATAATCTCACCTGTTTTCTAAACCGTCACCGTAAGAACATATTTAAGTAATACAAAATATATTAAGTTTTGTTATTCTTTACTTGTAATTAACATTCAAATAATAAGCATTCTTGTTATCATTCTAAATTTTGAGTTGAATCTTACATTTAATGAAACTCAATTCCACAATTGAATAAAAAAACTTTTGTTTATTTTCTAAAAGAATAAAAATATAATTCGGTAAAATGTTTTTTATGGAAAAAAATGTTGAACGGACTAGAGAATGATTGAAGAAATGATATTGACAAAATTATCTCGTAAAATTTTATAAACTCGCATTATGTGAGTTCGTTAGAAAATATTTATAGATTTTTTTTTTTTTTTGACTAGAAATAAAAAAGCATCAGCCAAACAAATGATTTTTTTTTGTCATTAAGAACAAAAAAAAAATTCATCTTGAAGAGAAATAATGTGTGTAGAATAAATAGAAAACCACAAACAAGAAAAAAAAACGTAAACTACATTTGGATTTGATGTTTGGATAATAAATGACTAGTGTAGTGTGCCTTGTTAAAAAGAAAATAAATATACGAGATTGGATTTTAGTTTAGCCTCCACCTCTTTTTCTAATTTTCCTTCTTCCTCGTTCTGTGTTTTTTTTTTTTTTTTTTTTGTAAATGTATACGAGATAAATTTAATTTTATTCCAAAAATCCTATTACATCTGTCAGATATAAAAAACTTTTAAACACTAAACAATTTGAACTTTAGTATATTTTTATATTTGACTATTCAAATATGACCATTAGACATTTTAATGATTCATCGATCATGTTCATTTACATAATACAATTTTACGTCTATTTATTCCCATTTATTTGATGGTAGTTTTACTAAACTTTCTTAAGTAAGTATATATATTCACTCCAAGAGCAGACAAATTGAGAATTTATTTGAGATAAGAAATAAAAAGGTGTGGGGTAAAAAACACTTTTAGTCTTGAAAAAGGTAAGAAATTTTGTAAGACGTGAGACAACAATGCACTGGTTAGAAACTAATTAAAATTAAAAACATCATACAACTAAAGTTAATATTAACTTAAAGTTAAAGTTATTGTAGATTTTGTGTCAAGTAGAACATTTTTCTTTATGGACTTTTGAAAAACTTTAAAAGATTTAATTTCGAAGTGACAGGCATAAGTAGGTAAAGTCAAATAGAAAAACAGAAAAGTAAATAATAATGCGATACAAATAGTTAACAAAAAAAAAAAAACCAAACAAAAATTTCAGACACGCGAAGACATTAAATAAAAAAAATATAATAATAATTTAGAGAGAAGAAGAAGAAGAAGAAGAAAAAACCAAAAGAAATGTATGTCAAATGCGTCGTCATTTTGTTCGTCATTATTACTTCTATACTTATATTTGAATTGACGTCACCAATATGTATGTAGGTTAGGTGCATGGCACCTTACTCATCAATCAAATGATTGACTTTATATTTATGTAATTATTGCGTCATTGTTTATTTGGTTTTGTTTTTATAAAAGTAGAATCTATTATTCAGTATTTAGTTACTAAAATTGTACATTCGACGTTATTTACTATTTCAAAGGAATTATTTATCAAAGTTCAACGTCGATCCAACAGAAAGATTATTAAGTCCCCAATATTTTCTGTTCTTGCTTTAAAAAAATATTTTGTTTTTCTTTAAAGATTTCTCGTTTTTTTTTTGTACAATTTTTGTTTGTTTTAATCAACCCGCGCATTTAGCTTTTGAATAAAACAAGAGTAGGATGAGAAGAAAAAGAAGAAGAATATAAGGAGAAAGAGAAAGAAACAAAGAAAGAAATAGAAAAGAAAAAAAGGTCGTGGATAATTAATTGATTTTTATGAAGCAACAGAAAATCGTTGAACCAAAATATATATTATAATGGCACCGGTAACATCTGTCTCCATATAGCTAAATATTTACTTAACCGACTAAAACGGTGCGGGTGGAGAGGTATAAGTGATAAGGAGTGGGTAAAATATGATAGGGGTTATTTTTAAGGGGTTTGTTTTAAGGCATTAAACATTTTTATTTTAGATGGATTTAAACAAAAGAATGGTGTAAGAGTTGTGACCCACTAATATTTTATAAACGTCACTGTTGTTCTTTAGTATAATAAAAAAAAGTATTTGTTGCGTCTAAACGTCACGCATTAAAACTCATAAATTGTTCTGTAATGAAAAATATACAAGACCTTGATCAAAAACTTTTCACAACCCCTTTTATATATCCCACTTGAATTATATTATATGTACTTGTAATTTATTTTATTTTCTATAAACATCAGGGCTGATTTTATATGTGAATATTAGAAAATAAATATTTGATTAGTGGGATGACCTTAAAACTGTTGAAATCAAAATATTTTTTGTCGATTTAATTTGAAGGTCAGATAAATTGATTGATTATTTTACTCTTCCTCATTTTTTTTTTATTTTCTAATTTCATTTTCTCGTTATTAAATTTTATTATTATTTTTGACCAATTACAATTATTGTTATCCGAATAAGTAAATACCCCACAGAGATTTAGGCTATCACTGAAATGATGATTAATCAATAATTATCTAACCTAAAAACCTACTTATTTTTGTCAAAACAAAATAACTTATAATACTCCAAACTTATTGTTTATTTCAATATTCCATTTGTATTAATTTTTTCTAAATTTACTTAAAAGAAGCAGAAATTAAAGATACTTTTTTAGTCTGCATTAAATTTAGATAAAAAATTAAAAGGAAGACAAAACGTTATAACACACAAGCCAATTCATCTTTATAAGAATTTCTTCCTCATCCAATTTTTCTAATATTTATTCAATTACCTCTTCTATAAACTTTTGTTACATTTGAACACACCACAAACACAAAAATAAAATAATCCAAGTCAAGTGTGATTGATTTCGTTCGATTTATATAAAATAATTTTGTATATACGAATTAAAACACACCCAAAAATATACATACAGACACACCCAATCATGCAACCACTACATACTTATAAGTGTACAAATATAACGCACAAACCTCCTGAACATTTGAAATAAATTCAATAAACGCAAATTGATTACCCTACAATATTCGATTTATTTATAACGTTTTATCTTATTTTATTTGTCGTCAATTTTTTTTTCTTCTTTTTAAAACGCGTATTTATAGTGTCATCAAAAATTGAATTTTATTCTGAAATGTTCTTTTAAAAAAAAAAAATGGGGAAAATAATGACTAAAAATTTTTTGATGACGAGAAATTATCGGGTGTTTTAGATGTAAATCAAAATTATATCAAAATTTAAATCAATTGAAATAGAGACTTAAAAAAAGTCAAGGAATTCAATATTTTAAAATTCTAAATTTCTGTTAACTTCACGTATTGGTATAATTTCTTTACGTCATTTTCGTATATTATTTTATTTTATTTTATTTCTTATTTTATCAGAATTTTAATTCTTTTATTTGCTTTCGTTTTAATTTCTAAGAAAAGGAAAAAACAAGAAAATGAGTTTTTTTTTTAATGTTGAAGGTCAAATATTATGTTCGTAACGATCATTTGAATACCTAGAATTGTGTGTTTTTTACGTTTATTTTCATATTTTTTAACGTCAATAAAAAAACAGTAAATCTGTAGGCAGTGAATTCAAGAAAATTGGAAAAACATGGGAGTGAGATAAAGGAAAACACGAGGGACATACCGAAATACAAACGCCCTGCGCTCCACATAAAGGAGTTAGTTATATTTTACCCGTATTAAATATTCGCCACTTAAACTGGTTTACCTGCATTATATAATTAACATAAAAAACATTTTTGTCATCATTTTACTAAGAAAAAAAAATGAAAAGAAAATTTGCAATTCATTGAACGAAAAATTTTATTTTTAATTTATAATTTTCTCTTCTTGATTGCTGACAATTTTTGTCGTCTTTTTGTCATATAATTTTTAATTGATTTTCTTTTTCTTTTAATTTTTAATGAAAAAATAAATTTTTGATTTCTATAGAAAATGAAAAATGATTTGGGTTAATAATAATTTAAACCAAATGAAAATTATTTTAATTGATGCTATCTGATTATATAGAATGAGAAATGATGAATTTAATTACATTCGAAATCCTTCTTTATTCGATTAAGAAATTATTCCAGTAAAAAAAAAATTCACTACAATTAAATTAATAATCTTGCCCTATAAATTTTCCTTCAAATAATAATTAAGTAATAATGTAATTTTTAATAACCCCCATATTCTAAAAGATTTCTTCTCAGCGTGTGTATTTAATGTATGTGTGTGTGTTTGTAAGTATGTTAATATTTTAAATATTATAACATTATCAACATTGAACAAAAACAACAACGACAATACACAACAACAAAACAATTATAAACGCGTTTATACTTAAGTATTTTATACAAACATTAATTATTCACTTCAGTTTTTAAACCATCCTTCCATTTCCTCTGTTCATTATTATTTTTATTATTAGTATTATTATTATTATTTTTTATGCCTATCCCATCGTATAAAATAAACGATCATATACACACATTTACCATACAATTCAAAAAAATTGTTTATTATTTCTTTTCTTGTTAATTTCTTATAATGAATAACACTTCACTTATATAAAATGTGTATATTGCTGATTCTGTTTTCTATATTTTTTTTTTGTTCTTTATAATTTTTGCTGAGTAAAAAAAAATATATACAAAACAAACCTACACATACATATTATGATTGTGACCTAAACGTTCTTCTATGTTAATATTTAATAATCTTATAAATGTTGTATTATTATGAATTTTTTATTTATTTTGACAAACTGAAATCAATTGCGTTAAATAAATAAATAAACGTGTGCAGAAAAAAAAATGAAATAAATAGAATAATTGAAGCAGCTGGTGCATGCATAATCAGATTTAAACGTTTTGTTTATTTTAAGCTAACCACTAACTCCTTACGATTGCCATTTGAAATCTCTGTCATTCTCAATTAATGAGAGCGCCAATTTTACTACAATTTATCCTCTTGTGTATTTTTGAAGACAGATGATTTTTTTTGGATGTCCCTTCATGTCGTTATCACCCCATTATATAAACCCTTTAGACTTTATGTTGAGAGTATGAAATAAAATTCCGACTTATATTTGTCATCATCCATATTTTCACTTCTGACAGTTGTTTTAACACTTTTGTTTTTATTTTAAGGACAGAATCTGTTTTAATTTTTTTTATCATACTATGATGGTCACTTAATAAAATTTTAAGAATTCATATTTTTCTCTTAAATAATTCATTATCTAACTTAAGAAGCCGACGGTGTGTTACTATCTGTAAACGAATATAAAAAAGCTTACAACTATTTTTTTCGTCAATGTCTAAAACATATAATAAATTTTCTGTTTTGGTTGAAACAATGTAAGCGCAAAGTCAAGTTTAATATATACGCATCACCTTTTAATAAATTTTAATCTTGTCTTTTTCAGATGAGAAAAGAACAGAACAGAAAAAAAAAAATTCAGACTTTCTTTTTATACGTTTTTTCTTTTACTTTTTTTTTTTTTTTGTTCTTTATTGCTTCTGCTCTGCTAAATATATAATAAATTTTCGTTCTTTTGGCGCCTGAAAACACTTGAAGTGAAAATACAAAAAATAAGAAAAAAAAAGTTGTATTATTTGTAGTCATTTTAATCTTTATAATTGGACAACACCTCTTTAATATGATTAAGATTAAATAGAAATTTTTTCACCGTACTTAAGTAATTTCCATATTTTAATTTTTAATTATTGAAAACAAAAGTAATATGATCCTACTTCCAAAGAATTCACTGCTACTAGATAATTCCCATTGGCACTTGGCAGGTATTGATTTATCGTAATTTGAAAATATGTTTTTTTTTTCTCTTACAAAATGAATCCTGAATTTTAAATCTTTCATTAAGTATGGGGGAAAAAAATATTTTTACGATGTTCCAATTTTTTGAAGAAAATTTTAAATTGAAGCAAAAAAAAAATTATGTATTGAAAAAATATCGATGGGAGATGAGAAAAAAAACAATTTCACTTTCAATTAAAACTCATAAACGCGCCTGTCAATATTTCCATTCATTTCCATTCATTTTAGTCAGATAGTATTATTTAATATACTTTGTAACGTTTGCATAGCGTGAGCTTAGTGGGAGAGGTTGGGAAATTTTAGTGCAAAACTTCAGGAAATTTTTTCGAAACAATTCCCACGCACCTTCACGCACACACACACGCAAATAAACATACATATTTATATATATATATATATATATATATATATGTATATATATATATATATATGTATACATTATTTATTATTTGATGATGATAATGGAATTGGTGGGAAAAAGAAAAGGTGGTAAAATAACAACAACTCTTTTTAGAATTTTTTTCTTTCTTTAAATTTGGAAAAAGGAATTTCACTGAGGTTTTATTTCTGTTGTTTTTCTAAGGAAGAATATACGAAAAAAGTTTAGAGCAAAAAAAATGTTAATTCAATTTTCTCTTTTCAACTCTATAGAATTCAAGAAAATATGAAGTGAATTGAAGGTAAAATTTGAATAAAAGACAGAATAACATTGGCTTGTGAAGGTGGAAATCTTATCCATAATTATTCTTATAATTAAAAAATTAGCAATTAAAAATATTTTTAGAAGTTGACTTTATTTGAAGAATTATATGGGGTAAAAAATTCAGGTCAATTAACTCGGTTTCTTTATCATACTTGATTTCTTTTATGTTATTGCAAGCGAACGATTAAAGATTTACTGTAATGTTATAGTAAAGTGTAAACTGAAAAATTTTCCATTTTTATTTCTCCCCTGACATAACTTTTGTTTCTTATATTGTTGGTATATTTTCTTTCAAATTAACATCATCTAACAGAGGGGTTGGACTATCGATATCGATAAACCTTCATGTTCCTAAGATGTTTCTCCTTTTTTTTTTGGTTTTTGCGTAAAAATAAACAGAATTTTACATCTGAACACACAAACAAATATACATATTCACCAATACAATAAAAAAAACTTCCATCAAAAGCACAATCAATATTTTGCTATTTTCTTTTCCTTCTTCAATTTTTTTTTTTGTTTTTTCGCAAAGAAAAATATTATTCAACTCGATTCAACTTTAGTTTTCTATTTGCTTTTTCTTTTTTCTTGTTTATTTATTTATTTTTTTGTTTTATTAATTTTCTTTTACTTTTTCCTTCTCTATATTTTCCCTATATACTTTTCTTCTGTTTCAAATATAAAATATGTATAAATTTTATTCTTTTTTCGTACTTTCCTTCCTTCCTATTTCCGAGCTTATTTCTATTTCCCCACCGCACACAAAAAATGATTCCCATAATTTTTGACTAGTAATTTTTTTTTTTTTGTTCTTTTTCTCGACATTCTTTTTGCATGGTTTTCTTGTATTTTGCGTTTCGACGACAACAATGATGACAAAAAAAGAAAAAAGAAATAAATAAAGTGAAAATATGATAAGATAAAAAATGTGTGGCTTAATAATTCAATTATAGGTTTTTTTTCCTATGAAAGAATAAGAAGAAGAAGAAAAAGAAGAAGAAAAATGAAACATTTTGTGACAGAATAAGTATAATGGATACATATTTTCCGTGTCGTTTTTTCGTCTTATACATTGCTTGCGTCTCTGTCAATTCTATTTTCAAATTTATCATATATCCAACAAAGTACAATAAAAACAAAAGAGAAACATAAAGAGAAAGATGGTGGGTGTATTGTGTGACAAAAGAAAAAGAGAAGAAATGAAAGATATAAAGGATTTTGATGTGTCGCGTGATAATAAGCACAATGAATGATATAAGATCTGACGTTACCTTTCTTTAGATAAAAGGATGAGTTGTTGACAGTTCCCTTGAATTGATATGAATAAAATATTGGTATGGGTTAAGTGTTTGTTATATGTCAAATATCATATTAGAAAATGTATTATTGATTTTTTCCCATTTTTTGTTCTCAAAATATCTGATAAGATTGTTCACATAATTAATTTTTGAGTTCGTATTATAAGGAAAACATTAAAATGATACTTCAACATAATTTTTTTTCTAATAATTCTAATAATAGATAAAAAAAAATATAATAATTTTCTTTATTTTTCATTCAATTTTCTATAATTAAATGATGAATGGAACATTGTATTTTTTTGTTCTGATCTTAGAAATAATTTAGTGACATATTTAAATATGATAAGAAATATTATAATGGACTTGTTAATAATAATGTTGACACGTGCTAAAAATCTTAACATTTTGTAGATCAATTCGGTTTTTCGTTTTTTGTTTACCTCATTATTATTTATGAACAAAAAAAAAACTGTACAGGGGTTAGGTGTTCGGATTAACGAAGGTCAAAAAGGATTGTTATTTAGCTTTATAGACAAAAAAAACAAAACATTTTCAAATGGTTGCTTTATTTTTATTCACGGATGGAAAAATACGGAGATGAAGAAAACAGGAAACTAAATGTGAAACACAAAAACAAAACGCAACAAAGCAAATAATATGATCGTTATATAATTTTCCCTCTTTTTTTTTGAACTTAATAAAAGAGGCTTTTTATTTTCTTTTTATTTTCCACCTTTCATACTTTGTTTTCTCTTCTTCTTCTTGTTTTTTCGTTTCTTTTACTTTATAATTTACTTACTTAAGATGAGTCTGGTGTTTTTTTTATTTTCTTTTTATTTGTTAGTTATTGTTCATAGGATAAAACGGCAATAAAAACGATGATACTTATGAATATGAGGAAGATGATTTAAGATTAAAGATGTACGCCTAAGGTGTGAAACATGAAGTTTGTTTGTTTGTTTTATTTATACTTTTTGTAAAAACGAAAAAATTATATGGGAATTTAAAAATGTTTATAAATATTTTATGTCTTGAGTTTTTCTCTTACGGTTGTTTATTTATGTTTTTTCTTTTCGTTTTCTTAATAATATTATTAATTTTAGTCTACGTTGACGTGAATATCAAATAAATTGATAATTTTGTTTTGGTATAAACAAACCGGAAAGAATTTTCGAACATGTGTTTTTCATACTTTTTAGCAAACGCAACTCATATCACACAACAATACATATTCACATTGTTTCACAATTCATATGTATACTTTTTTTTTCATTTAAGTCCATATTTTGGTTATGATCGTGTCTGACATTTTTATGAAAAAATCATAAATCAAATGAAAAGAAAAAGAAAATTGTTTGTGAGACAAGACAGATGATTATAATAAGGTGAAATGAAATATAAACATAAATTCCCTCTTTTTCTCAAACCATTCAAAGTTTTAATCTTTTTTACATTTTATTGACCTTAATTTTCTTACTCTCTTTTATTTTTCATAATAAATCAAAAGAATAATAACAATTAATTATTATAATATTAAAGCGCGTATTAAGCTCGTTTTGTTTTCCTCCCACATTTATCTTGTTTAATTTTTTATATCAATAATAGAAAAAGAAATTGTAAATGCAAAGCAAAAATACTGACGACAAAAAAAAATCTGACATAGACACACACACACACACACATTGTTGTACATGAAGCGTAAAATTCACTTCATTTCTTTTTATAACAGAAATAAAAGAAAAAAAAAAACTATGACATTTTTCATGTTTTTTTTTCCACATATCCATTTAATACAATTACAGTTATTATCATTAATTTTCTATAAGAAAAACAGAACAACAAATTGTATATAAAATACAACATAATAATAGAAAACACCATTTTACCCCCCTTTTAACTAATTTTCATTCGTTTTCAGATTTATGTTCGTGATTTTCATAGAGAATAAAAAAAGAATAAAAAACAAACTAGAAAAGAGGAAACAGAAACAAAAAAAACATTGAAAATTCCATTAAAAGTTTAGTTTCCAATATCGTCAGATGGCGACACAAATAATTACCGTTCCTTTATTTTCATTATTTGCCACTATTTTTTTCTCATTTTCTCATTTTCTCATTTTCTCATTTTCTTCCTTCTTCTTCTTTTTTCTTTTCTTTTCCTCAATGTACAAACATTTTTTTCTTCCTTCTTCTTCAATTTTTTTTTTTATCTTTTTTTCCACGAGATAATAAATTAAGACGAGAACATAATTTAATTTTGAAATTCAGAAGACGTTTTATTATAATTTATTCCATTTACTTAAAATAAAATATAAAAAGAAAAGAAAATATATATATATATAGTACTGGTTGAACTGAGGGGGGTTGACTTTACTGAATTGAGAGAGTTTAGAAGTGGTAAAAAACAAAACAACGTATATGACTCCACTGAGTCGCTTTCTTATCTCTCTGAATGTAAGTATATACGAAATGGTTACGGCCAATTAACTTAAGTATGGATTTGAGAACTAAATAGAATGTAATAAAGATCTTCTTTTTATAAGTTTGAGGGGGGTGGAGTGATGAATTCGATTTTTGATATTATTTTATAGAACAATTTACTCATTTAAAATTTTATAAAGTCATAATAGAATCTATACAAATATAATATCATCACTAAAATATAAAATCGATAATCAATAAGATTAATGTTCGCTTTACTATTAATTAATGAAATGTATTAAGAATGGATACTTTAGTCAAAATTATATGTTGTGAAAAATTCATTATAGAAACAGCATTTCTCATTGTATAAGAACTTTTTCTTTTTAATTAAAATAAAAATGTAAGATGAAATTTGTTTCTTTTTTTTTTCTATTTTAATTTTATTTATTATACGCTACTCTGATGACAAATCTATAATGTGGCGAAGTAGTTTTCTCTGAAGATTGGAAGAGTGAGTCATAGTGACTGCCTTAATTAAGTTTACAGTTTAACATTCAAGATGAGAATATTTAAATCACTATTTGCTTTTAAGAATATTTATATAATATTACGATAATGGATTTTATTTCCGCAAACATAGAAGGTCAGCAAATGTAATTTTTTTTTTATTAAGTCTATAACTTTCAACAATTTCTTCTTATAAAATTTAATTAAGTTTTTTCTATAAATTTATCTAAGAAAGGAAAACAAGAAGAAATATAATACACGATTTTATTAAGTAAATGTCTGTTTCTTTAGAAGGAAATTGGCGTCAAAATCTTTCTAAAATTATTTCCTATTTTATTTTTGAAAGGATTCTTTTTTTTTTTATATTCTCATTAAAAATATCGTTGCTTTCTCATTTACTGCGTATTTTTCCACAGCACAATAATTTTCTCAAAGATTAAAAGAGATGAAATTGTAGGTCTTGTATCCTTCGGTATGTCCGTCTTTAAATATAAAATACCATAAACATTTATTTGTCTTTGCCTTTTCAACATTTTTTTTTTTGTATTATTCCACTTCTCCACTTATGGTTCATATTTCATTTTTCTTTTGAACTTCAAACGAAATATTTTTCTTAGATATTCCTTTTGTTTTGTTACAATTGTGTATAACCCGCAATTATCACAAAAAAAAAAATTATGAAAATTTAGAAGGGGAGTAAAGTGCGGAAAAACATTTTCACAAAAAAAAAATCATCAATAGAAAAATAAAAAAAGTATAAATCAAAAAATCAAAAAGTTGTTTGAAGAAAAAATTTTTGTGTTCCATTCTTTTATGATTTTCCTCAGTCTGTGCGAATATAAGATTTTTAGATGAAAATTTAAAATCTAAAATTTTACAGATTGAAACATTAATTGTTTTGAATAGGAAGATCATGAATGTTCTCTATTTCGTATGTGATTTTAAACAAAATTGAAACATGGATCAATGTTTGTGTATCGTTACCAATGTTTTTGTTGCTATTGTATTTCATTTAATTTATATTTAAATTAAATGGATTTCATTTACCATTTATTATAATTTAACATTCCTTTGTCTATGTTGGTTTATTTGTTTAGAATAAAAAAAAACCCTTTTAGGAATAACATACAAAAAATATTGAAATTTACAAGAAAAGTTTAACTACTTATAACAAAATGTCAGATCACGTATAGAATTTCTTCTTTCTTGAAATGAAATATAAGTTAATTTTATAAATTTGTCCTACCACCACTCCCCACTTTATTTTCTTTACGTACCCAAATCAAACATTAAGAATTTTTTTCTCTTTTTTTTCCAATTCTTGTTTTGGTCAATTCACATAAAAACATTTTTCCAGACTATAAAAATAAAAAAAAAATGTTTTTTTGTTAAAGAAAATAGAAGAAAACCGAAGAAAACATTATTATCTGTTTTGCTCATTTTAACTGTTGATGGTTTTACGCTATGAACTGAATTTTCCAAAAAAAAATAGAAAAGATGAGTATAAACAACAACAAAATTATAAAAATAAAAACAAGAAAATTTGTGTCTTTTCTTACATTTTCCTCTTCATTTTGTTTTTTTTTTTTTGATTTTTTAAATCTATTTTTATAAGGAGACAGTCTTAGACATGTGGGCGTCATCGTAAAAAAAATAAAGAAAGAGACAGAAATTTTGATTTTCTTTTTTTTTTTAATTTTTTGTCTGGGAATTTTTACGCCGAATATTTTTTGTCGGTTTTTAACATTTTTCTTCGTTTTTCATCAACATACTTAAGATTATATTAAGATGAATTAAAAGCGGGCACTAGAAATATAACGAAGGAAGACCCATAAAGTATTATTTTGGTTTCACTTCTTTTTTTTTTGTGAGGTTATAAATTATTGCCCAAACCAGACCCGAAAATATATAAATTATTTTATGAAGACTGAAAACGTAAATATTGGCAATAAACTCATCAATAAGATTATTGATATTTGTATCGGATGTGTATGTGTGTGATGTGTGTATAAATGTTCACGTGATCGCGTGTTTCTTTTACCTGTGTATGTGTGTGTGTGTATTTGCAATTTCTATTATTATTTTTTTTATTCTGGATTAGTTATTATGTAATTAGATTTGTATACGAAGTAAAATTGTATCGATTAAGTTATTGATGAATTTTGAGATATCTACTTCATAAAAAAATGAAAATTGTTAAAAGCGTACATTGAATAGAAAATAAGTATAAATACATTCTGTTGTTCTACATTTTATGAGAGTTTTAATGTAAATACAGAAAGAGAGAGAGAGAGAGAGAGATTGTGTTATTTTACAAAGATCTTCATTATAATCGAATGGACCATTAATTTAATTTTTTAACAACAACAATTCTTATGTTTTATAAAATTATACAAATTATTAAAACTTTCTGCTGTATACGCTTGACTGTCTTTTCGTACATCTACTTTTGATCTTTTTTTTTTTTATATTTGTTGATTTATTTTTTTACAAAAAAAAAAAATTAAAAAGAAAATGCTCTACAAATCATGACAAATTGACGTTGTTATAAATAATTCATGATGAATAAATGAGAAAGGAAAACAAAGGTACATAAATATATTTTCTGTTTCTGGTTTGCTGATTTTTAAATTATTACATTTGAAGACATCACTAATATTTACCTTATTCACTATTATAGTGAAACCGAAAATGTGCAATTATTCTGTTGTCATATTAATTATATCAGGTTTCATCCAGTTCATAATATATACATTTTTTTCTAAAGATAACATTATCATCAACAAATAATAAATCTATAAAAATTACAATTTTATACACTTGAAATTGTTTAAAGTGTTCAAAACATTCGGCTTTCATACAAAATTTTTGGTATGAATAAAAATTTTAATTTTTTTAATATAAAAATTTATTACGTTGAATACATTGTGGTCTATCTAGAATCCATATAAATTAATTTAATTTTTGTTTCTTGCTAACTTTTATTCTTCTCCGTTAAGAAAGGTTTTCTTCAAATACATTATATCAATTGTATATAAGAAATGAAATGATTTTAAAAAACAAGAACAAAAAATAAAAATTTTATGTCCAATAAAAAAAAAACTTTTAGAAAATTGTTCAACATTATTCTTGTTTTAATTAAAAAAAAAAGAAAAACAAAACATAAAGAATTTTGTAAAGAATTGACGACAATGAAAAAAAGGAAAGAAATACAAAATACAGAATTTCATTTAGAAAAAAGAACAGACACAATTCTGTCTTTATACGAAAATTTACAAATTGTAATCAATTGAACTGATATTTTACGATTTTTTTTTGATAACAATTTTTTTACCCCGTGTTTGTTTTTTCATTATCGATGAGATAACTTACAAAATATTTAGGTAACTGAGCTAATTAAAAGAACGTCGTCAAATCAATGATTATTATTTTATCAGATAATATATTGGATTATGTCGGTATAAAATAGTGAAACTTGATTCGATTTTTTTTGTAGAATATTATGTTCAATTTAGTTAATTTTGATTGACAGCCAAACCGCAAAATATCTAACTAAGTTAAAGTGGAAACTTTACCTAACTAAAGAAAATATGTTTCTATATTTTCTATATGACGATAGATTTTGGTAATACTGATTTTTTTGATAGCTTTAACAAAAATAATTTTCATTTGGCTTTAATCATTATTTTGTTTTTTTAATTAAAGTTGCCGTTTAAAATACGAGGACTAAGTATGTTTGTGTGATGCTTTTTATATTTTTATTATTACATTGTGAAATACTAACCGCAATAGAATCCTCACATAAAAATTTATGTTTACGAATCTGACATTTTAAATCCCTCATTTGTTGATCCTATCAATTGATCATACTCAACTAACTCTGAATTGAGTTTATTTTACTTCAAACAATGAGAAAAAAAACGACGACTGATAAGTAAAGTTTTTTTTCTGTCCATTTTTTCCCCTTTTTATGTCTATTTCTGTCTCTTCCTTTAATAAATGTTTGGATAGTTATCTGACTGCGATTTGTGTATGTTCGGTTCTTGGGTTGGGTAGGTGATAAAAATAATTTTTATATAATAAAAAAATGTGACTCATTATATGAAACTCAAATTACAAATTACATTATAAGTACATTATACAAGAAAAATAAAAAGTAAGTAATAAATAGAAAAGAATTTTATGTAATCGACAATAGACAATAGAAAAAATAAATAGTGAATTTTCTTTTATTAAATAATTTTTGTTTATTTTTATTATATAAGAATTTTTATGTTTCCATTTATTTACATTTTTCTTTTGCCAGAGAAATAAATTAAGAATTTATATTCAAATTTACGAGACTATTGCTTGGCGTTTATTTTTATCTTATTTTGTATAAAATGGATTGATACATTTAAGAATTATTTTTCGTGGATAAGGTTTTTTTTTGGTTCTGTTATATTTTTTTCTGAGTGCATGACTTAAAGAATAAAAAAAGCAAGCAAAACAAACACATGTACACCACTGTATATAACAGTAGAATATTCATACATATATGAAAAATTAAATTGTCTAAATGTTTTCATGGGTACAATCTAAAGCAAACAAGATTCAGGTAATCTAAAATGTTTTTATTTGTGAATTTCCATATATTATTTTTTCTTGAAATAAAAACCAAGAAAAAATTGGGTTGCCAGGGGGGTAATGGATAACGGATGTGAAAAATATTAATGAATTAAGAAAAAAAAGAGGAAATAATATCGTACGTAGTTTGAGTTTTCCATGTTTTTCTTTTTCATAATAGAAAAAAAGAAAAATATACATAAATAAGTCTCTGAATTACAATTTATTTTCTTTATCATTTCTTTTATTTAGTTTTACTCGCGGGATTTTGAATTAAATTGAGGAGGATTGATAATTTTAAGGAAACTTAATTTTCTTTGATAATTAATTGAAAAGTTTTGATTGTGTCCATATCGAGTACTGATTGCTTTCATATATTAAGTCCAAGAAAAAAAGATTCTAATTTAAGAACACTGACTTTTTATAATAAAAATAAAATGAAAAGCTTAACTCAAACATATTTGCTTGCTCGTTGCATTTTCTGTTTAAAATATGACTTAAATTTTATCGTTTATCTATTCAACTCTATACACACACATATATAATTTAACAACACAGATATAAAATTAGTACACAAATTTATCCCAGTGATAAATTCAATGTTAAAGAGAAAATAGATAAAATAGATACACACCCAAACATACATTGTATATATGAAAATGAAGAGTACCAACATTCATTCGCACACAAATACACACACACAAATAATAAGACAGAAAACATATAACTAAACAAAAATATTGTCAACCACGCCCTGGGGATGAAAATTATATTCTGTTTGAGTCATTTAAGGTGGTTGGGTGAATTTTTTATTCCGCATTAGAATCGGGGTGATTGTGCCTTAGAAAATATAAAAAAAAATATAGCTTTAAAAATAAGATAAGATAAGAAAGAAAAGGTATAAAATTTCATTAAGAGACTTTAAATTTTAAATTTGATTTCTTATTTCTGCGTCCTCTTCACTTATTCATTCATTTGGAATGATTTGGTTTTTGTGTACTTTTGTTTTTGTTAGCATTTAGTTAATTGTTTATTCTGATAATGATGATAATAAATAGCTGAGGCTAAATGCTGAAGACGCACACATATATCATTTTGATTGATGATGCAATTAATTTCGCATCACGTGTATTTGTCATTGTTTTTAGTGTTTGTTGCGGTTCTATATATCCCTTCTTTTACTTTTTTTTTTTTATCACAAATTTCTATATGAATAATTATTATTTAATTGCAATAATTTGTAAATGAATTAATATTTAAATATACCGTTTCTCTATTAATTGATTACACTTAATGAATTCTATTTTTTTCTATATCTATCCTTGGAATAGAATCTAAATCAAACTACGACGAAGGCCGAGGATTGTACTTACGACCTGATAATAGTACAGTCGATCCAGAATCATAAATAGATAAATAATAATTATTATTATTAAAATGCTAATAAGCCATATCGTATTTTTCCTCATTTAATATAAAACAAAATTTCTCTGGTTTCTCAGCCACCTTAAAATATTTAACCACCCACACATATATTATACGTTCTCGACGACATGCTAATGAGTATAATTGCAATTAATGAGGGGATTTATATTATTCGACACGTTTTATGAGTTTATTTACTTGCACGATATTTTCACATATAATTTTCCGCATTTTTCATATTTTTGTATATTTTACAATTTTCTCTTGTGTTTATTTAAAAGAAATCATTTTTTTCTGTATCCATTTTTTGGTCCATTGATTATTCAAAGTTTATAAATTTCTATTTTAAAAAATATATGAAATGAAACTAAAAATGAATTTTCAATTTTCAATTTTCATCTTTTCTTTTCTTCTTTTATTTTATTTTTAAAAGTTTTTTTAGTTAGGTCAATATTTTTAGCTGCAATGAATATAATTTTCTGTAATATTATACAACTGTAAAATTGTAACTACAATGGCTGACCTAAATTCACAGCTACCAGTTCAGAAATATGATATATTTTGTGAAATTAGAAAATTATCTTAATAAGAATGAATAATATTTTCTAAAATTATTGTACAACTGCAATATTTAGTAAGTGTAAAATATCATAAAACTTTATTAGATCCACTTCACTTCAGTATGCTGTGTAACCACACCCTTGCACAGAAAAGAAAAGAAAAGAATAGAAATAAGGAATTATGACGATGTACATTGTACATGTGTAAATAAACATTGTTAACGATGGTATTTTTTTTTTTTTGGTTTTTCTTACAAGAAATAATTGAATTTTAAAAATTTATCGTGAAAAAAATTATTTGAACATTAAAGTTTTTATTTTAAAAGAAAAAAAAAACACAAACATCTTGTTTCTACATTATTTTAAATGGAAATGAGCCACAGGTGTGTTTGTCTCTACAAATGTTTGTGTGTATGTATATATGTCATTTATAGGTTATATTCATATAGTCTTCCTTATAAACCTGATGGTTATAATATTTTATGTAATAAAAAAAAATCAAACATCATGTGGAAATGATGATGGTCTAACGTATCTCACATTCTTAAGTGTTATGGTATAAACATATGATGCTCTAAAATAATATTTCCCTGCTAAAGGAAATGTGAAGGAAGCTAAACAGAGAAACTCACAGGCTACAGTTTATTGAAAAAACGTTTAAAAGACAATTCTTATTTAGTACATTTTTTTTTACTAACGACAACAAACGACCATAAAAATAAAACAGTTGAAACTATGATTGAACTAAGGTGACTTAAGTTAAATTAGAAATTTTTTTATGTAATCAAACCTATTTACAAAAAAAAGTTATATTATTTTTGTAAAACCAGACACTGAACTTTCAGTTAATGGTAACTAGACTACGGAGACATTTTTTTTTTGAATTAAGTTGAACATGCAAATAAAATAAATTGTCACAGTTTTTTGCGTTTTTTTAAAGTCAATATTGATTTGCATTGAGTGTTGTTTTGTGAAATCAAATAAAAAACAATCTTGGGCGTGGTAAATTAGTTTCTTAAAGCTGCTATATTGATTTTCAACGTAGAAATTTAAACGATTGGTCAAAGTTAATTGTTTGAATTTAAATATCGTCTATTAGAATTACAACTAAATCAATGTTCATAAAGAATTTCACAGTACTTAATTAGTTTGTGGTTTTAAGGTTAACCTCCCTTAAGCGCGGTCCAGTTTATATTTATACAATACGCACCTTTATTAAATTCACTTAAATCATTATATTAATCACGGTTGTGAAAGGACTTTTTGCTCCTACTTTATTACCTTTGATAAATTCATATTCAAATATAACACATACATTCAGATTATATACACACAACATAAGTAATGAATTCTATAAATATTAATAATGTACTATGGATGAATAATATAAAAAATTTAATATTTTGATGGTTTGGAAAAAGGAAAGAAAAATAATGGAGGATGGGGTAAACCCAAAAGAGTAACAAGTTGAATTTGTTATGTATTTTTTATTTATTTAATCTAAAATGTTTCAATTAATATTAATTGGTCAAAAAATATTTATACAACGTAATTTTTTTATCCAAGACTTTTGAGTTTTTCATATTTTCATTTTGATAAATTTCATAAATGCTTTAATGAAAAACCCTTTTTTTTTAAATTATTTATATTGTTATGGATTTAATTAGGTAGTTGAATTTTATTTAATTACTTAATATTTTCCCTAACTACAAAATTTATAGATTTTTTTTTCTTTCTCCTTTAAACTCATTTGTTGTTGCAAATTTTATTTTTTTTTTTTACATGAAACTTAAACGAAGAAGAAGAAAATATGTAGAAAATGTATATTTTCGTTCGGTTTTAAGAATTTGGTTATTGATCCTCCTCGCATGTCACAGTGAAACTTACATATTTATATTGGAAAAAAGGAACCTTCGTCAAAAATAACAAAATGACTTTCATCTTTTTGTTGTGGTCGATTGTTGGGTTTTTTAGTTCCATAATTTTTTTTTGCCTATATTTTTTTAGGTTCTTTTTCTATCAACTACCACAATACTTGGCAGATAGAGCATCTTTTATTTCTGTCTGTCTTTTTTGTTCTTTCTCTTTCATTCTATTGGTATTTTTTTCCATTTGATATGGTTTTGAATTGAATTTAGTTTAAGAAAAAGGAAAGTAAAAAAAATGGTCTAAAGAAAGATAAATGTTAGAAAAATTTTTCATCTTCAGTTTAATGCGTAAAAGTGATGAAGAAAAAAAATTGGGTTTTGAAAATCTCTTGGAAAACGACCTTCCTCTTTATAAAACCATTCATGATGTTGACTCTTATGTCCTTTAGTCAAGGAGATAATATTTATTGTGGGAGTTTGAGGAGGATTTTAAATATATTTTAAAGAAAATTTTTTTCAATATACAATAAAAAAGCTTTAAAAAAAACAAAAACACATAAACTATTTATGTTTTATAATTGCGCACATGTTTTCAAACCACAATAAAATAAATTCCATATACTATTTTCTATTATATGTTTTAATAATATTAAGCCTTTCTTGTCGAGGTTAACTAATTTTTTTTTTGCATATATTTTCTTTCTCTTTGCAATAATAAAACCGTGAACTGGCATATATATTAAAGCACTTGATTGACTTCTCATTCAATGAAATAGATTAGCTCTAAGCAAAATAATTTTTTTTTGCTTATTTATTTTTAAAACTTCAAGGGTTGTAACTTTCTGTCTACAAAAAAAGTACAAATGCACACATATACAAGACCATCATATTCTTATTAAAACAAAAAATAAAATCGATTTTATTACGTTATACTTATACTTATTGTATAAAATATATTCGTCGTATAAGATATATAGATTAATATACCAGCCATCGCCCCTTCATTCGTGCCACACAATATAGATTCCCATGTCATTGGGTGGTGTTGTAGTCACAACTCAACCGAAATGAATCTACTATAGAACATTATTGTGTATTAGCATATTAATCCCATATACTTATTTTATTTAACACCTCAATCTTTGTTTCGTAATTCTGAAAATTGTTATTGCCCTATGAAATTGGTAAAGCAAATACTTTGAATTTAACATAAAAGAGATAACAATACGAGACATAAAATATTAAGAATTAAATATTTATATATTCTGTCACTAAAGACTATTAAATTTTCCTTTAAAATAAATTTGTAAATAAAAACAATTTTTTTATAATAATTTCAAATCAGTTAGAAATATCAAGATCGAAAATCGCACTTACATGAAATTTTTTTTTGAGAAGATCCGAATCCATTAGTTTTGCTTTGTCAATCAATTTTATAAGCTTATAAACGAGACCAAATGAATGAAACGTCTGGGAAATCATCGTAAGAATCCGAATATTTGACGTTTATTCTATACTATGACTTTATTCTTTTGCATTAAGAATAATAATTTGAATTTGTTTTGAAATTTGATCAGTAGAATAATTGGGTTTGTCTATTTTATAACATTGTGAATTAATTCGATAAATATTCGGTTTCTGTCTGTATTTTATTGAACTATATTTAAATAATTGAATATGGTAATTTTCCGCATAGATTCTATTAATTCAGACGTTCACTATTTAATGTCTTCGCATTGTTATAATTTGTGGGAAATGGTTTACAACAGAGGGACACAATTTAATTTGATAGGATTTTCTATATTTCAAGAAAACTTTTATTTTATTATTTTTGACGCACCCAAAAGTATATATTTTTTTTATTATAACATAATAAATGTAACAAAAAAAGCACATTACAAAGAATTGAATTGTGAAGACTATTTCTGTCAGGTCAAATTCATATTATTGGTATTGAGATGCAGATCAAGGGTTTATACGTATGACGACAATGGCATTATATTTGCGGTCATACGAATATGTTAGAAGTTTAAAGATGGTTAAATATTATTTAATAACATAAGTCATTCAGTTCGGAATAATTTATAAATAATATAGATAGACATACGTTAATTTAATTAATTAAAGAAATTGATTCTATACTATATTGTGTCTGACGATAATTAATGTATTATATTCTAATTCTAATACCATACCAATTGTTAAGAAGTATGCACGTAAAATGTCATATATGCGACCATTTCACTTCAATTAATAGAATTAACTTAAGATTTTTGAATGGTCCAAATTATGAAACTACGATTCCTTGTGATATGATAATTTAATAATGTGAAGATTAGATAAATTTTATAATATACACAGTCGAAAACTAATGACCGAAACATAGTAAGTTAGTTAATTCTAAATAATCTTTAATCCCAGGGGTAAAATTCTATTCACATCATTCATTGTAAGATAATCTCTATTTTACCGTCATCAGATTTTTCCTTTTTTCTATCAAAATTCAAATATTTATTTAGTTTCGAAAAAAAAAGTTATTCTTTTAAAGTATGATCGACTGAATTCAGTCAATCTTCTAATAATAAATACATAGCCCACAAATCACAAGCGGTTCCAATTCCATCATCCTATAAATAACTAAAAAAAAAATAACTGAATTTGTATAAATTCACATAAAAATGTTCAATTGTAAATTTATTTCGTCTATATAGTTGTTTCTCTTATATAATAAATTTAAATTGTGTACACACGTTTATAAATTATAATTCTTTAGTCTAAGAATAATTAGTTTATTTTTCTTTAATCATTATAATTTATATAAGAAAAAATAGGAGAAAATTACTGCAAAAAGCATAATTAAAAATTGTTTATATATTTTTTTTTGTTAAATTTATTTTAAATTAAAATCTTGAATAAATGGATACCATATTTTTTTCTTTTACTTTTACTTCTTCTATTAAACTACACTCCCTTTGTAATTCTAACCAAAAAATAAACCATTAAGATACTGTAAAATCAAATCAAGTTTTTATTAGAAAATTTCTAGTCAAATTGATTCAATCATTTCCTTTTCTTCACAATTCATTTAAAGTTTAATTTATATTAATTCTAATTAAAATCGAAAATTTCTAAACAACAAATATCATTAGATTTTCATTTATGTTATAATATTATAGAAATGTAGAATACGAAACATATGTACAAACATTTCCCAATTTTATATTAAATTTAAATTAGTATGAAACAATAAGCTAGAGAGAGAAAGATATATTTTTATTAGTGTCACGTCATTGCGATTAAACATAAACTAAATTTATATTAAACAATAACAACAAAACTAAAACTTTAAAACACAATACTTACAATACCAACAAAACCGCATATAGAAAAAGGAAAAGATATTCTTTAAGAAAGAAGACTTTTATATTGATTACATTGAAAGTTTTTTTTTATTGCTTAGTTTTTGATTGTAAACAAAAATTACATCAAAAAAAAATGCAAAAGAAAAACCAAAGAAAATAATGGAAAGAACTTCTACGAGTACTTGTTTTTGTTGATTTCAAAAGTTTATAAAAAAAAAGATGTAAAACTTTCAAACTAAATTAAATCTTATTTTAAAATAATTAACCCTTTCTTAAATAAATACAATGTAAGGATATTTTTGGCTTCCCTTTTCGTTATTTGTTGGTAGGTAGGTAATATTGTTTTATTGTTTGTTTATTTTTGTTGTTGTTAAATAATATACAACGATTGGACAGGATACTAATTTGTATATTCAAGGGATTCCGTTAGTAACACAAAACAAAATGTCTTTATTTATATAATACAAATACATGATGTTTAATTTTAATCTAAAAACCATTTTCTTCTCTTTCTCCTTCTTTCCATTCTGTTGCTATTATATACTTACTACAATTTACTTTTATTCTTCTTCCTTGATTGTTAAGGATGAACATTTTTTTTGTTGTTTTTTATGTTTAGGAATATTCTCCTTTATCTCAAGCACGATCCGCCGCAGTCAGTTATAATCACCGCGTCAAAAAAGAATTTCATCTCGTGCGCGACATTCAAATTCCCAAATGTTTTCTAATCTTTCTTTAATTTTCTTATCATTATCATTGTCAAACCAATTCACGCATTTATAAAATATGATCTATCTCTTAACTTACTTTAATATTTAGTGTCTTCTTTTCCTTAACAACTATAATGAGAATCTCACTTTTTATTTTATTTAGGGTATTAAGAAAAAGTGTACCCTTTTTTAAGTGATGTACTTTTTTTATTTCCTACAAATGAAAAGCAAGTGAAATGTCGTGACTGTTTAATTTTTAATGTATTGAAACTAAAAGAAATTTAATTTGTTTTCATTTGATTATTGCATATTAAAAACAGGATTCACCATATTTTTCATTTCCCTTTCAATTGCTTGATAGTTTTGTGTAACATTCTAAAGATTTCCGTCATTTCATTGAATCGACTCTTTTTTATAAATTAATTATAAGTTTTTCTTTTATAAAAACATAAAAAAAAACTGTAGACGGAAAATTAAATTGAAATGGTTTTTTTTTACTATCCATGTAATAAGAAGTAATAAAAAATATATATTCTATATTATATACAGAAGCGACGGCGACACAATTTTTGGAGCAGAGGCGCTTCTTTTATTTCTCTATTCATATTAACGTATATTTTTGATTTTTGTATATTTTTTGATCACCAAACATAAATGTTATTATGATCGTAAACTTTCTTATTGTCATTTTAGTGGAGGCGCCCAGTATTGTTCTCTTCATTCCTTTTTTTTTTTTTGCCGGTTCTGACATTTTTTCTCTCTGATTTATAAACTAGCTACACTAATAATCTTTCATTTTCTATTTTCTTATCGTAAAGTTATATTTTTTTTTATTTTTTTTATAATAATGAACAACTTTTTCATACAAACTCACACTACAAAAATTATCGAGAACCACTAAACAACGACTTGAAATAATAAAACAATAGGCAAGTGCAATTAAGTAAGCGCAATATTTAGTATACAGTATAATACTTGTCGGATTTTATATAATAAAAATAGTTTTGAAATTATAGCTGACCGATATGAGATAACGTAAAACATATAAATTTGGGTCATTACGTGTACTGATCGTGTTCGAGGTAATTGAGGTGTTTTCTTTAGATTTTAATCATTAATTCTTTTTATTTCTTATTTTCTGTTTTTCCATTGTGTGTGTAGAATTTTTATTTCCGTAGTTTTCTGTAATTTCAATAATTCATGACTGAACTTATTTATTTATTCAACTGAAAACACAAACAAATTAATAAATAAATGAAAAAGAAAAACATTTAAAGATAGAATTGCCGTTTGTCTGGGTAAATTTTCTGTCCGGCCATATATTTTTTCTGTGATAATAATTTTGATTTTACTCTTGGCAGTTAAGTCATCAAAAAACATAAACAGAAAAAAAAGCAAAGCAAAACAAAAGCCCAAACGCAATCATAGTCTAGACAAGAAAACAAACACAGATAGAAAATGTCCATGATCATCAATTATCTTGAGACAAATCTTTTTGTTTTTTTTTTTTGGGTATCACAAAAGCATCATTTTTTCTAATTTTCTCCCTGAATGTTTCTTCATTCACAAACAAAAGAAACTTTTAACCCAAAAATAACAGCAACATCAATAACAATAACACAACAATAAAGAACATTGACAATCTATTTAAATATGTCATCTCAAATATAAAATTCAATAAATACGTACACTGTCCCCTTTCCCCTTTCTTTCACAAATTTTTTTTCTCTAGTTAATCTTTTATTATTTACTAATGCAAATGAGTTCCGGTTCTGTTTTTTTTTGTGACGAAAAAACCGCATAGAAAATAAGCAATGGATTTTTCTTTAAAAGATGGTTTCTATTCCCAAATTTTTGGTTCTTTGGCGGAAATAAAATGTAACAAAATTGTGTGTAATATTTTGGTTGCGGTTATTGTTCAAAACTCATATATCAGTATTACATTTGATATTCGGAGATAATAAATTGTTCACATTTTCAATGAATGATAAATTACTCTTGTCTACAAAATTTTCGTAAGAAATTTTCATATTTTCTTGAATAAAAAAAAAATTCCATTTAGACATCGGATGTGTAAAATCATTCGAATCTGCTGAGATTTTTTAATGGTTTTCTATTATGGACGTTTCATATTTTAAATTTTAAATTTTATTATACTTTTTTAATAGAAATATAATCTTTAATTTGGATTTATTAGTATTGTGATGATATAAACCGGACATCTTTTTTTTTTTGACGATGACCTTTGTTTTTTTGTCGAATTTACATCAAAAATATTTTGTAAAAAAATCTTTTAGTTTATTGTTTTTTATTCTTAATGCTTTTCTTCATTATTTTTCTTCTTCTTTACTTCAATCACGTAAATATTTATAGATTTTTTTTTTTAATTAAATTTCTTCTTTTTGTGTTTTGCGAAAAAGCAAAAACACGTTAGAATGTTTAAATGAAGAAAAAAAGAGAGAATTCTAAAATAGATAGAGAGCAAATTATCAATATTTTCTTGTTTGTATTCTATTTGACCTCATCGTACATATTGTTGAATCTTGAATAGATCACAGTACATTTTGTTGTTGTTATTCCTATTTATCAATTTTTTTTTCTCCATAATTTTTTTCTAATTTATTTATTTCTTTTCTCTTGTGTTTTTTTGTTGTTGAGTAATTAGCTTTTTATTTTATTAATGAGGACTCGGAACAGAATAATATACGAGACAATGATGATGTTTGATTAGATTAATGTTGTGTTTAGCTGGTGAGATTATATTTAATAATCGAACATAATAAGAAGAAAAATTATTGTTTGTTATTTTTTTTTTATATTTTTTTTTTTTCATTTCTATTCTGCGTTATGTTCTTTTTGGATTGAAATATTTATAATGTTCTTGTAATTTGTAATGCCTGTTCTATATACATTTTTTTTTGTTCCATTTATGTTTGTATTTATTGTGCCTATTTACATTATATTATAACTTAATTGAAATGAATTACTTTTTGTTCCAGTTGACGTTATACTTAATTGGTCTATTCTCTCAAAAACAAGACAGAAAGTTTATAGCGTTTAATTCGGACTGTCTGTCTATCTGTCGTCCCTAATGTCTCATTATTATTGTATAGTTCTTAATATCACTAAATATATTTTTATTACTTTATTTATTTAGTCCCAGATGGATTCTTTTATAATTGTAGAAAAAAAAAAATATAAAGTTGTGTAATTTATAAATTTATTGGAACTTTTTTTTTTTGCTCTTATTCTCAAGAATTTTATTTAACACGTCATTTTAGATTATTTGAATGGAATTTCAACAGTCTATTTTGCTTTCGGAACTTCATTATTACAATGAATTCGTTTTTATTTTTGTGGTAAGAATTTATATGTATTGATCTTGATAATAAATTTTCCGGTACAACACGATATCTGTTGTATTAAAGACGATATTAGAATTTCAACACGCAAATTATTAGTTGCAATTGATTGGTTATTTAGTTGTAAATTATTCCTTTATTAATTATAATTTTTCAAATTTTTAAATAGAATGTTTTAAAAAAATTCTGATCCATACTTAACCATTAAATGCATTTTGGAAGCACCAAATACCGCATTATCCCAAAATTGTTATTTTCAATTGTGTGAATCCTCTTGGCTTTAATAGGATTTAAATATTTTTTTTCCCTATTAATTGAACCATTAGTTTTAATTCCCATTTATGCAAGCAAAATACTCATCAGAATTTATATAAAATTTTAAAAGCTCATATAATAAACAACGATAAATATCATAAACAAACAAAAAATTTATATTCCCATTCAAATAAACTGATTTAAAATCAACCCCACTTTTAAACAGAAATAAAAAAAAAAAGAAATCACCTGCAATGTGTACGCTCATAAATATCGATTTTAAAATTATTGTCATAAATAAAAATAATAAAAAAACAATAAAAAATTAAATAAAAAATAATTTGTTTGAACAAAAATAACAATAATAAAAAAAAAAAAAGATATATAATTATTTGTGTAATTAACCAAAACCATTTTGAAACAACAATAACAAAATTAATCATACATTTTTAACTAGCGTGATATATATTCAAACTAAGCCACAAGTTAACTTCTATATATTAAATGGAAGATTAATTGAACATATAATTGGGCGAGAATTTAATATTTTGAGAGTTCATTTTCAATAAGATAATTAGACTTCAGAATAATAAATTTTAACTTGAATATATTTGATTATACCCTTTTTATTCAAAATAGTTAGTAAATGGTAAAATATATTCTTGAGATTTTTTTTAATAAAGCAGAAGTGTTGGAAATCTATGCAATTTACGATCAGTTTCGTGAAACTTTTAAAATTCTGTTAAGACATTTTTTGTTTCTTTCTGAAATTGTGTGTCGTTTATTCTTGCTTAGCCTTCTGTTGAAATTTTCGTAGTTGGAAAACCTATTATTGGTAATTTTGTTCAGATTTGATGGTTTATAAATAATCTCTTTTTTTTAATGTTTTGAAAAAAACTAAAAAAAAAACTAAAAATAAATATTTTTTGTTGAACAAAAATTTTTGGCCAGGGGTGATTAATTGTTTAACACTCCACCATAATTAAATTAATTATTATTTCATTAAAAAAAGGTCTTGAAAATAATATTATAAAATTGTCTAAGGAAGGTTATAGATAAGATTTTAACTAACTAAAGAAATTCGATAACACGAAAGTCTAATTAAAAAAAGATTAAATGAAATCTAAAATTAGTATAAACTTGTCATGTTTCATGATAATAATTGCGAGTCAAAATGGACTGTAATATCAATGTTGACTTTCCTTTCGCTAATAGAAATATACAATAACCTGTTACCGAAGATAAAATTTTGATATTTAGGATATATACGTGAAACCAATTTCAACAAATTCGAACTAGAGTTTCCCCTTTATTATCACATGAAGATCTAACAATAATTATATGTTTGATAATTTTTTGTTAAACCACAAAATGTTATCTTCTGTATAGGAAATTTACTAAGCATAATTTCTCTCTGTAATTACATAGAAAATAATCTTCGTATTTCCATTTCCCTATTTGTCTCTCTATGGAATTTAGAAAATACGAAAAAGGATATGTTTTTATTTTTAGACAAAAATATATAACTACATAATGTCAATATTCAGTCTCTTAAGATTCACCCTCTTGTTCTCTTTTATTTTTTTTTATCATCATTTATTTGCAAATAGTAATTTAAAATGATTAAAAATTAAAGTTGATGACAGACAGAGGAAATACAGAGATTCTCTTAGTTTTGTTTATATTCCACTATATATATTTTTTTCTTTTTGATCAAAATATTTTTTAATTTCATATATTTATGTGTGTGTGTATAAGATCCGTGTCATCTCATTTACTGTGTCTTTTTAGCTATTCGTTGTTGTTTTTTCTCTTACATGTTTGTGGGTGACGACCTACAAACAATTTTTTTATTCTTATTTTAGATTTTATAAGATAATTTTGCGAATGTTGTTATTTTTGGGAACTTCTTTAGCACTAAAACAAGATATTGATCATGGTGTTTTTAGTTTGAACATGCGTGTGAGTGCGTATGGTCAACACACCTTATAAAATATACTTATAATAGATCCATGATGAGACCATACCTGCCTGCAAATGACTATTAAAAGTAAATATAAAAATCGCGTGCTTATTACAATTTTATTGAGATTTATTTTTATTAAGCCTTAAACTTTTACCTCAAGGGATGGGTTTTTGTGTTTGTTTTTTTTTTTTTCGTATTTTAATAACCTTACTCAATTTGATGATTTTTGATTGAATTCATAAAACATCCGTAAATTACACTTTTTTGTATTAATTAATTGATTTTGTTTTTCTTTGATTGAGATTATTTTCTTATGATTAAATTGATTAACGTATCACAAATAATGTAAACTATATTGATTGATGTACTGTTTGTAAAAAAAAATTCAATAAACGAAAATATTGAAGGTCCAATGGCACATCAACATACACACATATACACACATTTATTGACGTGAGTTGAAAAAGATTAAACAATTTTTGCTTTTGATATTCAATTCAAACATTTTCTACTATCAATTAAATTATTTCATTTATAATGTCGTCACTGATAATTGTCTAAGGTCAAACATTGCACTCAGAAAACACGTGGCTGATGTATGGAATATATTTATATGCGGTTACATTTGAATTGAATTTTAGAGATTGACAAAATTAACAGAAATTAATTTCGTATTTAAATAATAATATTTTAAGGTCCTACTACGAATCATTGAGAGGAATTTGAGAGGAAATTAATTTTTCTGTGAAGACTAATTATTGAGTATTGAAATTCTTTGATTTTAAAAATCTATATTTGATGACGGATTAGTGAAATGTTAAAACTTCTTAATTATATGAATACTGGCTTTGCTCCAAAACATATTTTTTTCTTAGTTTTTAAAAAATAAATTTTCTAAAAAAATCAAAGCAAATTCCACAAAGCTAAAATCAAAAAATTTTTAGGTGGCCTATACACAGATTTGTACAATGGTGTCAAAGTCACAAAGTTCCACGGTGAATATTCCAAAAATTGGTTTTTATTCTCATAGTATGCGGTCGCGGCTACAATTTAAAATCACTGTTTGAGATAATAATATAAATATAACATTGGAAATCATATAGCATATGGGAAATGATAAAGCATATGGCACGTTTTTTATAATAAATGTCAATGTCATTGAAGATGATGATGTCAGTGATGATTTTGATTATGACAATTCTTCATAAGTAATAGTATTATCTTTAATTAATTTTGATTGTAAATTACTATTGTATTCTGGTCAATACTGTCTTAATTGAAAAATGGAAAGTTTGTCAATAGTAACTTACAATTCTGTATTTTATTTATAAAATGAAATATTATGTCTACGGCATTTTTTTAATTGCATAGTAATCACCATTGTATCTGAAGTAATTATTTTTGATTTATGTAATTACAATGGTGGTGTGACGTATCACACAATTTAATTTAATTGCTGTAATAATGTTAAATTGTGGAATATATAGTTTTGTGGTCTCACACCTACACTTTTAATATTGCATTTTTTTTATAATATTTTTTTTTATCGTTAGAAATCTTATAAAATAAAATACCATAACTATGTTTCTGTCAAAATATATCATATATAATTACTATTCGAACTAACTAAACTAAAATGGGTTTTTATTTGCCAGGAATACCCTTTACTGTCAGTTAAGGCATAATTATTTTTGTTCAAACCTATAATTAGATTAACACTATACATATTTTTTAACATAATATATCTTTGTAACAGAGGGAAAGAGATCAAGATAAAAAAACAATTCAAAAGTATAGTAGAACCTATGTAGGTAGGACTTCAACAATTCATCCCAAAAGAAATTGATTTTCCTCAAACACGTGTAATATTCTGGAATATTTCAAAAGAATGAATAAGTAATGAAATTGTATAAATTAATTTTTTCTTCATATCTATAAAGATATTCTGCTGATAACTTTAGTTCTTTTAAAACCTTTTTCAAGTATCATAAAGATTCTTGGCCTTTTATAGCTTATATTTCAAATTTTTTTTGCTTCAAATTTACAATATTTGAATCATCAAAATATGTATGTACATTTTTCTAAAAGATTATTGCCTTTAAAACAAGAAAGTGAAAAAAAAAGTTGGAAGATTATAGGAGAATTAAAGAGAGAAGTGAAAAGTGCATATTTTTATGGAATGTTTTCTTCTAAGATAAAAAAATCTAATTTTCATGCAACGAGAAAGTTTTCAAATTACTTTTATATTTTCAAAAGAAAATGCATTTTTTATGTTTGTATAAAAAAAGATATAAGAAAAAGTATGATTTTTTGCCAGAGTCTCATTCTCAAGAGAATATGTGTAAAGTGCTGATTTTGTTTTTGTTTTATTTTTATTCTTTGAAGTTTTTCTTTAATTTTCATACTAAAATATTACATCTCGTTAAAACGAAATAGTTTTTAGCTTGAAACAACTTTTTAAGAATCACACTGATGCATTTAACAAACTGGTAGAATACTTTTTCTTGCTCTTTGCAATAGTTCATCAGTTTGTTCCCTCTGTTTGTTTATCTAATATTTCAAGGCAATCTACTTTTTGTTATTTGACAAAATAACAAAGAATTCAAATTAAAAAGAATAAAATCAACAAAAGATTTTAAGTAACTGGAACTAAATATTTAAAATCTTTAATTGGTTTATGAATGTATATAGTTCGGTGGGCGTATGATTATTTGATGATGGCATTGACCACAAAAGCAAATTTATTTTTTTTTTATTCTGTTTGTGTGAATTTTTTGTATAGAAATAAATCAAAAATAGAAAAAACCTCATCAATTTACATGGAAAGTTACGTAAACAAGATTGAATAATAAATATAAAATAACCTTCATATCTTTCCCTTACAGACATACACACACATATATGCCCTATGCAAATATATGGAAATTATATTTTTGAAAAGTTTTCATTTATTTACGCGACAATAATAAATAAAATTTTCCGAACACTCAATAAAAGTTTTTCCACTCAAACATGTATACCATATGTACCTACACACACAGACACATAATTTCTCCAATGTAGCTCCACTTTATACAAAAGTGAAAAAGATTTATTTAATAAAAAAAGGAACAACAAAAAACACATCGCCAGAAGAACAGAAACGTCTTTTTATGTCGCAAAACCTCATACATATTCATAAACACAATAACTATGCAACAAGAAGTTCATGGTTAAAAATATAAAAAATAAGTGAAAAAAAGGAAGCAAAAATGTTTTTACTTTCGTTTAGTTTTGAAAATTTAAAAAATATTCAAATAAACGAATTTAATTAAATCTTAACTATAAAAAAATAAATCTTAAGTGAAGAATGTAACAATAATTAACATTTTTAAATTAAATTTCAGTATAAAAATATATTTTTTGTTATGTTTTTACGATCATTTTTATTTTTCGCGGTTTTTTTTATTAGTTTTGTATTTGTAAGAATCACGTATTAACCATCCTTATGGGATTTTTTTTAACAGCTTATAAAAATATATGCTGCTTGAAATGCATACAAATATTTTTGTTCAAATTAAAACAGATTTTATTAGTTAAAATTTTTTTTCTAAAATAAAATTATTTTCAAAAGTATAAAAAATTTTAAAACAATAAAAAAGAAATTATTTTACATTGTAAATGCATTTTAATCATCGGTCATTTCTACGTTCAATTTCCCAGAATTTTCTTTAATCGAATATTTGAATTTTTATAATTTAACTTAAAAACCAAGTGCAATTTAATAATTATATTAGAATCTATAATCACTTATGATAAAACTTGGTGAAATCAGTGAAATGTGATAGAATTTTTAAAACCCTTAAGATTACCATTGAAATTCAAAATATGTTAATAATAATTTTGTCCAGTGGTTAATCCCCTCACACATATTAACTTTTTATTATTATTCCTTTTATTTTATTTTATTTTATTTTATTTTATTTTATTTTACTATACAAATTAATAATAAATAAAGTATTTATATATTTTCAGCGTTTGTAAATAGAAACATATCTTTATAAATATATACATAAGATACATTAATAAGAAAATATACAAAAGAATCCCACACTTTTTGGATAAATGCCAAAAGACATAGAATTAATTTTTTTTTGTTTTAAAAAGTCTGATATATTTTCTTCTTCTTAATTTTTCATTCTATATCAACCTTTTCCTTCTTTTCTTTTTTTTCGACTATAAAATACACATTTACAAAAGACGTGAATAAAGTTGAATAAATATTTTTTGATTTTTGCTTTTATGTTTTAATTTCTATTTCTTTTTTTTTTAAATTGTTGCATTTTTTTTTTCTTTAAATAATTATAATAAGTAGTGTTGTGTGAAATTGATTTTTTTTTCTCTTCTCTTTCTCAAATACTTAATAGTTCAAATTTTAGGCAATTGTTAAGTTCTCATTTAGAAAATGGAAAATCTTTCAATTTAATTAATTTGTTAAATTTTTGCAGACTTATTATATGAAGTATTCTAACTTTGTTTCGAAATTTTATGTTTGTGATAAATTTTTAATATAACATTTTTTAATATAAACTTAGATATTCTTTGTATTTACATTAATAAAATATAACTTTAAAGATTCGACCCTCTTCAATAGACTAACTAACACAAATATAATTCTTGGAATTTATATTCTTAAAAGTTAACTCAACCAAAACCAATACTGAGATTATCAAATTATTTAAATTTTACATTAAAAGATCTTGATCTATATATTCCAATTACAATTGAAAAATCCTAAAAATGTTAAGGATCAGACTCAAAAATTTAAGTGACGATTGAAAAAAGGGTTGGATCAAAATAAACTGCTCTTTAAAAAAAATAACATTTTTGTAAAAAAACTTCTTGATTACTTGCAAAGCGTTTTGTCTTATATTCCTTCTTCTTATCGTTCTTCTTTTTTTCTGCTGTTTTTCTTTATTAGAAAAGTTTTTGAAGGATAGGGAAAAAACGCCTTTAAACGATGAAATAATAATAATATCTTGATGTTTTTATAAAAGGAAAAGAAATAAGACGCCGTTTGGTTTTTGTGATGTCATTAATGTATTGACGCGTCATAATATAAAATTGAATAAAATTGTCCTTCAGTTTTTGCGGACAAACAATGTCTTCATATTCTAATGTAAATTTTTTGCTAAACTCATACATAATTTAGTTCAATATTTTTCCACAAGATGAATAGAATCAGAATAAAAATTAGTATTATGCTTGCCAACTAAGTCAGTATGTGTAGTGAAACATAAATTGGAAATTGTAGTTTGAGTTATTTCTATTTTCCTATATAAATTGATGAGATTTACGATTAGAATATAACTAAGAATTGAGTTTCTTGTTTGCTTTTATTGAAATTCCTTTTATAGTTTAACAGAATTCTGTATTTTTTTTTTATCTCTCTCGTTCTTCGTCCTTTTAGTAAAGAATTGTGGCACCTTCTGTCATATATGTTTTAAGAATATTAGATGTTTCCTTTTTGAAATACGAATCTATAACAATGTTATATATTTTGATGGTATTAAGTTATCTATAACGTTGTAGTTTTTGTTGAACTTAATCAGGAATGTAATACTCTATATATAGTTTTTGGTTTCAATTTAACAAAGTGTGAGTTCAGATAAATTAACGAAATGTCAAAATCGTTTACAATTTATTGGATAAGGATGAAACCGCCTTTATTATTTGTTGGTAATTCAACAATGAAAAATTTCTGATTCATGAATATTTTATATCTTATTGTTTTCTACATTAAATATAATTGTAAAAGTCACGTTTCATTATGTTTAATTAAAACTTAAAAAAAAAATTAAGTTCAAACCAATTAATTTCATTAAAATAACTTGTGACTTGTTTTTAAAATTTTTGGTTCAAAAATTTTTGTTTTATGAAAGAGAATATTTGGAGAGATAAATAAAAAGAAAAAGGAATAAAAAGATTACGAAGAAAATTTGTATATTTTATGCGGTTAGAAGAAAAATAAAAAAAAAACAGTGTGAATATTTTTTAAAGCCTTTTTATGGATTTGATCTTGAAAACTCTACATCTTAAAACTTTGTATAAATAAAAAAGAAAGAGAATGAGAATTAGAATGAAAATTAAGAAACATAAATTTCTCTCAAATCATTAATCATTTTATTATAAAGAAATTTTGCTTTTCTATTATAATAATAAAAAATAAGAGTTTTCTAAATTTTACAGACTGTATAATAATGTAAATTATTTTAGCCCTTATAATCATGAATATGAAATTTACTTATGTATAGAAAATTATGAAAAATCATTCTTTTAATGCTGTAGCGCCTTTTTTTTCTGTGTAATTTATAAATATGGAATAATTTAAAGAATACAAAAGGAATTTAAAGTATGCGAGACTAAAAGGTCCTTAATCGGTTTATTGTTTAACTAACATGATTAAACTATGGAAAAATTAATTTTAATTAAAACAACGGAAAAATCTTTTAAAGTGTCGACATATTTTCCACATATTTTCATTTTATTTAGTTGAATGAATTTTCCATACTTGTTTAATTATGTTCTGATCAATTTTTTAAAACTTTAAAATACAAACTTATTACATTTACAAAATTATTGATGATTATGGCCGTCCTTTCGGTTCGTTCAGTTTATTATAATTTTCTGATTCACTTCGAATTCTACAATGACTCATATGAATACATAAATATTTCTACTCTCTGTTTCTGCAATGTTTGTACGATGTCCTAAATTACTCGAATTTAATGGATCGTCATTCTAGAAATAATAATCATAAAAAATAACGATAAATGTTTTTTTTTTGTTATTATCTTGACTGACGATTTTGCATCTATATAAAATCCCACAAAATAAATTTTTTTTGGAAGTAAAATAAATAATAATATTGAATTTTTGTATATATTGTTTTGGTGAAAATTAATTTCCTTTAATATAATTAAAATTTGTGTTTCTATTTATATTTAAATCCAGGAAAATAACAAATTCATATAAATCATATTTATAGCATTATGATAAGTGATGAATGTCATATTTGATGTTATTAATAATTTGTATAAATATAAACAAAATAATTTTCCTTTGGTGAGAAAATAAACAATTTATAATTTAGTAAAAACATTTAAAAAAAAGTTTAATCATACAGATCAAACTGTTTTTCTCTTTTTGTATATATACGTCAATTTAATTATTCTGCAAAACAAAGTGTTATTTTATTCTTTCTCTATATACATGTGTCCATTTATCTGTCTAATATTTTTCTAAGTGTCTTCTCATATACTTCCATAATTGTATTTATGTTCTTTTCCGTATGTTTATAGCATCTAATATGATTGTATATGTGTTAAGTATGTACTTCTTCCCAGAAGAAAATTTCATTTGGTCTATGTTTGCTTGAATATGTCTCATATAAATTTCCTTGTACAAGTCGTTCTATTTTATTTAGAAAACACTTTCAAATCGGAAAAAGGTGCTTTATTTAATGAAATTTCATGCTGTTTTTTTTCTTATTCAAGAATATTATTAGAAAAATTTATCGAGAACAGTGTGAACGTGAATTGAATACTTTTGCTTTATAATTAATCTTTAATACTCAATAACACGGAATTAATCCTTTATTCTTTAGATTAGTTAAGTTGTTATTCATCACTTCAGTTCATCAATTAAAATGAAAAATATAAATAAAATAAAACTTTTAAATATTCTAGAACCACTTTTCTTACCAAATATTATACGTTTACCTACTTTAAATAGTATATTATATAAAACTCATTGTGTTCGATCTATAGATGACATATAATAAAGCACAATCTCTATAGAAAATCTCCAAGAAAATTTCTATTATATTAAAATACAAATCTAAACATCAATTGAATTGAGTAAACAAAACTATGTAACACAACGATATATAGATTTATTTAAAGAAGGAAAAAGGTTTAATCTAATTCTATTCGAATTCGAATCAAAGACGAACAAAAGTAAAATTGGGTAAAGGTTATTTGTTGGTCTCTTTTATATGAAAAGGGGAAAAAAATATTAAATTCTAAAAAAGGAAATCCTTTATAAATATTTTAGTCTTACGCATCCAAATTTAAAATCGCATCAAGATGCACACCTATATCAGTTTACAAAGATTGAAATGATAATATGTGAGTGGGCCTATTATTTATCTGTTAGTATTGGTGACTTATCCTGTCGTAATGATCCAAAAACACTTTAAAATTTTAAATATATTTTACGTGAAAATCCATATTTCTTACAGAAAAGTTTATAAATTTTTCCTTATATTATAAAACTTCCTTGTTTATCTCTTTTCACATCGCAAAGTTTATATTTTATTAAAGACATAAATATTTATACAAACTCGAAAAATTTCGTCTCGTAAACAGTTTCTCAGTATAAAATTTATTAATAATGATGATGAAGATGATAAACAATAATAAAACATAATAAGATATAAGACAAGACTCATTACTCAAGAATTAATATCGTACAAGAAAAAGGAAGAAATTAACTTTTTTTTTATCTTTTTGATTTTATTTAATGTTTTGTTTTTTTTTATTCATTTTATTCACGAAACAGTAACTAATTACAAACCAGAAGAATAGAAATGTAAGGAATGTATTAAAATTTATTCACAATTGTTATATTCGAACTGAATCCTTTTCGATCAGTTATTATTATTATTATTAAATAATTATATTATGTATGTATTGTTAATTAAAATTAGTCAAGTTGTAATTTCCGGTTTGGTCAAAAGAATGAAAAAACAAAAGAACAAAGTTGAGTTGCATCTTGACAGCCAGACTGGAAACAAGCATTAATTTTTATATATGTATATTATTCTAAAATAAATAAGTTAAGCTGAATATTGGATCTATTAATATACAACAGTGGCGACGAGGATTGAGGAATTATTGCAGTGTGAATAATAGTACAAAAAATAATATTTACACCACGTGTAAATCTAAGTAAGATTTTTTTTTATTTTTATTATTGTGTAAAATAATAAGTGATAATGCCTTCAATGATTGGGAAGCTGGAAGAGTTCGAACCAGGAGAAGATTTCGATAGTTATGAAGATAGAATTAAAATTTTTCTAAAAATAAATAAAATTAATGAAGGGCAGGAGAAAACACTTTTATTACTTAGTATTGTGGGTAAAACAGCATACAAAACATTAAAATCATTAGTGGCACCGAAAAATCCATCGGAGGAAACCTTTGATGTATTAATAAAAGTTCTGAGGGACCATTACGCACCACGTGTAAATAAAAGAGCGGAAAGATACAAGTTTAATAAAGCTGTGCAGAATGACGGTGAGACAATTACAGACTTTATAATAAAATTAAAATCTTTAGCTCAGACATGCTGTTTTGGTGATTATGTCAAAAATATTAAATTAAAAGCTGTCGATGAGGACAATACAGAAGTACAAATAGACGTAAAAAGCTTAGCATTGGATGACGCTTTAACCGATCGTTTTATTGCGGGAATAAGAAGCGAGGAAATTCAAAGTCATTTACTTAGCGATTCCAGTCTGGATTTTGAGAAAAGTTGCAACTTCGCCCTTAACTTAGAAATGTCAAAAAAGGAATCAAAGGCCATACAACCACTACCACAGTATAGTATTAAAACAGAAGCACAAAGCAGGAGATCGGATTCACCAGGTACAAGTCGAGTAAGTTATTCTAATAACCGATCACAGTCAAAAAATAGCAGTAGTATGCAGCAAAAATGGGGAAAATGTCATCGATGTGGAAGAGTGCATGACTGTAAGTCGTGTCCAGCAGTGAATTGGAAATGTTTCAATTGCAACAAAACTGGACATACTTCAAAAGTTTGTCGAAGCTCTGTGAGAAATATTAAAGTTATACAACAAGTTAGATCAGAATTACCAGATCCTGTGGAGATTTCAGTACAGATTGAAGGTCAACCGATGTCAATGGAAGTGGATACCGGCGCATGTGTGTCAATTATTCAAAAGGAAGTATACGATTCACAATTCTCTCATTTAAAATTAGAACAAATTAGTAATTCTTTAATCACGATTACAGGTCAAACTATTGGTACATTGGGAAAAATTAAGGTCAATGTTGGATACAATTGTAAAAATTATGTACTGGAATTAATAGTGATACATTCAGAAAAGTTATTCAAGCCATTGATGGGAAGATCCTGGTTGGAAATGTTAATACCGGATTGGAAGAGTCGCATTTTCAATAATACCGCAAGTACAAGTCATGTTAATTTTATTAACACAAATGAACAATTGTTGCAATTAATGCATAAAGAATTTCCTAAAGTAATGTCTAAACAGTTAAACGATTCGATTGTTGGATATACGGGAGAGATATTGCTTAAACAAAATGTGACGCCCATATTCCATAAAGCGTATTCTGTACCCTTTAAAGTTAAAGAAAAAGTCGAAAATGAACTAAACCGTCTTGTCCATGATAAAATACTGGTTCCCGTAAAAAATAGTGATTGGGCTAGTCCTATTGTTGTTGTACCCAAACAGTCGGGAGATATTAGAATATGTATTGACTGTCGAGTCACAATTAATAAATTTATTATTACCGAACACTATCCACTGCCAAATATTGAAGAAATATTTGCTAGCTTAGCAAATTCAAAGTTTTTTTGTGTCTTAGATTTATCCGGGGCATATCAACAATTAGCCTTATCGGAAAATAGTCGCGAATATGTCACTATAAATACACATAAAGGTCTATTCCAATATACTAGGTTACCATTTGGTGTGGCTAGTGCTCCATCAATGTTTCAGTCGGTAATGGATAGAATTCTTGGTGGAATTCCAAAAGTTTTCTGTTACTTGGATGACATATTGATCGGAGGAAGTAGTAAAGAAGAATGTAAAAATAAATTATTTGAAGTATTAAAACATCTTAACAATAGTAATGTCAAAATAAATATTGAAAAGTGCAAAATTTTAGAAAAATCTGTTAAATATTTAGGTCATACATTGTCGGAAGAAGGAATAAAACCTAACAATGAAAAAATACAGGCTATTGTTGATGCTCCACCACCTAAAAATATAACACAATTACAATCATATTTAGGTTTACTCAATTATTACGGCAGATTTATAAAAAATTTATCATCAGAATTACGGGATTTATATCTATTGTTAAGAAAAGATTCAAAATTTCAATGGTCAGAGCGATGTCAAAGCGTATTTGAAAACAGTAAAAAATTAATTACGTCTGAAAATATATTACAGTTATACGATCCAAATAAACCAATTATTGTTGCAACAGATGCAAGTCCATACGGTATTGGAGCGGTCTTATCACATGTAGTGGATGGTATCGAAAAACCCGTACTGTTTTGTTCCAGCACTTTATCGGCAGCGGAACAAAATTATTCTCAATTGCATCGCGAAGCACTGGCGATTGTATTCGCGATGAAAAAATTTCATAAATATATTTATGGGCATAAATTCATAATATTCACTGATCATCAGGCACTAAAACAAATTTTTCATCCTAATAAAAATACACCAGCTGTGGCAGCAGCAAGGTTACAAAGATGGTCCGTTATATTATCAATGTATGATTATGAAATTAAATATCGTTCGGGGTCATTAAATGCAAACGCTGATGCTTTATCACGGTTACCATTACAAAATAAAACTGGTATTGATTCAGTAAGCAGTATACACTTAGTTAATTTTTCTGATGATTTTCCTTTAAAATTATCGGAAGTAGCAGAGGAAACAGTCAAAGATCAAATATTAAGTAAAATTTATCATTTCGTGAAAACGGAATGGCCGTTAAAAATTCCTGAAAAATTAAAAGTTTATTATCAAAACCGAGAAACATTAAATACAGAAAATCATTGTCTTTACTATGGAGATCGTCTAATTATTCCTAGTAAGTTAAGAAACAGAGTTTTACTTATGATTCATGAGAATCATATTGGTATAATAAAGATGAAAATGATAGCTAGATCGTATGTTTGGTGGGAGAAAATTGATCAAGACATAACGACATATGTGAAGCAATGTGCGATTTGTCAGCAGACAGCAAATGTACAAAAGGAAATAGTAACAACGGCATGGCGGAAAACGACATATCCTTTTGAAAGGATTCATATTGATTTCTTTAAATTTTTAAAATACGAGTTTTTGTTGATCGTTGATGCTTATAGCAAATATTGCGAGATATTTATTATGGATAAGACAACGGCAACACAAGTAATTGCAAAATTAAAAAAGTTTATTGCAATTTTCGGGTATCCTACAGAAATTGTGAGTGACAACGGTCCTCCATTTGGTTCTTTCGAGTTCAATAATTTTTGCAAAAAATTTAATATTATTGTAAGCAAGTCTCCACCGTATCACCCACAATCGAATGGGTTAGCAGAACGTAATGTTCAAACGGTGAAAAGTTGTTTAAAAAAATTTGTTATTGAAAATTCGACGAAAGACATGAACGTATTAATTGAAAAATTTCTAATAAACAATCGAAACACACCCAGTACAGTGACGTGTAAATCTCCAAGTGAATTAATTTTTTCCTTTAAACCAAGAGTTTCGCTTGATAATTTGAATAATAAAAAACAAGTAACATTTAATATAGAAAATTGTCAAAAATTAGGAGATCATAAAAATATAAGAAAACCCCAGAAAAAAGAGAAATCAATAGTAAGATATTGTAGAAATTTTAAAGAGGGAGAGAAAATATTATATTAAATGGATACCGGGTCGAATTTTGAAACAATTAAGCTCGGAAACATATCTCATTAACGTAAATAATCATGTGCGATTTGTTCATAAAAACCAATTAAGATTGTCTTCTTTGTTAGATAAATTTCACCCGAACATTGATTATTTAACTAAAAATCGAATAATTATATCCAAAAAGAAAAATCAATTGGCAAGAGCAAAGAAAAGAAAAAGATCCGAAGTAGATTTAGAAATAAGAAGATCTAAAAGAATAAGAAATCAACCTTTAAGGTATCCAAAGTAGTGAACATTTATTATAACTTATTAGAATTTAAAATAATTGCAACTTAATTAAAGAGGGGAAAATGTTATATTCGAACTGAATCCTTTTCGATCAGTTATTATTATTATTATTAAATAATTATATTATGTATGTATTGTTAATTAAAATTAGTCAAGTTGTAATTTCCGGTTTGGTCAAAAGAATGAAAAAACAAAAGAACAAAGTTGAGTTGCATCTTGACAGCCAGACTGGAAACAAGCATTAATTTTTATATATGTATATTATTCTAAAATAAATAAGTTAAGCTGAATATTGGATCTATTAATATACAACAACAATTATTTAATTTATTTGAATTGTTAACTCCTTAGCAAAATGGGAGCAAATTAAATCTTATTGGTTTATGGGGTTATATGTATCTCGGATTATATCGAAAAATCTTCGTTATATTTTCGTTTGTGTCTATGTATATTGTGTTCCCTTTATATTTTCTTTTATTTCTAGATTATATTTTTTTTCCACTTCAGTGCAATTCAATAATAATAATGAAAGTCGTTTCTTCGTGGATCATTCCACCTAATATTCAATTCATTTTTTTACCTTTATGTATTCATCCATTTCAACATAAATCGCATGCTATATGAATTTATTCCATAGGTTTAACTTTAAATGATATTATCTATTTCTATGTACACATATATTTATAGCCTAGTTGTTACTCTTTAATTATTGAAAGCCAAGACCCTGTTTTCTAAATTATCTATTTATTGAATTAAATTAGCGGGCAAAAATAATGTTAAAACAAATAAAAGAATACCGGATACAGTTTTTTTTGATATTAACAAAATATTAATAATACAATTTAATTTTATAATTAACCTTTTATAAATTCGTGTTTATATATTTTTTTTTCACAAAAGTCTCAAATTAGATAATGGTTAGTGGGTGTGTCATTCCCCTTTCTTAAACCTCAAAACCCTATCTACATTATCATCAGTTGACCGCACATTAAAATAAAGTTATTCGTACTCTTGTATACACATAATAATGAAAGCGTATCGATTTCTTTAATTTAATAATTTACATCCATAGAGACAAAGGAAATGACAGAAAAAAAATAAAGACTTATAGAAGAAAGGAAGTGACCAGTCGCTCATCATACCAATCGATATTTCTATTGCTAAATGTTTTGGCTTTGTAAATTGGTATATTACAAGTTTGGTTTTTCTGTTTTGCTTTATTGGTCAACTTCCGGTTTTCATCTTCTTACACTTTATGTTTTATATAATAATACAATTGCAACACACACAATAGACAATGGGAGCGGAACTGACTTTAATCAAAGAAATATTAATTTAATCATTAATTTCTTTTAATTAACATTGTACATTAAACAATAAGAATTAGAGAACATCTTATATTTTATAAGAAAACAACATAGTGTTCAAGTAAAACAATTCACGAAAGTTTCTTTTTTTGTTCCATTTTAAGAATTTATCCGAAATATTAAATTTGTTCCTTTGAGAGACTTGGCTTACATCTTCTAAGGTAAATTCTAATTCTGTTCGAAACCAAAAAAAAATATAATGTAAAAATAATTGACCGAAATTAATTAAACAGCTGTCATTTTATGTCCGCTAGACATTTTACAATCTTTTCACTGTTTACAGCGCCAACATTCGTTTTTTTTTCTACGAAATTTTTCAATTTACTTATTTTTTATTATTTGTTGTTTTACTTTTAATTTTTTTTGAAATTATTCTGAAAACTTCTGTTAATTATCAAATGGCAACTTACTTTTTGAATCTACGTCACTAATTCACGTTTGCTCTTTTGAAATAAAGATTTTTAATTAATTTCATTGTTTTATGAAGAAATTACTAAAAACGTACGACTAGTTTATAAAAATTACTTCATGGCCAATTCGATACATGCTAACTTATAGATTTGGTTCAATGTACTCAGGCCATATGAGGCAAATAATAAATTATAATTTATAATAAATGGTTCAGACAATATAAGTAGGTACAGATTTACAGAATAATAAAGAAGAACAGACATAACTTTAGCTATTTTTATATAATTTAAAAAATATAAATTACTCGTTACCTTCTAATAATAAACATTTAATAAAATTAGGTTTTTTTTTGTCAAAGATTGTCTATTTTTAAATTGTTTCATTTTCAAAATATTTTTAAAAATCAAAAAAAAAAGGTAAATGTTGATTGTGATGATGTCACATAATTAAACTTTGAATACTTAATTATTTTTTGTTGACTGTAGTTGATTACGCGTGGAATGAGACAATAACATGACGTCATTAAAAAAAATGTCTATATAAGAATATTACATTATGCAGTTTTGTTTAATATTTTCATTATATTTGTTCTTATTTCAACAATATTAACTAATAGAATTATTTAATAGAATTTTAAGTGAGTGAGTGACTGTCGGTTAATTGATGAGATGATGATACTTTATATTTGAGTCATTTCTGTCATCTACAAATAAAAAGCATACACACATTTTCTCGTGATTTTATAAATAGAAGAAACCAATATTCTTGATACTTATGCTTAGTTTTGTGTTATTTATGTATATTATATACATTGGTCACAGTGTTGTAATATCATAATCATGTTCATTCTGTTATGAAAATTCATATATTATTATTCATCCATCAATCAATCGATTAATCCTTCACTTTTGTCTTGTTCTTTTTTTATTTGTTTATTTAACGTAATTTTTCCCTGAATGTTGTGTGTTTAATATAAAACATAATAATTTCATACAATCTCAAAAGTTACACACAATTAAGATTATTATTATTATTATTATTTTTGCTTATTATTATTATTTCAATAGAGGAGCACACAGAAGAAGTCTATTTTATATATATATATATATATTATTCTTTGGTGGCTTGTTACTATTTATACAAGAAACAAAAAAAAAACAAAAAATGTATTTTTTATCCCACGCTAAGATTTCAACACGTCGACGTCTATTAAAAAAATCGTTTTTTTTTTTACAAAATAAATATTCACGTTAATACAAACAAAAAAAAACTGTTTTGTTATAAAAAAAATTAAAACTTGTCAAAAAAAAAACACATTACTTATGCTAATTTTCTTAATTTAATAATAATAATGTTGTCTATGACTACAAATGGCCGTCTTTTTATTTTGTTATTAAGCCCTTATTCTACGTTAACAATAACAACTATATTTCCATCGAACTATAAATAAAATATATAATAAATCAATTTTAGATATTTTATCGTGTCGGTCGACAAAATTAGGGTCACACTGATATCATCCATAATTTTATCGATTCATCTTATTCTATACCTCTGAGTAGAAAAATAAAGATTTATAAACGAAAACTGATAAACCATTTTATTTTACATCTGTTGCAAATTTATGTTGAAAAAATGAAATATTTAATGGAAACATTGATTTGCTTTACATAATAAAGAAAAATTTATAATTTATTTGAACAATTGTATATTTTTTTCTTTCATTGTGTTATGTATAATGTTTCTATGTGTGTATCTTTTAGTCTTGTGATCTTATGTGACTTTTAAATTTATTTCTAAATTATATGTAGAAAATGTGTGTAAAGGAAATAATTTAAATAAATGTTTTTTTATCGATTGCCAAAAATGTGTATGTTTTTTTTTCATTTTTCTCTTTCTTTTCTGTTTATTTAATTTTTTTTCTGTTGTTATTTTTGTTTTATGTATATTTAAATAGGATGGCGCCACTAATAAGAATTAAAATATAATTTTCTTTATGTGACTTGTGTTTTCTTATTATCATTTTTAATTTTTTTGGCACAACACGCACTTGATAGACATCATGCTTGGATGTTACAAATTAAGAAAGTTATTTAATAGAAGGCAGAAAGATAGGATAAAAAATATCTGATTAATTTTCAAAACAATGGGATCTTTTGTTTTCTTACATTTTTCTTTTCCGATGTTGATGTTGTTACACTTTACCTTATAAATTATTATGTGGAGGCGCCTCGTCAAAAAAACAAAATTATTTAAAATTGTATTTAAACACGATGAGAACAAATAAAATCTTTTACGAACTATGGAAATGTGTTTTTTAAGGTCGGACACATGATATAATGTATTATATGACATAATATGGTCTTAAACATATCTGACATTTTTTTGACCTCTCCCAATATAAAGAGATTAAAGATTTTCATTAACACACCCTAAGCTTTTTATGTTTTAATTTTGGAAAACTCAAATACATGTTAAAATACTGACCTTCCATAAATACAACATAACCATAAAATTAGACAACTTACCTACTCTAAATAGAAGTACCATGTATTTTATTCTCTTTGCTTTATAATATTTTCATATTATTTTGATACAAGTCAATTTCAATTATTTGTTTCCGTTGTTTAGGAAGAAAAAAAATACAAAACAAATATTAATATTTTTCGGGACCCACGTGGAAATATTTTTCATCATTTTCATTTTTTTTTTACAAAAATAATTCGTCAAGATAATAAAAAATGTAAAAAAAAGAAACAAAAAAAAAAAACAAATAAAATGTTTAAATGGCAGAAAAAAGTCTTCTTTATTTATGTGTATGCCTGCCTATGTGTGTGTATTTGTATGGTTTTAAACTACCATTAAAAAAATAAAAAATGAAGTAGGTACTACATACATAATAGAATTCCGGTGTTTATTTTGTTTTGCAGGGTAATTGAGTCATTTTTATGTAAACAAATTATAATAATAGAATTGTATATTATTTATATGTTGGGCGTCTTTTTTTCTTCGGTGTTGCTTTAATTTTTATTGCAACAAGAAACAAGAAGAATATAAATTTGAATGTCTTGTAAAATCATTTATCATTTGCATTTATGGAATGATTCCCGTGAAATTTAGGTTTTATTGATTTTTTCCACAGTGTTTAAATCTTGTTTTTTTTTCATTTTAAGGTGGTACTATCTGTTTGTTACTTAATATTGGGTTTGCTTTAATATACTTATGTGAATAATCTTGTGTTATAAAATATTAAGGTATTGGCTCTATGAATTAATTGGCGCTTAAATGGTAAAACCCAGCGAACGCCTTTCATTTAATATTTAGTAACTACAAAAATAAATATATTTTAGTAAATGTTCGTTAACTTCCACTTCCACCCTCATGGGAATAAGAACAAGAATAAAAAAAGACCCGAAGAGAAAAAAGCTGAAAAATAATTCAACTTCTTATTTTTTTTTTGTTTATTGTTTTTATAGTTATTGTTGGTTTTTCCTTCTAAATCAGAAACATACAATAAATCACATTCAGGTGTATGTTCATTTTTTCTTTTTCTTTTTGTTTTTTTTTTTGGTATCGTATTAAGTTCAATATTATATAATAAGAAAACAAACGCATCCCCCATCAACAAAAATCTCATCCTCTTATACCGCACCATCATTCTTGTAACTGATACGATGATAATAAAGAATTACTTCTATATATTATTATGATGATGACGAACCCAAGAATATTACACTACCCCATCATTTTTCATTGCTTTTAGAATTTTGTTTTTTTTTGATGTTTGAAGTTTTGCCAACCTAACCGTTAAGAATTAATCTTAATTTTAATGGAAATAATAATGATAATGAAAACAACAAGATATAATAATTTTTAAAGAAAACAAATTAAAACAAAAATAATTGTTTTGCTTTGAATTTTATACATATTTTTTTATGCACTTAATATAATTTTAAATTTTTTATATTTTCTTTTAAAGGGAAATAAAAAAATGGATGACGAATACGGAAGAAATTAATATTAAATGCCAAATATTTCTTCCTGTTTTCTTTTGATGTTTCTAGAAAGAATTTTATTCACCCAAATTATGAGTGGGTATATTTTTTTTGTAGGGTTTTGAATTTATTTCCTTTTTTTTGCCATAGGAAAATTTATAGTTTTCAACTTTTTCTTTTACCTTCTTCACAGTAGGTATCGTTTTTTTTCTCTTTCGTCTTGAATATACAAAGAAAAAATCTGTTTACTGTGAATAAAGAAAATTCAACCTTTCTATTTTGGATTTTGGAAAAATTAAGATATAAAGGTTACAGAATGAGACCGTAGTAGTAGATTCTAATCTGTCATTAGTCATTTACTTTTCATACAAGGTCAAAACCTTAAAGGTTAAATATAGCGTAACATTCAAATTATAATCGACTGCAAAGGGTGTTCATTTTGTTATTCTATGTTTGTTCTTCAATCAATTTTTTTTTTTAAATAAGAAATAAAGATATTGTTGAGAATTTTGAGCAGGTATAATATTGTGAAAGTATTATTTTTAAAAGGGATGATAAATCAATAAGTCCTTAGGAAATAACATAACATGATTTTAAGATTAAATAAAATAAATATTGGAAAATTGTTTATGTCTTGTTCAATTGGTAAACGATATTAAATTTTGATTTTTTTTTAGTAAGTTTCTAGTAGACATAATTTCTTTTTTATTTTATGATGAAAAAGAAATGAAATTTTAAAAGTTTATTTATAATTTTGTTTATTTAAATTTTACATAAAACAAAGTTACTTTTTTATAAGAATTTATAATTTCAAAAAAGTTAAACTTATTTTATAAGAAAATGTTTTGACTTCACAACTTGAAACATTATAGAATGATTAGAGCCGAGTGGCCACGACAATTTTTTACATTCAACTTAAATAATGTTTACTCCTTCCTACAATCTATTCTTGTACTCTTCGTTCATTTTTTAATTAAGAGTCACTTAAAATTCTTGTGGTGAGGCTCTCACAATATAATTATATAATTATTATATATTTCTTTATTCTTATCATTAAATTATGGTAAATTACGTTAAGTACATATACAAATAGTTTTCTAAATGTTTTGTTTTGTTAAACTTTGTATACATATATTGCTATCATTCTTTTTTTTTATTATTCTAAATTTATATTATCAAAAAAAAAACAACACAAAATATTTGTAATGAAGAATAAGAATATCTTTAATATTCATAAATATAGCTTATTTTCTTTATCAACATCAACTTTTCGTTGATATTTTAATCTTCACATTTAAAAAACAAAAAAATAATAATTATAATTTGTTGTTTATATTTATAAATAATTTATGATGATTTCATTATAAATTAATTTGAATTTTCCATTATAAAACCTGAACATTATACTTTAATTTGTATAATTTTTCATTACGTACTTTTTTTGTTGTTTTTCGTAAACGTAATGTCATGTAAGCAAATAATTATACTGTGTTAAGTTGAAATTGAATGGGAAAATTGAAGTAAAACATTATTTTGATCAAGACAAATATATTCTGTTTTAATATTCATGTTGAACAATATTAACATTGTTTAACTGTGTCCAGAAGCACGTTATTCCTTAATTTACCATATTTGCATAGCGATTTATTTAACAAACAATTATTAGCAATTAGTATAACCAATAATTTGAATAATTTCTGGGCGTATCTTTTGGTCAACATGATAATCACAGTGGTATTTATATAATTAAGCACTATTTAAAAAGTTCAATAACTTTATCATCTTCATTGACACGTGACTACATTCTTGGAGTGTTTCTAATTGTTCACCCTGACTCACAATGTTACATCAAAATTCAATTCAGTACTTACAGTAATAAAATACAAACCCCAACAGTGTAAAAGCGACAGTTATTTTAACGAATAATTTTTGATGAGAATTGTTTCCCTCAAAGTGTGACTTAATATTTTTATTTACATAATTAAATTGTAATTTATTTTGTTTGTTTAGTTTGATTTAATTAACAGAGAATATATTTTTAAGTGAAGAACTTTTAAAGGATTGGTGTGCGGTTTTTTTTTTAATAAAATTTAACCTAATTTTCAGTTCATGTTTATTTCGAAAGTTTTAAGAAAACCTACCTCAAAGCTTAGCATTTGATTTTTCTAACTTTTTTTTTGTAGAGAATATAAATAAACTGTAAATAAATCAAAGTTATAGAGATATTGACCTTTCTCTTAAAGTAAAGTTTTTTTTTCTATTCAGCCACAATCTTTTTTTTTTTTCTTATCACTTTAAAAGTTTATAATTTTTGTTGTTCTGTTTTCAAATTATATTGAAATTAGCTCATTGAAAATTTTTGATGATTAATTCTTAAATTATGTATCGTTAAAAATAAGATAATTAAATATTTTGATGAAAGATTCAATCATAAAATATAAAAAACCTTGAATTGACTTGTAAACATTTTATGTATTTTTTTTTAGTCATCATTCATGATCTTTCATTTATTTTGACTTTAAATTTAAATTATATAGACTAATCAGAATTACCATAATTAAAAATGAAAAGAGAATTATTTAGGATTACGCACAAGTTTTTAATTTAATATTTTAATAATTGAATAATAAAATTATTCTGATGAACTTTTCTCATCATCTTCATCGTAAATTTCTTTTGTGCATTTTGTGCATTTAAGTTTATAAATACAACATCATGTAAATGCAATATTTGCCTCATTTTGAGTTTAGTTTTAATTCAATTTACATAATTATATCATAGAGTATTCATATTCAATGCAGAATGATATCATTAAAAATACTGGATTTTACAAAAACATTAAATTGTTAATATATTTGTCTTCATCAGTAAAATTATTATATTATTTGTCCCATCAATTTGTCTCGCCCATTAAAGTGTATAAAGCGTATAGGAACAACATCTAATTCTGTTTATTATTAAATGAAATTTTGCTGATTTAGTTAAATCATAAATATTTAATATTAATTAAAATATATAAATCTAGAAATATTTTCAACAATTCCGTTAAATTAAACTAAAAAATTGGACGATTAAAATATTATTTTTAACGTAACTTCAAAAAAAAAAGAAAAACTATATAATGCCTCCTCTCTATATATAATTTAGTTTAATATAAACAATATTTTTCGAATGTAAACGATGTTGATCAATCCTTCAAAATAAAATACAATAATAAAATATTTACAAGTAAATTGTGAAGAACAAAAAAGAAAAGAAAACAAACATTTTAACGTCACAAATGTGACTGATGATCTTTCATTAAAATGAAATGAAATATTGAGGAGAAAAAAAATTCAATCTTTTCTTTTTTCTTGTATTTTAAACGTATTATGTAAATTATTATATTTATATGCGGCGTCTAAGATGTCAAATAAGAAGAAAAACGATTTTCTTAAGAAGAAATAAAAAAGAAAAACAAAAACAAAGTCAAAATGATCACATCAAAAAAAAAAGTAAGAGATGAAGGAAAATTCATAAATAAATAATAATAAAAATGTTGATGACGATGTAGCTTCTTCCTTCTGTTTAGTTTTTTTTGGTTGGTTTGATTTATGCACGTTTCTTTTATATCCACAAAATGATCTGATCACTTTTTTTGAGTTGTCTTCTTTTCACCTTGGGCCATTCACCACGTATAACATTCCATTACTATACCGAAAGTATTAAAGTCACAAAAAAAATTTGTTTTTGTATAATGCATGTATGCGTAAAATATATTAGAGTGGTAAAAAATATATAGTATATAAAATATAGATAGACAATTTCGGGGTTTGTGAAAAGTAAATAAAAAAAAAAAAAAATTTCGATGAAACGCAAAAATTTAACAATATAAAAAACAATTTTTTTCGTCATCTTTTTATTTAAAAACTGAAACCTTCTTATGTTTTTTCCCCATTTTTTTTTTGTTAAGTTTTTTATTTCCCCTTTATAAATATAAAGTAACCAGAAAATATAGATTTCTTCAACACTTTCCTTTATTTTTTTTGTATATTTTATTTGTTAAGGATATTTTTCCTTTGGTAACAACAGTTTGTTCCATTTATTTATTTATTTCAATTGTAGAGAAAGAAAAAAAAATCAGTATAATTCAATAAATTGTATTTGAATACACAAAGTTTTATTTTTGAAAAAGCCATTTTATTTTTAAACTTTCTAAAATTTATTTGTAGAAAATAATTTTCAATTTCTTATTTTTCCAAAAAAAATATCTAAGAAAAACATAAAACTCGATAATTATGTGCATGCAGCATGCAATTCACTTGAAATGAAAAGAAAATTATTATTTATAAAAATATATGGCGCCTCCACTTTCTAATTTAAAGGGTACATTAAGTCGTTAAGTTAGTTGAGTTCTGTATTGGGTTTCTGGATATTATTGGGAATTATCACTTATACTGAGATTTTATACCCTGGATTTTTGTATATAAATATTGACATAATTTTATCTGATCTCATAATCTCAGAAGAAAAAGAAGACAGGATGAGAAAAACAGGAAATCCTAAATCTGTTGGAAAAAAAATTTAAACAGAAGAATACTCTTTTTTTTATGAAGAAAAAAACTCGAATTAAGTATATAATTTATCTATATATATTTTGCCTCTTTTATGTAACATCTTCTTTCAATCATCATTACTCATTTGTGTCCTTTATTTTTTGCCTGTGTTTTTCGTTTTAATTTATAATTTTTTTTTTTTGCTTTGTATATTCCCCCCATTTTTTATTCTTTTTCTTATTATTATTTATATCTTTTATTTTATTTTTCATAAGAAAATCAGAAAGTACATTGAGAAAAGAATGGTAACAATAAATTTAGCAATAAACTCTGGTACGAAAATGTTGAATTAAATGTATATGTTTGAAATTTACAACAGTAATAAAAGGGATCAAAATAGTCATGTTGATATTTCTTAAAGAAAAAAAAATACTAATAAAAAGGATATTATTAGTATGCTTTATCACCCTGATACGCAATTAATAATATATGTTTTAGTTAGTTATGCCTAATAACGTGTTTTGTATCAACCGTTATGTTATTTAAGACACGTGATCTACTATTTTAATAGAATCCCAGCCATTATTTCTATCATGCTGAGGCTTGGAACCCGGGACCTTGATGAGGGTGTTGTTACTTTGCCAGAGTGTGGCTAATTTTTTTTTTTTTTTTGTATAGAGTTGCTGTTTTGTGAAGAATATTTGTTTTTATTAGCCGTTCGACTAGGTTAAAATATGATGAATTTAATGAATTTAGAAAATTTTAATATGCGTAATAAGGTTCATGTTGCATGCAATGACTTCTATATTTTTATTTCATACCTGAAATCTTTTATTAGTTTTTCTAATGAAAAGGACAGAAGATAAATGAACTAATTTAATGATTAAAAATTAGAAAGAATTTTTATAAAAGTCAAAAACATAAAAATGAAAGGGTTTAAAAGTTAACCTTTTTTTCAATTTTTATTCGTACATTGCTCTATAATTTAATATAAATGTAAGACATTACTTAAAAATTTATAGAAAATTAAAATACTATTCACAACTTTAAAAATCATACAAAAATATCGTTTAAATTAGAATTCAACATTTTCATGTTTGCATATCCGATGAGATATCAAAAATAAAGGGTGTTGACCAACAACAACAAAAATTGAATTTTAAAGATAATTTTCATTTTCTTAAATTCAAAAATTAGTTGGAGGATAAATGGAGGATAAAACATTTCATATAAGTATATTATATATTTTTTTCGTTTATTTTATCTTTCAACAATGATCCTTTCATCATTTCATGGATATGTTTTTTTTTCTTTTATTATTTTCTAAAAAGAAGTTTGACTGAATAAAAAAGCTCGTTGATTTTCTTTTCTTAAGCTACACTCAAGAAATCCATTCTCACCATTCTCAATTGTTCAGCGTCTGAAGTGGTATTCGGGAGGTGTTATGCTCCTTTGGGTAAATTTTTTATGTTTGTACGTGGGTGTGTGTGTGTGGTTGAACTGTTCAAAATTGTTGACCAAAGTGTTTTTTTTTGCACAATCACAATATATTGGTAGAGACTTTTGGCTGAAAAATACCAAACATTTGTAATACAGTATAGCGAAGTGGAATTTTTGTTTTTGTTGCCATATTCTCTTTCCTACAATAAAACCTTTTAAAGTTTTTCGTCTTTTATTTTCCGTTCCATTTTAAACAGAACTCTAAACTTTTTTATATTAAAGCTTTAACAACTGAATTCCAAAAACAATACTCTTATTATACAAAACTTTCAATTAACTATATTCTTCCTGTGCCACAATTCACACACACACACATATACAACAGTATATTATATTATCTTTCTTTATTTAATTTACTTTACTCTATATTTTACTGACTTTAACTTTTTACTAAACATTTAAGTATAAGTTAAGTGTTTTCCTGGTATGACAATATTTTTAAGTGCATTCATTTTATATTCAACTTACAAAAAAAAACAAAACAAACCATTTTTTTGTTAAGCACATTTGTCTTCTTTAAGATTTTAGAATTTGTTTAAATTTTCTTTGCAAAATAAATCTTTATTTAAGAAAGCATTTTATAGATAAAGTTATAGTTAAAATAGATCAAACTGAAAATATTCAATGCAAACAAATAAACGTGACTTTATATTAATTCAGTGTGGTTAACGCGTTCTATTTCACTCAAACAGAATAATAATATTTTTTAGTTACTCCCTATTGTTAAATCTTTATTCAATTCAAGATATTTGTATTTTATTCTTTTCTAACTCTGTTATGAATTTAAATTTCAACGATGAAAAATATTGTTTGAATTTATTGAATAACATTGGTAATATTTTTTGATATGTTGAATGGAATGGAAAGCTCAATTGACGTTCCATTTAATAAATTATTTTTATACGTTGCTAAAATAATTGAATATAGGAACCCAGTTTCAATATAAAAAAAGTGTACTTTTCAATATTTTGTAATATTAAAAGGACTTGATTATTTTTACATGCACTTTAGATTTGACCTTAATCTGAAGTAATAATCAATCACTCTTACTTTTTTCCCGTCATTTTCCATAAATAAATTTTTTCGTTGTCATATTTTATCATTACAGTACGTTATACTGAAATTATTCTTTATTGTAAGAAAACAAGGGCATTTCTCTTTGATCATGTTCTTCATTGTTAGTATTCGCTAATATTCAATCGAAAATTTGTAAGATCCACTACAGACACCAATGCTGAATTTTTATTGAAAATAGTTTTGACACCCAATGTATAAATGCGATTTTTTGCTTGTTACAAAAGTTATATTTGCAACTATAACTAAAATTTCCAACATAAAAGTGTAGTAAGTTATAATAGAAAAGTCAGAATATTAATGTCTAAAGTATTTTTAAACTATCTTAGTTATTTATTTGTTATCAGAATATCAAAATAAATAAAAGTTATTCGAAAAATATGATTTTCACATAAATTTATCGATTTAAAAAAAACAATCTACTTATGTTTTTGTTACATTTCTTTCTATGATTAAATCCAATGAAATGTGTAGTAATCGGAGTTTTTTTTCATCTATAGAATTCAATAGAATGATGGTTCATTATATGATGTTTATTCGGCAGGATTCCGACTGAATAAATATAAGAAATTTTTGAAGAGGAAAAAAAAAAGAAAATTCCTATTGATTAATATTTTATTTATTTCTTTTTACAATGAAAAGAAAAAGAAATTCATTCCTAATTGAAGGTTATAGAATTGTCGTTTTTTTTGTTCATAACAAAAAATATTTTTAAGGATATCGAGTTGTTGAATATAAGTAAATTAATTTTTTTTTTGTTTACAGAAAAATAATACCATTGGTTATACTTGAAGAAGGAAGTTATGAAAAAGATGTACTACTTTATGTTAATCTTGGTGAACCACAAATGGTCGGAGGTAAGGCATTCATATATTTTTTTCGTATTATTTTTTATTTATAATCAAAATAAAATAATAATAATAGTCATGTCGTTGACAACAATGATCATATAATTTAAGAAAAAACTACAAGCTAAAACAAAAAATTGTGGGATTAAAAAGGGTGGGAATCAAAAAAAAAATATAAGGAAAAACTTAAATCCTATAGAAAAAAGAAAACACAACACCGAACACTTTTCCTTGTTTTTCTTTTCTTTTTGGGTTTTTGGGTTTCTTTTTGGTATATTTGTACCTAGTGAAGAATATTAGTGATGCAAATGTGTGAGTAGGGCGGGAAAATCGAAATCAAAATTTATGATATCAAAAAATAAGAAAAGAACAAAAATAAGAAAAGAAGAAATTGTGTATTTGTGTTTATTTAGCTATATAAACAAAACAAAAAGAAAATATGAAAGTCAAACTCGTTATTATTGGAAAAACGCGAATTGAGTTTATGCACAAAAACAAAATGTATTAATTGTATGTTTCCGTAAAATGTAAAAATAAAAAGAAATGAAAAGCAATAACAAACTGAACAAAAGTAAGACAGGGAATAATAAAAAATCTAAACACACACAAAAGATACGGGCGAATGAACCCGAATAAATTTTTTATATTTATTAATTTTTCTACCACCAATTCGCCGTTTCATGTTTCAAATTTTTGATTTTAAATAGAAAATTAAGAAGAAGAAACAAGTCTTTATTATATTTTTATTAAAGCTTAAATTTTTGAATCTTCTAAAGAAACTAAAAAAAATTGATAATATTTACAAACAACAACAAAATTTATATAAATTCTCGCGTCTTGAAGAAAAGCTTCACTCAATAATTTTTTCTTCTTCTTTTTAAATTTGGTTGTTGAACGCGAATATTATATATTTTATTAAAAAATAAAGATAAAAGCGGGAAAGAAGAAAAGCAACCATACATAAGATACAAACAAGCGCACATATATTACTTAATATTTTCTTCTGTTTGAAATGAAATGAAAATGGGGTGCCGTGTACGGTAAGAAAAAAAAAAGCAGACGTTATTATTATAAAGAAATGAGGAAATTTGCGTTTACTTTTTCTTTTTTTTTTGATTATTTGTTTTATCATATTTTTATTTACCATTTTTTCCTTATTTCAGAAACAATTTTAATAAATATAAATATTCATTCATTTGTTCTTAAATAAATGATAATAACAATAATCATAATAATAATCACAATAATATTTATTAAAAATAATGCAATTAACTTCTGTGTTGTTAATGCTCTTTGATTAATTTTCTTGTTAATTACCCCCTTTTGTTATTAATAAAATATTAAATATTTTAGTAAGTTCTATTTTTGCCTTTAATAAGGAAAAAGAAGAAAAGAATAATAAATAAAAGTTCAAAATTTTCATTTTTTTCTCATTTTTAAAAATGATTAATCATTTTTCTTATTATTTATTTTCTATTGAGTTTTATTAAATAAAATAAATTTAAATAATATGTATATAGGTGAACGTCATTAATTTTAATTTATTTATAAAATATAGACGCAGAATTTTTGTGTCTGATTGTGTGTGTGTGTTTAGATAAACTCGTATAATAATTTGAAGTTTTTGTTTTTTAAGTAATATAAATAATAATAGTAATATATAATAATTATTTTAATACTGAAATTAATCAATTAAATCATTAGTAAGAAGTTAAATTAACAAAACACAATTAAAACCCCTTTATTACGAACTAATTTGTTGTTAGAGTTTTGGACTTATTATTCGGCAATAATAACTTTAAATTCTGTCGCAAAACGTTACAATTGTTATTAAAAGCTAAATATTTACAAAACACTATAACCTCTTTAATACGTATTTTTTATATCATAATAGGTAATTTTGCATATCCTTTACTACATCAACTTAATTCAATTGTTTTGCAATTATGAACCTTATTCACATATTGACAAATACACTGAAATTTCTTTGTATATACAAATTTCAGTTATGAGCATGTAGCATTTTTTACTGCTCTACTTACTTGCAAATAAAATTGTATTGACAGCATTGGTGTCGCGAATAATCCACAACAACTCGTGTAATATCTTTTCTACACAAATGTATACTTTTGAAATTTAGATCTTGATTGATTTTGTCCCAACACAGGAGTATTTTTACACAATTTGTGTAAACCGCATTTTATTGAAAAGAATTTCATTTTATTTATTAAACTTTATCGATTTTTCTTTTTCTTGACATCTGGATAGTTGGATGGTTGGATGATTAAATTGATACTGATCACAAATATTAACTATCCACATCCGTGATGTGTATATATATAATTTCAGCTTCAATAATCAATGTGAATAAATGAAATAATAAAAATTTACGATACCAACCAATCTTTTTTGTTTGCCATACAGGGCAAAGTTGATATCAAATTTCCACTAATAAAATTATATTTATTACAAAAAGGACAACGAAGCCGGTTTGGCTTTGAAATTACCTCTACATAAAATCATATCAACCAATCGTTTTTGTATTGCCATATATGGCAATGTTGATAAAAAAATTTCGGTATCAAGGTTCTTGTCTTAAATAATACAAAAAAATTTAGCTGTTTTTCTTTCTTTTTTCTTAATGCTTAATGCTCGGCTTAAATACTTTTTTTGAATGAATTTTTTTTTTAATTTTTGTTTTTTATATTCTTTAAAAGAAAACAAATATAAAAAAAAACAAGAAAATAGAACAGAAAAAATGAAAATGGGAAAAAATTAATAAATAAAAAAAAAATAAAGGAAGAAAGGAAAATTAATTTCAAAATGCAATTAAAATTTTAATGGTGAAAGTGATATTTTATTTTATTTTTGAAATATAATTCATAACAAGTGGAAATCTTTTTTAGAAAAGGATTTTCATTTTATTTAAGATGACAAGCATATTAATAGTTAGTTGACAAGAAATGAAAAAGGATATCACAAAATTTTTTTCTCATTAATTCGTAAGATAATTTATGTCATAATTATTTAAATTCTTCTGTTTTTTTTTTTTGTTTTGGTTTTCTTAATGAATATTAATTTAGATCTTATAAATTTGTAATATTAAGAGAAAATGGTTGTGATTTCCTTTTCAATTAACAAATTTATATAAAATATCACGAGAAAATGGTCAAAATTTCGGTCTTATGAAAATAGAGCAACAATTATAAATTCTTACTGTAATTTGATTTCTTTGTTGACGCTTAAAAAATGATTGAATTTTGTTCGGTTTACATTCTTTGAAAAGAAAAAAACAAAAATGGAGGTTATATTACAAGTTTTGCTGTTACATTTTGTCGTGTCATGCATGACATGACAGTTTATCGTATATAAGAACAGGAAGTTTAACTTATTCAGATCATTTTATTTTGTTGGTTATCCTGTGTCTGCGTAGTAGACGTATATAATAATGCTTTTAAAGCTCTAAATATTTTTATTTCCTTGTAACACACGACGACTTTTTTTTCATATTATTTCATTTTAAAAATGTCAGAAGGATAACAAAAAATTGTTACCGATTGACTTTTTGACACATTGACACATTTATATTTGTTGTTGCTATATTTTCTATAACAAAAAAAAATCCTAATGTGAAATCGACCTTTTGACCTTATTCTTAAACAATAAATACAAACTTTTATTTATTTCGATAAAAAAAAATATAATATTTATTTGATTATTTTTTTCTCTTTCTTCATTCTCTTTATATTTTCTTCTACAATAAAAAAAAAACAAACAAACAATCACACAAAACAAAAAAACAATCAAATTGTGTCTCTACCTTCCAACATCTATCTTCTACTTCGTGCGCATCCACACTATGAAAATATTGTTCATCTTGTGTCGTCATCATATAAATAATTATGGCAAAACAAAAATTTCAAAAATAATAAAAATGAACTACAAAAATACTACAAATGCTACCAACAAAAAAAAATAAAATTGAAAAAATTACAACAACCAAAAAATAAATAAAAATTATTAAAAAAAATTTCTGCAACTAATTTGGTAATTTAAAATTATCTTTTTTTAAATATTCGAAATAATGAAAATTGAAAAATTAAAAAAAAAATTGAAATTTAAAAATAAAAAAATTTAAAAAAAAAAAATGGGTGAATTTGTAAGTAAAATTTTTATTTAGATTATTTTGATTTTTTTTTTATTTGAAAAAGAAAAAAACACAAAGAAGAAAAATTTTCTTTGCTTTTTGTTGTTTGCCTCATTTTTGCATGCTAAACAATTTACTTTCTCTATAAGCTTTTCAATGTTTTAATTATTTTACTGCTACTTACTTTTTGTTTTTAGTTTAAAGTTTTTTCTTTTTATGTTTGTATTTGTTTTATTCAAAAAAAAATACCGTAATTAGTGATTTTTAAGTGAATAGACTGAATTAATTTTTTGGAAAAAATTTTAAGGATATTTTTCTATAAACGAAATTATATTTTAAGGAATCCTCGACTGCACACTTTACAAGCAAACAATAAATAATGAAAATAATGAACAAATCTTTATTTTCGTTTATCTAAAACTAGAGATATAAATTAGATTTAGATTTTCTTAAAAAAAAAAATATCTAAAATGAAAATTTAAGAATAAATATTATTGAATGAGAATTTCTTTATATTTCTCCTTCCAAGAATCAATTGATTTTCGTTTTAAAAGATAATTTAATCTGACAATAGAAATTTTTTATTTATTATTTATTTTTTGACGAACAAAGAAACAGAATAATATAATTTCATCCTTTATACATTTCTTATCCCTTTTAATCTGATTTTCTTTCTTTATGGTATTTTCCCTTTTTTTTTCAAGTTTATATTTAATATTGTAAAAAATTTTATAACAAGCAAACGAAGTAAACGATTTTCAACAAATTATACACAAAGAACAAATTGGCAAAAATAAAATTTATTTGACTTAACAACTCCATATATTCCTAATTGTAGCATACAATTTTCTACTCAAAGAATTTCTTCCTTTCAATAAAAACCAAAAACACATTCATGTCGATTTCCTATTTTATTTTATATTGCATTTATTGTTGGTATTGAACATTCAGATAACTTTGTTCTCTCTTACACGGATTATGGTATTAAATAAACACAAATATGTTATTTATAAGAAACGAGAAAAATATAACAATATGACCGAAAATATGTGATCTTGTTTGATCCATAAAAATACAAATAAATTTTCTCCGTTTTATGTGATCTCTTATAAAAATGTAACATAAAAAATATAATCACAAGATCGTTCCATTTTTTTTTTTACTTCTTTTCTATTATCGCACAACATTTATTTAGGAATAAAAAAAAGAGTCGTACTTTTTTCTGCCCGCCAGTTCTTTGTATATTTATTTTAAGATTGAAATCAGATTAAGGAGAGAAATGAAGGGGAAAAAAATCAATAATGTTTTGTTTTATTATCAGAAAAAATTTTGGTTTTTGTTTGTTTTGTTCTTACACACTTTTTTCTCCATCATTGAAATTTTATAAAAAATAAATATAAAATGCCGATTTTTATCAAAATATTCAGGGCTACGATTAACAGATGGTAGAATGCAACAGTTCTTTGTTAGGCCTTTAGGAAATATGTTTTAAAGGGTTGAATAAAGTGGAATTAATATTTCTAAAATTATCTCGTTGAAAAAATTAAACAAACATTTCATCTACAATGAATTTCTTTTTTCCAAATTGAAATTATTCTCATTCCATTGAAATAAAAGAAAGGAAAATAACAAGTAAACAAAAGAAAACAAAAGAAAAGTTATAATTTTATTGTAAAGTAAAGGAAAAACAAGAAATTTTTTGTTAAATACGAAATTAGGTACGGTCGAATTCAAAATTCTTTCGTTCTATTTCCCACTTTCAACAATTGTTATAATTCATTATATATAAAAAAAAGTGTTTTAACGACATCCTGATGAGATGATGAAATTTAACAATGGCCAACACACAATAGTGTAGAAAAAAATTTCTATAAGTTTTTTTTATTCATTTATTGATCATAAAAAGGCAAGCTTTGTTGAGGAAAAAACTGAGCAAGAGAAACGAATATTTTTTTTAATGGCATCACTCTTGGAAAAAGTTTTTGTTGTGTGTTTGTTGATGTCAATGTAATTTATAACGTGATTTATGATAATACTTTGTAGACACAACAAAAAAAATCATTTGAACGTGATCACTTCAATTTAATATATAGAAGGATAATTTAGTAAAGAAAAGAGTATCCCATTTAAAGTCCAATGACTTCCAATTAGTTCCTCCTTTATTGAATTTTTTATCTGAATATGAATGAATGAGAATAAAATGATTTCATTTCGGGTTACAGTAATATATTGGAAAACTTTTTATAAGAAAAATAGAAGAATCTGTTTCTGAAAGATAAAGAATTGTAGAAAATAATTATGTGAACTATATAGAAAGCTAATAAATCTTTTAATATTAGGGGTAATTTCTTTATATTTACTTCTCACATAGAATATAAAATACCTAATGGTATGGTAAAGTAATGAATAATATAATCTCATCATCTTCATACTTTATATATCGTTTCTGATTTTCATGAAGATGAGAAAAAGTCAACAAACATGAATAAATATATTTATTTAAAATGAAGAAGAAGATTGAAGGAAAAAATTGATCTTTGAAAATCTTTATATCATTCTGTTCTCAAAAAAAAAACCAATCCATCTAATGTTTAGAAATCTTTATTGCTTTTACCATTTATATTTCACACTACATTTTCTTTTGCATTTTCGTTTACGTTCGAGTTTTTTCTTCATTGCACGGAACTGAATATTTATGATCAACTGGACAAAATATATAGGCATCTTTAATACCTTCGATTTTAACCCAATTTTTTTTCTTACACCAAAGTGAATTTATATGAAAGAAAAAATTATAAGATTTTTCGTTCGTTTTATTTTAAAAGAAAAAAAAATGGAATATCTTACATCATTTATAAATTTACACCAACTTTTTCAACTGAGGAAGCAATTGATTCCTCTTGAGGCATATATTGTGGTAGGTATTTGCAAGCAATATTTTATATATATATATTTTATGAAGGTATTGCCATCTTATATATGTGCGTAACTTATTCACCAACATCATAAATTTGGGAAGAAAATAAAAGGAATGATAAAATAGAATCTATATATATAAAGATATATATTTATGTATTATTTATTCTAATGTAATGTAAAGAAAATGTTAACCCATTCAATCCAAAATTATTATTTTAAACCTATCAAAAGCGAACAGAAACCAATTTCACTGGTCATGAATGGTGTCAGGAAAGTCCTTCATTCGTTCACTTTTTTTAAGATTTGTTTTTTTGTTTTGTATAAATATATCAGTAGGGATAAACATAAATTAATAAGAATATTGTTTTATAAAAGGGAAATGATTTGATAAGTTGATAATAGATCAAATAATAATTATGACACATTTTGATAAATTATTTCCGATATTGTTGTTAAATACATACGTAAACATATACAATAAGTAAACTTTATATACCAAAGCATAATTTTCAACGCGTTTCTTATATTCTTATAAGTTTCCAGCTGTGACAGAATTGTAAATTTGATTTTTAAACTTCATGAACTCATATAATATTTTAAACATTAAAATCTACTTTAAATCATAATTTATAACAAATATTTATTAACATTGTGAATATAACTTATAACAATATTAATGAGGTCAATTAAAATGATGTGATTGTTATATAGGAAGTGTAAGAAAAGTAGGTACCTATAGAGACAGAGTTGGGGTAGATTATTACGAATGCGCAGCATGTGAAATTTTCATTTTATTTTTAATTTATACCCATTCGTTATTTATTTAAATTTAATATAAATGTGTATAAAAATAAAATAATTAGTTGAGACGTGACGTAACCATGTGGCTTTCTGAGTTTTCATGTAAATCAACTATTTTTTAAAAAATATAAAATACAGAAAGTAGAATTTTAAATTGGGGTAAAATAATTCAGATTTTGATTTTTGAAATACATATTTTGAATGAAAAAACAGGCACCTTTTCATTCATTGACTTTATACCGTCATAAAAAAAAGAGGAAACAAGAAAAAAAAAATCCTTACACGATTTTATTTGGTCGGCTTTTTGTCTAAATGAAATGTTTTTTTTTTTTGTTTATTTCTGTTGGTATGTGAGTGGTGGTTGGGTTGAAGTTGATGATGATGACGTGCCAGTTTATTTTGATGTTACGTGTACATGTCATATATACTTATTTATATAGGTATATGTTTCGTTCATGTTTTTTAACCCAAAAATACAGTTTTCTCATCGCACCTTCATTATAACTTTTTTTTTAGCATAAGTGGGATCAGCACATATAAAAATAATAATATATTTTCTGCATAAAATAGAATATAAAATATAGAGAATTTTTTTCGTTGTGTTGCGATATTAATTAAATAATAATAATAAGAATAAGAAATTTATTGATTGAAAAAAGAAAGAATATTTTTAATTAGATATTTCTTACAACGAGTAGAAAATTTTTCATCTCCGAAGCAAATAAATTTTAATATTTGAAAAAATACCTTGAAATCATGTTGTAGAGAAAACAATATGGAAATTTGGGTTAACAGCACTTTTTAGGGTATCACACTGTAAATTTGATCGAAAACTTGAATAACTCAATTAATTAATTTTTAAATTAGTTTTTGGGAAACGTCTTCAATAATATTTTTCAATTATTTGTCTTTAAGTGATATCAAAAACAGAAAGAGTTTAAATCGAACGCCCTAATCTTTTTTCTTTTAATCTATTCAATTTTCTAAAATGTATATAATTAACGGAGGAAAAAAAAGAGTTTTTTTAATTGACTTCTGACAGGAAATATATTTGTATTAAAAAATATGTCATGTCATTTGTCTGATTATAAATTGATGACTGCCAATCGATGTTGTATTTCCTTTTTTTTTTAATCAACAAGCAATAAAGTCTCAATTTATAATCAAACAATGTCTCTATAGTTGATTTTTTTTTTGTATTTAAAAAAACCTTTTTAACTATTCATAAATTGACAATGTTGATTTGGCATTTATCGTCTCGTATATGCTCTAATTTATATCGTACTGTTTATTTTACAATTTAGTCCCTTATTTATTTCCGGAATTAGAATAATAGAAATGAAAACATTGCGTATTTTTTCGTAATCTAATCTATATTTAAGATTTTTTTATCTTCATCACGACAATTGAACCATAAAGGCGTTTTACATGGACATTAAAATTTATATATTAAGTTCTTGAGGAATTTTCTCTAAAACCATATCAATTTTTACAATAAATTTCCTTAACATTATCAAGGCCAATTTTACAAATATAATTTGTAAAAGGAAACAAAATTTAAAAAAAATCACATACACCCACTAAATGAATAAAAGATAAAATAATAAATACTTTTATTAATGTGATATATTGTTATATGTGTTTAGAAATGTAGGCATTTAGGTTAATTTTTATTTTTGAACTTTTTTTTAACTTGATAATAAAACTTATTATATCAATATTTTGTGTTTATTGCTTTCGATCATCATCATCATAATCAAAAATATTTTATATCAGATTCAAATATGATATGTCCCTATTATATTGTCACACATAATTTTTGTGTATATTTATAATGTTTGATTACGTAATTTATTATTATCACTTTTAGTGTCTAAAAATACATTACCGTCCGCCCATCATATATTCCTGTAGGGATTTGAACCTTTTTTTTCTTAAATCAAAATTAATCGTATGGGGAAAGAACCATATAGGTAACAAAAAAAGGTGGGCAAATAATGGATGTTCAGTGAAATTCTCTTCAATAAAATAACAATTCAATTTTTGTACCTTTAATATTCAATCAAACTTGTTTTTAAAATTAGAATTCTATTCTTTGCCTTTAAGCTGATTATAATTAATCAATAACAAACAAGAAAAAAACTTTCTTTATATAAATAAGTAAAGAATTTTAAAAGGGGCAAATATATTTTTCTATCGCACATTTTCCCGTTTTATATTGAAAAGTTTCAATATTTTATTATACTTAATTGTTTTTAAATATTACTTAACACTAAACATTTCTATAAATATTTTAATACTGTTATTTAATAAAGCCTTTACAAGAAAAAAATATACTGAAGAATGGAAAAGAGACAATTCTGTTTTAAAAAAGTTCATAATAGAAAATTTAAAGTTGTTCTAAGTCTTATAATATTTGAATTTATATAAGTAAAACTTTTTTGTTTAAAATTCTTCTTATTTTAAATTTTAAAAACATCTATTTGATATAAATAACAAAGTTGATGTGATATGAAAGAAGTAAGAAGGGAAGGGAATGAAAATGATGAGGAATGCCTTTTATCATAAAATTGTATTATGTATGAAGATAATATATCATGTTAATTAATCATAAATTTGCATTTAACCTATTCTTCTTTATTATCGCCTTTCGTCTTCTTTAGAAAGAAAAAAAAATCCATTATTATAATTTATGGAATCAATTGTTGTCGCTTGAGAGAATTCATTTTAGATTATAATGTTTTATATCTATGCATTGTTCCTTAAAGGCCAGTGGCGATACCAAAAATAAGGAAATTTTGTATTCTTTTTTCTTGTCAATTTTTGACACATTTAAAATCCATAAAACTTTTTCTTCTAACTTTACATTAACACTAATTTTTTTTTTGTAAAAGCAATTCTAACAATATTTCCTGTTTCTTTTTATTTATTAAAAAAAAAAACAGAAATATTTTTTAGAAACAATTCAATACTAAGATATTTTCATGTAAAAAACAAATATTTTTTATTTGAAATTTTTGTTAACACATAATTAATCAATTTAGATAAAAAAAATTTTCATTATTTTTCAGTGTCAAGTTTATTATAAAATATCAATTTTAATGGAAAAATTTCATCACTGATTTTTCTATGGATTATGATGAATTACACATTTATCCATGTAGCTTTGAATATATTTTTGGTGGTGTCACTGAAACAAAAACTTCATGAGTTGGGGGGTCATAGAAAAGAAATCATTTTTAGTTTATGTGATGATATTTTTGTTATTACAAAAATTAATTAAATATTTTTGTTTTCAGAAAATATATTCTTTTGGAAAGAAGAATATATTTTATACAAAATGAAGAAATAAATATAACAAAAGTTAAATAATTGCTTTTAATTATTTTTGTTTATTGAAATTTTATCTGAACAAAAATAAATTCAATTGCCTTTTAAATTTTATTTCAAAGAGACTTTTGTCTATCCATTTGAGGGCCCTTCAAATTCATGAATGGCAATTTCGAAAAAAATATACCAATGAACTTTATAGTTGGATTTTTTATTTTTTTCATTTCACGCGTGAAAACAAATCATCAAACATTGAAGTTGAAATTACTTAACATACTAAAGCAAAGGCTTCTAACAAAATAAAAATTCAATTTACAAAATCGAATATATAAATATTTTGTTTGTGTGTGTGTGTATTTTTAGAGAGTGGAAATATTTTATTTCCATTCGTAAAAATATATTTTCCTAAATTTTTCTCTTTTGCAGTAAAACATGTTCAACTTTTAAACATTAATCTTGCTGCAAAAAATATATATATATATATATAAAAGTTGTGTCGCAAACGAGTCAGGATTCATTAAATTATATTTTTTTTTTGTGTTTTTTACCAATTTTTTTTCCCTAGAATTGATTTTGTTTTCTGTGTTTGATTTGTGTTTTGTGTTTAATTGTTCTATGTACCACAAACATACAGTGTCATCACTTCTATTTATTTTAATAATTTTAATCAAAAATTGTTATTGCGTAAAATATTATGAAATAATACAATTGATGACATTTATTAAGAAATTCACTGTATTTGCATGTGTGATATGACACAATATATACTTAACACTATATGTGCTTTTAGTTTATTTTTTATTTGTGTTAAAGAGAAAAACCACCATTCTTTCCACATATAGTTTATTTTTATTTAGTAATATTGTTTTTCATTTTATATTACATGTAAATATATATGATAAAATATATTTTATATGAGTTCTAAAAATGAATATCCACCTCCAAAAGAACCAATTAAAATTGTATTATAAATGAACATTTTTTTATTAAATTTTATTTTGTTTCATTTTTAAATTGTAAAAAAACTATCAAAAAAAACAATGAAACAAATAAAATTCACATGCAAGAGAAGCAACAATAAAACAAACAAAAAAAACTTATGTATAAAATACAATTTTAACAGATTATTTCTTGTTAGATGAATTAGCAACATTGGTCCAAGCAGCAGAGGCAAAAGCACCAGAAGATTTAACTGAAGAAGATAAAATGGCGTTACTAGGACGACCAAAGGCTGGGGATTTAATAAGAGCTCAACTGAGGATTAAAGAAAGCAAAGAGTTCAAGGTAAGGACTATTCTATTGTTTTTTTTTTGTTTCCTATGCCTTTCCTTTTACACCTTCTATAATATAGGTATTGTTACGCATAAAATCAATATACCCCTAATTTCTGCTTGGGGAATTATATTACAGTCAAATTCATTTTTTTACGAATACAAGAATATCTATATAATTAATTGTTACCATTTATAGATATAGGCAATTGTGTTGAACTGTATGCTAATTTTATAATCTCCAAAATTATTTATGACAAAATTGAAATTTTTCATCAATTTAAAAAAAATGTAATTCTTTAAATTCCTGTTTACCGAAGGGAAAACTATATAAAATATTATTTGTTTTAATAATTAGAAAAACCAACACCATTAAACAAGTCAAACAAATCATAGCAACAAAAATAAAATGGAAAAACTAAATTACTCCCTTCTCTGATGGTCACGTACATATAATTATAAAAAATTATGTGTCAACTTTTGTAAAATACTATAATAATAATATTATTGTCTACACAAAAAGATAAATACATTACTTAGAATAAAAATAAACCAGGGAATATGTGTGTAATTTATGAAGAATTGTTCAACTTTTATTTTATCAAATTATAGTTTTTGGGAATTAAATTTAACATATTTGAGTGTTTGCAAGAGAGCAATCATTTAAGTTAAAAAAAATCTTCTTTGTTCTACAAAAACACTTCCATTAATATTTTTATTCTAAGATATCAACCGACATTATTTATATATTTTTTCACATTATCATTTATTCAAGAGGAAAAGACAGACAGATATCATTTTTGTTAAATTATAACCAAAATTATAACATCAGAACATAATACACACACACCCAACTTGACACACAATTTTTGTTAATTGTTTGCAGGTATAATTTTTTTTTTTGTAATTTTAATAAAACATAATATTTGCATATTGTGGAAGGTCGATGATAATTAGGGAAAAAGTTTTCTTATCGAATAAAAAAAAAAGAAATATTGAAAAATGATGAAAAATGGTCAAAGTAAAATTGTTGTTGGTTTAAAAATAATTAGTTTTATTTTCTAATGGAAAACAGAAATATTATGTATGTTTACATTTTTTTATTTCAACTTAATTGCATGGATACTGTCAATTACAGCCATAATTTTATTAATATTTAATTTTTAAAACACAATATTCCTTATTACATTCCAGAATATATTCTACATTATAGATTAATATTTCTCAAAACATTTACATTTTAATATATTTTGTATTAAAATCCAACATTTTGCTGCATGAAAATGCATACTGGATTACCATTTTAAGTTAAAATCGATACATATTTCCTTTTTCTAATTTTTTTATATAATCCAGAACGAACTTTTCTTTTTCGAAATAAAAAAAACCCTTTGAGGTTAAACCGTAGGTCTGCCGATCCACTAGTAAAATGTATAAGTAAGTATAATTTTTAGAATCTAAATTCTAAACAATTGAAATAAATTATTAAACAATAAAAAATTTATTCTTGGCGATTAATTTAACAATTCTGTTCGTTATTTCATATCATAATAAAGATGTTGATTTAATTTTCTATGATAACACAACAGTGAAAATAGATATCCATGTAAATGTACCATATTACCCTCTATATATTATATAATATTAAAATTGTTTTTCCTAGTTGTCATGACAATTTTTCCATCATTTTATTCTTTTCATAAAATTACAATATAATAAAACGGGAATGGCAATTATTGTTTCAAGTGGAAATTGTTCAATTCATCAGTTAGAATATTGTTGTACAATGCTACAGTATACAATTATATAAATGAAAAATAAATGACTAATTAATGGTCTCTTGAAATGGTTTAACTAAGTTAGTTATTTAGAAAAAATATACAATTTATTATACGAAATTACTTTAAACACAGATCACGATTCATTTTTATTTTCTTTTTTTTTTTTTGTTCACCAGAATATATAAATTATAATAAAAATAAAGACAAGAAATACAATGAATAAAGAATACTAGGTCAAAAGATGCTTTAATTGCCATTTATTGCCATTTATTTATACATAAATTATGTTTATAAAAAATAAGAACTAAAACTTCTTTCGTTAGACGATATTCTTTATGTTTTATTTTTCATTTTGACACTCATCGTTCTTGTCCAATGTTTGATATAATCGAATTAAGAATTAGACATTTTGTCTCATTAAATATTTCATAAGTTTCATTTCATTTTTCTTCTGTCCATATTTATATAAATGACATTAAAATGTTCAATAATGAAAATCACTTTCATTGTCATTTCTTATTTAATATTTGAAAAAAAAATAGATATGATTATATTAAAAGGAAATTATTAAAGAAAACTAATTCTTCTATATAAAAAATATTCAATGTATTTTCAAATGTGAAAGAAAACCGGGAATAAACAAGAAATAAAAAGTAAAAGAAAAATAAGAAGAAGGAAGCGCTTTTATTGATCAATATATAACCCTGACTGGTTATATAAGAAAAGGTTATACATTTTATGACTTCTAAACATTTTCTGTAAAACTTTATGTATGCGAGTGTGTAAGCGATGTTAGATCTAAAGGAAGACTTGAATAGATATCCCTGTATATTTACAAAAACCTTCCCCTAAACAACAACATGAAAATATATATTTATATATTTTTTTTTGTATTTTATCTTAGCCTTGACATAGTTTTTCTTCAATTCTTGAGTTTTTTTTTTACTTTACTGTGAACTACAAAAAGGAAACAGGTCACCCATTATTTACTTTTCTGTTATTTAATATTTTTTCGTGTTTTGTTCTTCGTTGTTTCTTTTTTTTGTTTTGATTTTACAAACTCGCACGAAAAAAATCATTAAAGTATTTTTATACAAAATAATTTAATCGTAATAAGTTATTTTTTAACGTAATATATTACAATTGACAAGTACGAACTATACCGACACCTCATGACCTGAACAACTAAATAAAGAAATTAAAATTAATAATGGATTTGTCTTAATTTATTATTACTTTGTTGTATTTATTCATTCACATTTTCAAATAAAAAAAAAATCATATTCGGAATATTTTAAATCCTAAGATAAATAAATAACCTTTTATTCCTCTTACGTTCAATATGGAAAGGTTAAAAAACTGAAAATTTTACATATTGGTTTATAAAATTAAAGTTGAAAATCACAATAATTTTCCCATTTTTCCAGTTGAATATTATAAATTGCAGTCTTGCAGGCGAAATATATGAGTAAAATTATAAATGTCATCATTTTGGCAAACTCAGAAAGAAAAAACAAATTAATAAAACTCCGAAATTTATTGTCTTTTTTTTAAATATTTTTTTATAGAAAAAATTAATCATAATATAAACAATTTATTATGAAAAAATTGCAAAGATGCTTCTATAAACGCGTAACTGTTAAAAAATATTACATAATTTAGAAAAAAATTTGGCAATTCAGCATAAATGAATTTTCGAATTTGCAACTTTTTCTTTTTAAATCCAGTGACATATTCATATGTGTTAATGTCCAAATTAACAAGAGTGGACATTTTTATATTCGGATTTACAACTCTTACTGTCTAACTACTGTCTAACCAAAATACTGTTGCAAATCGCCAAATCTGTCGTTAAATTAATGAATTGATTCAATATTAAGCCAAATGTCGCCTTTGGCTGCCAGCAATAAATTTTTTGGATCGAATTGCAGTGGTAATTTAGTTTTATTATTTATTGTTAATTTATAGTTTGACAAAATCACTGCCAACCCAATTTTAATATTAAATTGTATAAAATTTTCTCCTAAACAACATCTGGGACCATCACCAAATGGAAGAAAACTTAACAAATGTCGTGTCTCAATATTTTGTTTTGTAAATCGATTTGGATCGAATTTATTTGGATTTGGATAAATATTTGGATTATGATGAATTGCATAAACTGGAATAATGATTGGTGTTCCCTTTTCTATTGTACGTTATGTTCCTGGTACCATAAAGTTTTTTGTTGTTTCACGATAAATTGTATGTACAGGGCTGTATTTACGTAGTGTTTCTAAATAATAATTGAATTATATTTTTAATGAAATACAATAAAAACAAACAAAAAATATTGACTACACAAAAGAAACCATTTAAAACTTGTTCCAAATAAGTCAATTCAATTGCTGTATCATATGAAAGTTTCCCGTTGTTTTTAATTAAACTATTCTTAATTTCATTTCTAACATTATTTTGTATGTTTTGATTAAATGCCAATTCATATAGACAATATGCAGACAATATCTAATCCAGCTAAGAATAACATTAATACTTCTGTGGTAATTTCTGTTACATTAAAAGCTCCCAAATAGTGTACATCATCAATCAATTGATTTTTTTTGATTCTCAATAAATATGTTAAAAAATCGTTTGCATTTAAATCATCATATTCTTTACGAGTTTTCAATGTATTTTCAACAATACTCCGAAAATAATTTTCCGTTTTCCAATCAAAAATACGTAAACCTAATAAAACTGAAAGATCTTTAAAAATATTGCAAAAAAAAATTAAATTTCTTTCCAAATGTTTTATAATCAAAAATATTTTTTGTTGTATTTATTAAATTTAAATCATCTTCATTTTTTAAGGTATTCAATTTTAATCCAATAGTGAAAGCACCTATAATATCAATATTATAACGTAAACAGACATCTTTGATATTTACCACAGAATTTTTATTGACATATTCATCCATCACTGTCTTCAATTCTTCACTAATATATAAAATTGAATCTAACATATTTTTCATATTCTTTAATGTAAAAATCGGTAAAAGTTTACTCCTTAATATTTTCAATTTTTCATTATCAGCATTAAATAAATGTGAAGATATTGGATCATGGTATTCATTAAAATACAAACCATGATTATCCAAATGTTTAAAATTATTTTCTATAATATCATTTATAAAATCCAAATCCAATGCAAGTAATCTTGGTGAGGTAAAAAAATAAAATCCACAATATAATTAATTTTTTTTAACAAATTTATTGTAACTTTCTTGTACTGAATGAATATAATGTTTATTATAACCAACACCCTTTAAATTACCCCAAATAATTGATGGCTTTATTACTTTCACATTTTTATCACTCCAAAATAAATATTTATGTTTTAAATATAAATAGAAAATAAATAAAACAAAACCAACAATCACAAAAAACATTTTGTTTCTTTTACTTAGAAAATATATTTAATCTTTTTTTTTTATTAAATACAACTTCAATGAAATCTTCAACTCAAATGCAACAAATAGCAACTTAACTTATTTAATATTAAATAATTTCGAGCATTGTTAAATAAACGAATAGAAATGATACATACAACAAGAAGTGTTGTACAGAACTAATAATGATGCTGAAAAATTACAAGATATATTTGAAAGTGAAAATTATGTTTATTTTTAAAATTGATTATCAAATAGTTTGTGCGAATTTCGTCAAAGAAATTTGCATTTTTTGTAAGTTTTAGTCCCACTGATTAATCTATAAATTTAATTATTACCCATAAAAAGATGTTGACATTTTACCAATTTTAATATTAATTAATTTTTATTAAATACTAATTAACTTAATTATTACCTTTTATTTGAATTACTATTGCTGACCTTTAGAATAAATAAGGTTATAAATTTTGGTATAACATTTCTTATATAGGATTAAGGATTTGTGAGTTTAGGTACCTTTATCATGTCGGTATTTTCTTTTTACTGTATTTAGAAAATTTTTACGAACAATTTTATGGCAATAATTATTTATGAAGCTATCGTGTGAATGTATTACAGCATTTCGGAATTTAAGCGCCATTATAAGAAATATTTTATTTTTAATTAATGCGTAACTTGTTAGCGAATATTCGAATTGATTTTTGGTTTAATAACTAAAGACATGCTAAAATCTATTTAATTAATTTTTTTAAAACAAACATCGCTACTCATATCAAATCATTGTTTTGATTATCTATAAAAAGTGAAAAGCAAATTATGATAATTATCTCTAATATTAATCTTTAATTTAATAAAAAAAAATTTTACCAATTTATAATTGTAAATGATAAACTTTTAAACTTTCAATTTATTATCTTAGTCCAAGAGTCTATTTTATATAAATATTTTACTTATTTATCTATACGCTTGATAATTTCAATTAGATAACATATTAAAATAATAATATTAAATATTATTATTGTCTTATTCACTCTGTTTTACTCTGATTATCATTTTTATTACATAATTTTAAATATTCATATGAAGTAATCTTCATATGTATGTATGAATGTATATATATTTATTCGCGCGCGACGACGCGATGACTCCAACAGTAATAAAATAATAATAATAATAATGTAGACAAATATTTTAATAAATATTCAAGGTTAGTGTAGCTACATAATATTGTATTTTTTTTTTATGTTTTGTTTTTTTTCTTGTTAGTATTATTATATATGGGAACACGTAAATTTGTTATGATATCAATATCAATTTTATATACATTTCATTTTTATTAAAATAGATAGAGTGAGTTTGAAATAACAAATAATTAGAGAGTGAATGAAATTTGTTGTTTTCAATCATACTAATGCAATTATAATTAATAATAAAAATAGTCAAAGAGTACAGTGTATATTCACTTTCATATCTACGGCTATTGTAGGAAGAAGTCAAAGTGTGGGGTCTTACGTTTGAGTAAAGCGTGACATTAGAAAGAATAAATGAAAAACACAAAAAAATATTAAAAAGTAGTTCAGAAAAAAATGATTTTCTTGTTGTATGATTTTTTTTTTTTTTTATTTATGTATTTTAAAATTCTATAACCTTATTCAAATTACATGTTGTTTTATCTTTAAAATGAGTTTATGCTTACACTATATAGATATATGTTGTTTAAAAATTGTTGACCATTTCTGGTAAATTTTAATGGTTGAAAACACATATAGTACCTTACAAATTACAATACAAATATAAAAATAAAAAATTATACTATTTTTTATTGTTTGGAATAATAAACAAAATATTTAAGAAGAAAACTTTCAAAAGAAATTATTAAATTTTCTCAACGTCCAACCAAATACCGCCTCTGGCAGACATTACAAATACAAGATCTGTGGGATCTAATACAATTGGATCTTCTGTCTTCGTATTGACAGTGAATTTAAAATTCTTAATTATGCTGACTATTCCTATTTTTGTTTGTAAAACCGCAAATCTCATTCCAATACAATTTCTAGGACCTTCACCAAATGCTAAAAAACTATATGGATGTCTTTCTTTAATATTTTGTGGAGTAAATCTTTCAGGATCAAATTTATCCGGATTTGGATAAATATTTGGATCATTGTGAATACTATAAACGGGAATCATCACCTGTGTATCTTTTTCAATAACATGTGATGTACCCGGAACATTATAATCCATCAAAGTTTTGCGGAATAAAGTACTGACCGGACTATATTTTCGTAGAGTTTCTGAAATATTTGAGAGAAAAATTAAAGTTTCTACAAAAGATTTAAAGGTTATGTACCATTAATAACTTGTCCCAAATATTCCATTTCCATTATTCCTTCATACGTTAATTTTCCGTCATATTTTTCTACAATCCGACTGATTTCATCCCTTGCTTTGTCCTGAATTTCTTGATTATAAGCTAATTCATACAGACAAAAATTCATTGTAGTTGAAGACGTTTCAAATCCAGCAAAAAAAAATATAAAAGCTTCAGCAGCTAACTCATTGAAAGTCATTGTTCCAACATATTCAGCATCATCATCTTGAAGCTTACCGTGCTTCTGAATTTGTAGTAATAGATTCATAAAATCATTTCGTTGAACTTGATTTGTTTCACGATATGCAATTGTTTCCTTAATAATTCTTATAAAATATTCTTCAATTGAAGCATCAAATAGTCTTAAATTGAGTTTTCTTGCAAGATTAATAAAATTGCTTTGAAAGAAAAATTTTATTTGTCGCATTGGAGCTTTAAAGTCAAAGACACTGTGAGCAATAACTAACAATTCTGAATTTTCAGTTTTTAAACTATTGCAATCCAGGCCAAATGCGCAAGAACCAATAACGTCAATCGTAAATCTAGCACAAACATCCTTAGCATCCACAACAGTTCCATTTTCAGCATAGGATGTCAATAGTGATGTTAAATCATTAGTAACATCTAATACCGTACTAAACATCATTTTCATTTTTCCAGATGTAAATGTTGGACTTAATTTATTACGCAGACTTTTCCATTTATCACCTTCAATATTGAACATATGAGCAGATAATGGATCAGCTGTTTCATGATAATACATTCCACGATCAGCAAATTTATTAAAATCTTTAATTGTAATTGCTTTCACTAAATCAAGATCTAATACTAACACTTTTGGTGACGTCATAAAATATATTCCACAAAAAAGATCTTTTCCTTTAAATTCTTTATAAATTTCCATTATTCTTACAGCCTAATGTACGGTTTTCCCAACATCTTTAAAATTTCCAAATGGAAATTTTGGTTTAATTGAAAGAACATTTCTATCACGCCAATAAGATAGTTGTTTTTTAAAATACCAAACAATAGTACTTATTACGATCAACACACTCGCAATTACAATTTTAATCATTTTTATTAATAATAATAGACAGACACATACGACACTGACATATGCAAAGTCAAAGTGAAACTGATTTAATAAATTTGAAATGAATGAAATTGAGTTTAATTAAATATTACTGATTTGTTTTTTATTTGTTAAAGAAATAAGTTAAGTTTATACAAATAAAAAATTGATAACAAGCTAAACGAAAATACATACAAAACCACTACTAACTGATTCTATAATTATTTATTATTATTCTCTGGTATAAGTACATTTTAAAAAGAGATGAAAAACAAATTTCAAATTAATTTTGTTTTTTCTGAATACATTATAATTTTTTGATTAAATTAACATTTTTAGTCAACAAATTTTACAAATTTGGAATCTAAATATTTGATATTGTGAATGTTATTGTAAATATTAATAAAGCAATCGACAGTTTTTGTATCTAATACGCAAAAGTTTTTTGTTTATATTTTAAATATTTTATTTTATTTTATCTTTTGTTCATGGTTTTTTATTTGAACTAAAAATCTTCCAAAATACAAAAACAATGAGATGAGTTATCAAATGATAATTCAAATCTTTTCAATGTCAAGCCAAATACCACCTACAGCTGATATTATAAAAATAATATCAGTTGGATCGATATGAATTGGATTAGCTGTCTTTGAATTTACGTTGAATTTGAATTTTAAAATTGCTTTTGCTATTACAACTCTGAGTACTAATAATGAATATCGCTTTCCCATACAGTGTCTGGGACCTTCTCCAAACGCTAGATAACTATATGGATGTCTTTTTTTAATATTTTCTGGAGTAAATCTGTCTGGATCGAATTTAGTTGGATTTGGAAAAATGTCTGGATCATTATGTATACTGTAAACTGGAATCAAAACTTCTGTGTCTTTTTCAATAACATGAGAAGTACCAGGAACTTTGTAGTCCATTATTGTTTTACGGAATAAAGTACTCACGGGACTATATTTTCGAAGAGTCTCTAAAGAATTTAATCCAATTAATATAAAAAGTTTATCGTATTCTAAAAATACTTACCATTGATCACATGATCTAAATATTCCATTTCCATGATTCCTTCATATGTTAATTCGCCATCATATTTTTCTGTAATTTCATTTACCTCATTTCTAAGTTTTGTTTGGACATCTTGATTATAAGCTAATTCATACAAACAGAAATGCATTGCTGTTGAAGTTGGTTCAAATCCAGCAAAAAACATTATAAAAGCTTGAGCTTTCAATACATTGTATGTCAATGGCCCTATCTGATCTACATCAAAATTTGTTTCATTTTGACTTATATTTTGACTTTTTAAAAGAATATTTATGAAATCATTGTTTTTAGTTTCATTTGTTTCCCGATGTTGGACAATATCTTTCATAACTCCATTAAAATATTTATCAATTTTTGGTCTGATAAGTTTTAAATTAAGTTTTCTTGACAAATTAACATAAGTGTTTTGAAATAAGAACTTAAACTGGGCTGGTTGAACTCTAAAGTTAAACACCCCTTTTGCTGCATCCATCATTTCAGCATTTCCAGTTTTTAGACAATTGCAATTTATACCTAACACCGTTGAACCAATTGCATCTAATATAAATCTAGAACATACATCCTTGGCGTCTACAACAGTACCACTTCGAGCACAATCAGTTAATAATGACGTCAAGTCATCTGATACATTTATTAATGAACCGAACATGATTTTAAGTTTTCCCGAAGTAAATGATGGACTTAATCTTGTCCTTAAATACCTCCATTTTTCTCCATCAATATTAAATAAATGTGCAGAAAACGGATCTTCTGTTTCATGATAATAAATTCCTCTGTTTACAAAATTATTAAAATCTTTAATTGTAATTGCTTTCACTATATCCAGATCTAATATCATTATTTGAGGACACATAAAAGCAAAAATGCCACAAATTAAATCTTTTCCTTTAAATTTTGTATACACTTCTCTCAATCTTGATGCCCAATGGATTGTTTCTCCAACATTTTTAAAAGTACCCAATGGAAACGTCGGTTCCATAAAGAGAACATTTCGATTTTTCCAATAAGAAAACTGTTTCTTTGCATAACAATAAATAGCACTTAAAATAATTAATAAAATTCCGATTAAAATAAATTTCATTATTATTGAATGACTTCACTATACATACTGAATTTTATTCAGATATTAATTTTTTAGGAAAGATTATTATGCATACAAGCGCATAGTGAGCTAAAATTTTATTGAAAAAAACAGAAAATAAAAAAACGAATTACTAAATTTTAATCTACACATACGTGAGTGAAATGTTTATTTCTTAATAAATGTATATATAAAATTCAAACAACTTTAATATAAATTTAAAACGTCAGTATGAAGAGATACCAACAACAATCTAATCTGACTTCACTTAACGCCTTTGACCGATTCAGCAAACGAAATTATTATTCTCTTATACATAACAAATAAATTAACTGAAGCTATCAAAAATTTGCAAATTGTTTTACAAAAATGGTTGTTAATTGCTTTTCATTTAAAGAAAAATGTTTACTTCGAATTAATTATTCACCAATAAAAATTGATTTATTGTCAATGAAAATTTGAAAATAAATTTAAAATCATTGAACAGTATTCAAATTAAAAAAATATTGAATTGAATAAATAATATAAAATTTTAATAAAGAATTTCATTTTATAATTAAGTAAAGATTTGTAATACAAATTATATTTTATGGATTATATTTATATTGTTTTCTTAAAAAAACTAAGACATTCTAAATTTATTTATATAAAATTCTGATTTTTATTTAGAATATATTTTTAAACTGTTTCGACATCAAGCCAAACGCCACCCTTAGCCGACATAATTAAAGCAAGATCTGTTGGTGCAAAAGTCAATGGTACTGTTGTTTTAGGGTTTATTATAAATTTAAAATTTTTAATCATTGTAGCAATTCCAAGTTTGGTTTGTAACATTGCAAATCTCATTCCTATACAGTTTCTTGGACCTTCCCCAAATGGCAAAAAGCAGTATGGATGTCGCTTCTTAACATTTTTTACAGTAAACCGATCGGGATCAAATTTATCTGGATTTGGATAGATATCTGGATCATTTTGAATACTGTAAACTGGAATCATCACTTGGGTATTTTTCTCAATAATATGAGATGTTCCTGGAACGTTGTAATTTTCCAATGTCTTTCGGATTAATGTATTTACAGGGCTGTATTTTCGAAGAGTTTCTAGGAAAAATTGATATTATAAAAAATAAATAATAGTTGATATTAATATTTACCATTAATAACTTGTTCTAAGTAGGACATCTCCATAATCCCTTCATATGACCATTTATCGTTATATTTTTGAAATACTTGATTAATTTCATCTCGAACTTTATTCTGAATTTCTTGATTAAAAGCTAATTCGTATAGACAGAAATTCATTGTTGATGACGATGTTTCAAATCCCGCAAAAAAAAATACAAAAGCTTGAGCTGCAAGTTCATTGAATGTCATAGTTCCAACATCCTCAGCATCCTGATCATCCTGAATTTTACCATATTTATGAATTTGTATTAAAAGATTCATAAAATCATTTCGTATGACTTTACTTATTTCACGGTACTTTATTGTATCTTTAATAATTCCCATGAAAAACTTCTCAGTTGACGCATCAAAAAGACGAATATTGAGTGTTCGTGATAATTCAATAAATGTACTTTGAAAGAAAAATTTGAAATGTTTTAAGGGTGATCTAAAATCAAACATTTTTTTAGCTTCAAGAACTAATTCTGAATTTTCTATCTTTAAGCTATTACATTCAAGTCCGAATGCACAAGACCCAATCACATCTACAGTAAATCGTAAACACAAATCTTTAACATCTACAATTGTCTTTTTATCTGCATGTGAAGTTAATAATAATTTTAAATCATCAGCAACATTCAACACCATACCAAACATCAATTTCATTTTACCAGATGTAAATGTTGGACTTAATTTACTTCTTAAATTTTTCCACTTTTCTCCTTCGATGTTGAATAAATGAGCAGATAATGGATCAGCTGTTTCATTATAATACATTCCACGATCAGAAAATTTATTAAAATCTTTAATTGTAATTGCTTTCACTAAATCAAGATCTAATACTAACACATATGGAGAAATCATAAAGTACAAACCACAGAACAAATCCTTTCCTTTAAATTTTGTATAAATTTCAGTCATTCGTTCAGTCCAATGTATTGTTTTGCCAACATCTTTTATATTTCCCATTGGAAATGTTGGTTTTAGTGAAAGAATATTACGATCCTCCCAATACGAAAATTTCTTTTTCAAATACCATAACTTGGTAGTTATAATAATAATTAAACAACTCACTATTAAAAACCAACTCATTTTCAAATATAACGGACACACATCAACTGAGTACTTACTTGTTTGGTAGCACAATGAATTATTATTAAATGAAAAATAAAATAAATTAAATCATCAGAAATAAATTATGCAATAAATCATAAACATGAATTATTTATATTTAAAATGGATTAGAAAATATCAACAATCATCTATTTCAATTTTAAATTATACTGAAAAATTATGTTGCAGTTTAGTCTATATTTATTAAAACTAAAATTATGAATAAGTATCATTTATAATTAAATAGTTTTAGTGAATATTTGATATATGATAGATAAGAATTAAATATTTGAAATATTTCACAACAATTTTAATTTATTTATATCAGTTATATCAGATGAGCTTACAATCTATAAAATTTCTATGCTGTGGTTTGTTGTATACAAGTCATGTCGTAACGATACAAAATGAAATTAAATTACATGATAAAATTATAACAAACTAAATACAATAGAAAATAAAATTGTTTTTAATTAAATTATTAATTAAACAAATATATAAATTTTTATTTCCAATTTAGTTCAATTTGTTTAAATAACAGAAATAAAATTTCAAGGCTGCCATGTAATTTTTTGAATTTAGTTTTACTTTATGGTTTAAGAAATTTTTTTTAAATCTAACCAAATTCCTCCTTTAGGGCTCATCATAATATCGGTTTCATCCAAAGCAATAGGCACACTCGTTTTTGAGTTCAATTCAATTTGGAAATTCGTGATCATATTAGCTAATCCCACTTTCATTTGTAAAATTGCAAATCGCATTCCAATACAATTTCTCGGACCTTCACCAAATGGGAGGAAACTGTACGGATGTCTTTCCTTAATATTTTCCAAAGTAAATCTTTCTGGGTCAAACATTGTTGGATTTGGATAAATGTCAGGATCATAATGAATACTGTACACAGGAATAAGTATATGAGTATTTTTTTCAATAATATGTGAAGTTCCCGGAATCGTATAATCATTAATTGCTCTTCTGCTTAGCGCACTAATTGGACAAAACTTCCGAAGTGTTTCTATGGAATACAAGAAAAAAAAAATAAATAAATTCTACTCTAATTGTAACAGAAAAATTACCGTTTATGACTTGTTCCATGTAGTGTAACTCCGTCATTCCTTCATAAGTTAATTTACCATCGTATTTTATTAAAACTTCTTGAACCTCATCTCTAACTTTATTTTGAATTTCTTGATTATAAGCCAACTCGTACAGACAGAAATTCATTGTAGTGGAGGACGTTTCAAAACCGGCAAAGAAAAATACAAAAGCTTGAGCTGCCATTTCATTGAAAGTCATAGTACCAACGTGTTCAGCACCAACATCATCTTGAAGCTTCCCATGCTTTTGAATTTGTAGTAAAAGATTCATAAAATCATTTCGTTTCACTTGATTTGTTTCACGAAAGTTAATTGTGTCCCTTATAATTCCCATGAAATATTTCTCGGACTCCTCATCGAATTGTCTTAAATTAAGTTTTCGGGAAAGTTCAATAAACGATTGCTGAAAGAACATTTTTATTTGTCTTCCTGGTGATTTAAAATCAAATAGTTTTTTTGCAACGGCCAGCAGTTCCGGATTTTCTGATTTTAAATTATTGCATTCAAGGCCGAACGCGCAAGAACCGATAACATCCGCTGTATAACGCACGCATAAATCTTTAGCATCGACAACTACCTTCTGTTCTGCATATGACGTCAACAGTTTCTTCAAGTCATTAGTAACATCCATTACTGTACCAAACATCATTTTCATTTTACTGGATGTGAATGTTGGACTTAATTTATTGCGTAAATTTCTCCACTTATCTCCTTCAATATTGAACAAATGAGCGGAAAGCGGATCAGCTTTTTCATGATAATACATTCCACGGTCAACAAAATTATTAAAATCTTTTATAGTTATTGTTTTGATTAAATCAAGGTCCAAAAGCATTACTTGTGGAGATATCATCATATAAAAACCACAAATTTTATCTTTTCCTTTAAACTTAGTATAAACTTCCGTAATTCTTTCAACCCAATGTACTGTCTGTCCAACACCCTTTAAATTTCCCCATGGAAATTTTGGTTCTAAGTAGAGAACATTTCGATCACGCCAATAAGAAAATTTTTTCTTAAACCACCAAGCAACTAAACTTATCAGAATTACAATTAACAAAATAAATATCAACATTTTTAATAAAAATACGACACGAAACAAGAGAAAGTCTTGAAATGATTCAACATTTATTACCTATTTTGTTCAGATTATAAACTCTACTGAAACGGAAACTGTGAGAGAAACAAAAATACGTAATATTTTAACAAAAATAAACACAAATAAATGTTATTTCATCATTGAAAAATTCAAATAAAGAAATAATTCAGTAGTTATTTTAACACAACACAACTAAACTTAGTTTTTGATGGTATTTATTTCGTTCTAAAATTTGATGTATGAACATCCAATTAAATTTTGGAAAGTTATGTAAATAAATAAAATATTTTTTAAAGGTCAAGATGAAGAAAAAAGAATATAAACAAAACTTTAATAATTTAAAAAAAAAAATTTTTAATTATACAAATTTTTATTAATCTCTGATAATTTACTTTCATTTGGTGATGAGGACTTTTTTCTTTTGATTAATTCATAAGATACATTTATACAACAACAAAAAACAATTGGGTTATGTTATTAGCAGATTAAATTTTGTGATAACAAATAGTTCAGTAGAATAATAATGACTCAAACAATAAAGAATATTTTTATTACTAATTGTGTAAAAAAAAAAATTGGTTAATTAAAAATGATCGTTTTTAACAATTTTTTAAATAACAAAAAAATATAATAAATAAAAATAATTGTCATGAATTGTTCTGACTTGTGAGAATTTATATTTAAATTAGAATAATAATAATACAACATTAAAATTTCCATTATACCAAGGTTATATTATTAAATTTTTTCAAGGTCTAACCAAATTCCTCCTTTGGCTACCATCATAAATTCAGATTTATCCAAAGAAATGGGAACAATTGTCTTAGGATTAACGGTTAATTTAAAGTTTTTAATCATTGTAGCGATTCCAAGCTTTGTTTGTATTAATCCAAATCTCATACCAATACAATTTCTGGGACCTTCACCGAATGGCAAAAAACTATATGGATGTCTTTCCTTTATATTTTCTGTTGTAAATCGGTCAGGATCAAATATTTCTGGATTTGGATAAATATCTGGATCATTTTGAATACTATAAATAGGAATTTGAATCTGAGTGTCTTTTTCAATTACATGAGAAGTACCAGGAACTTTGTAATCGTTTAAAGTCTTTCGAAATAGTGTCATAATAGGGCAAAATTTACGTAGAGTTTCTAAAAAATAAAATCAAATAATCAATATAAATTTAAAAATTATTTATTATGTCATACCATTAATAACTTGTCCTAAGTACTCTAATTCCATAAGTGCTTCATACGTCATTTTTCCATCGTGTTGTTTTAAAACCCGATTAATTTCATCTCTGGCTTTGTTTTGGATTTCTTGATTATTTGCCAATTCAAATAAACTGAATGACATTGTAGTTGATGAAGTCTCAAATCCGGCGAAGAAAAATACAAAAGCTTGAGCTGCTAGTTCATTGAAAGTCAATGTTCCCACATGTCCAGCATCTTGCTCACCTTCAATTTTTCCATGTTTTTGAATTTGTATTAGAAGATTCATAAAATCATTGCGTTTAATTTGATTTGTCTCACGAAATTCAATTGTGTCTCTTATAATTCCCATAAAATATTTCTCTGTTTCTGCATCGAAAACTCGTAAGTTCATTTTTCGTGATAAATCTATAAATGTTGTTTGAAAAAAAAATTTAAATCGTCTCCATGGTGACGAAAAATCAAAAACTCTCCTAGCTACAAGTAATAATTCTGAATTTTCATTTTTTAAACTGTTACATTCAAGACCAAATGCACAAGTTCCAATAACATCTGCTGTATATCGAACACAAATATCTTTAATATCCATAATTGTTCTATTTTCGGCATGAGACGTCAACAAAGTTTTTAAATCATCAGTTACTTCTAACACTGTATCGTACATCATTTTCATTTTTCCAGATGTGAATGTTGGACTTAATTTATTGCGCAGATTTTTCCATTTTTCTCCTTCAATATTGAATAAATGAGCAGATAAAGGATCTGCCGTTTCATGAAAATACATTCCACGATCAGAAAAATTATTAAAATCTTTAATTGTAATTGCTTTGACTAAATCAAGATCTAATACCAACACTTGTGGTGATGTCATAAAATACATTCCACAAAATAAATCTTTTCCTTTAAATTTTTCATAAATTTCGGTTAGCCTTTGGCAAAAATGAATTTCCTTTCCAACACCTCCAAAATTGCCCAAAGGAAAAGTTGGTCTTATTGTCAACACATTGCGATCACTCCAATATGAAAACTTTTTCTTAAAATACCATATGATGGTACTTAAAATGATGACCACACTCGCGATTATAAACATCATCTTTATACGGACACAACAGATTACTGACTAAAAAATACTCACGTTCTTCGTTACTGTAACTATATAATATTTTTTTGTATTTATGAGAATAACAAAAAAACTCAGAGAGTAAGAAATAAATACCAATGCATGTAATAATAAAAAAGCAAAACTTTGAAGGTTATTTGGTAGAATTATATTCAAAAATAATTCTTCATTGTGTTTGCCTATAGCGGCACTACTAAAATCGATTCAATCCAATTTGGTTGTTCGTATTTTTTATACGAATAAATTTTTAACATTTTGTTTATTATTCATATTTTATTAGTGACACGATGATAATATTTTACAAAATTAAATAAGATATGATAATAGATAATCTGAAACAAATCAAAAGCAAATAAATATATTTAAAACCCTGTTTTTTAGTTATATGATGTAATTTGTTATGATAAATTATACAGCTCACATTCAGTTAAAACATTTGCATTTTAAATTATAGAAAAAGTTTTATTATTATTTATTTAAATTTGTTTCTTTCAAAGAGAAAATGTATAATGAAAAAATTTGTTATAATTAACTAAGTTATAATTTTTTTTTTTGGTTAAAGTACATATTTTTTATCTTTTATTTTTTGACGAGATATGATTAGCTTAATATTTCCCGACACAAAATTAATTAATGATCATTGTTTTATTGGTTTAAATTAAACTTTGAACGAAAGGCAATCTTTAATTAATTGTTTTTTTTTAAGTTTTTCTTAAAAATTGTGTCATAAAATGTTTGTCTTAAGTGTTGTAATTCACTTAAGACCAACTGAATATCTTCCGCTAATATTTCTAGCCTCAATAATTTGTAAATTCTCAATAACCTAATTTCAGTTCATATGCTATCTCCATAATAACATCATAAATGACAATTTTCATTTTACCAGATGTTCATGTTTGACATTAATTTATTCCTCATTTTTCACTAAATAATAGTCTGATCAGAAAATCTCTTAAAATCTTTAATGAATACAATTTTTATTAAATCTAGATTAGATACACAGAACAAATGATGATGTTATAAAATAAAGTAATATCCATATCGCATTTCTGATGGGTTTTCACATATTTTATGAAAATATAAAAATTTCTATTAAAGCCAAATATAGAAATTTGCACTTAATCCAATTATCAAAACAAGTAAACAATTTTTTGCTTAATTATCTTATAATTTGTGTTATCTTGACAAACTCATTAATTTAACTCAAATATATTATAATTTCATAACGTTTGTCTAAGTCGTAATTGATAGATTAAAAAAATATATTTAATTAAAAAATTTTCAATGTCAAATATTTATTTTTGGCATTTCTTGTCTCTTCATTATAATATTTCTGTTTATTTCATTTTTATTCATTATAATATTTCTGTTTATTTCATTGTATATTCTTGGAACAAGAATTGTATTCCTATGTATTAAAAATATTCTGTTTAAATTTTTATACTTACTTAAAAATTTCCATTCTCGGAAAAGAAATATAATCATTGGTGATTCTTGTTGCGTGAGATGAAAAAAATATTCTATTTTATGTCAATAACAAATAAAACTTGTTATGTTTTCTTTAAATCAAAAACTTACGTCATGTGTGTATATGATGTTTTGGTGTAAAATTTTTATTTTATTTGTTTGAAGTCTAATTATTTCATTAATTGATTTCACGTTATACAAACAATTATTTAAAATAGAAATCAATGCTTTCCTGTGCTTAATTGAAATTGAAATTCCGAGAATATTAAATTTATATAGGTAAACGAATTCAGTTCAGAATTTTTAATGATAAAAATCTCATATTTTCTTTATATTTTATTTAATATATTTTTATTACAAAATACTGACAAAACGTTGCCTATCATTTATGTTTGTTTTCTGATTGTGAAAATAAAAATTTAAATGTTTAAAAGTTTTTAAAAAAGTATTTATTCACATAAATTATTTATAAATTTTCAACTTTTAACCAAACACCTCCTTTAGCGGTTATAATCGGTGCACTGGGAATAAACTCAATAACTTTTTGTGTCTTCTCTGTTGGTGTTAATTTGTAATTCATTATGATGGACACAAGTCCAACTCTTGTCTGCATCATACCAAAGCGCATTCCAATACAAACACGTGGACCTTCACCAAATGGTAAAAATGTATAAGGATGCCTACTTTCGACATTGTCCTTATTAAAACGTTCAGGGTCAAATTTTTCTGGATCTGGATAGATGTTTGGATCATGATGTAATGCATAAACTGGAATCATTACAAATAAGCCCTTATCAATTGTATGATTTGTTCCTTCCACTGGATAATCTTTTCCAGCTGTACGAATTAAATTATCAACTGCAGGATATTTTCGAAGCGTTTCTAGAATGAAAAGAAAAAGTTTTATTCAAATTTTTTATTTATTGTTTTTCGTGTACTGCTTACCATTTATAACCATATCCAAATAAGGTAACTCTAACATAGCCTCGTATGTAATTTTTCCATCGTGCTTAGCCAAAACCTTATTAATCTCATCTCTACTTTTTTGTTGAACATCAGGATTTTTTGCCAATTCATACAAACAGAATGTCATAGTTGTAGATGAAGTTTCAAAACCAGCCAAGAAGAAAATAAAGCTTTGCGCAGCAATTTCATTCATTGTTAAATTTTCATCACTATTTTCAGTATTTTTAAGTTTAAGAAGAAGTTGCATAAAATCTTTCCGATCGATATTATTATTCTCTCTATACTCAACCGTCTCTTTTACGATACGAAGGAAAAAGTCGCTAACTTCAGAATCTGTTATTTTTAGTCCAAGTTTTTTTGAAAGATTCGGGAAGGAACTTACAAACATCATTAGCCCTTGTCTTAATTTTGGTGGTTCAAATGTTTTACGCCCCATCACTCTAAATTCTGCATTCGGATCCTTGAGGCTATTGCAATCAATTCCAAATGCACAAGTCCCAATTACATCAGTTGTAAATCTTGATAAAATATCTTTAATTTCAATTGTATCTCCTGCATCGGCATGTGTTTTAACATGATTCTTAAATTCTTCTGCTACACTTAAAACTGTACTAAACATCATTTTCATTTTTCCTGATGTAAATGTTGGTGTCAATTTAGCTCTTAAATTTTTCCATTTTGTTCCTTCTAATGAAAATAAATGACCCGATAATGGATCATCCTTTTCATTATGGTAAACACCACGATCATGGAAATATTGAAAATCTTTAACTAAAATATTTTTTATTAATTCTGGATCAAGTACAACAATAGCAGGACGAACAAAAAAATATAATCCAGCTAATACATCTTTACCAGTAAATAAATCATAAATTTTTTTTGTTATAAATGCCATATGTATTTTAGTTCCAACACCTTTTATATTTCCAAAAGGAAATTCTGGTTCTACATATAAAACATTTCTATCACTCCAAAATGAAAATTTTTTACGAACATATAAAAAACACAATAACACAACACCAAGAATACCAGTGAATATTGTACTCAAAATCATATTTTTTTAAGTTTATAATAATACACTCACACAAATTATTAAAACTAAACGAAGAAAATTGTTTGAAAATCGAAAAAATAATATCCACTACGATTGAAGTGTTGCTTCTAACTGATTCATGAGAATATTTCTCTCTAATTTTTATAGTAATGAAAGAAAAATTTAATTTTTGGAAAAATATTTCTCTCTGTCCGATAATATGTATGTATGTGAATGTATATAGATTCTAGTGAATGATTTAAACCTCAATTGATATCTACATTCTAGTAATATTATTTTAATCTCAAATATTTGCTTCAATATTTTCCTTGTTGTACTAAAATTTATTTAAATAGGGCTGTTATTTTAAGGAATTGTTCTTTTCATATAAGTAAAGGATTTCAATTTAGAATTTTTAATGATTTATTTGAATCTCTTGTTTTGTCTATAAATTATTGTTTATCTTTCATTTAATTTATTTCTCTTTTGAGTAAATAAAACGCACCTTATTTTATTTGTTAACAAACCTAATCCAAAAGATTGATAAGAAATATGAGATTTTTATTGAAGTGAAAGAAATTTATTTTTTTTGTCTAAAAGAGCAAAATATTAAGCTAAAGCAAAACATTTTGTCTGAAAGTTGACTATTTTTATGTTTGCTTTATGACTATGAATAAATACAAAATATAATATTTATAATTTGTTAAAAAAAATATTTATTCACATAAATTATTTATAAATTTTCAACTTTTAACCAAACACCTCCTTTAGCTGTTATAATCGGTGCACTAGGAATAAACTCAATAACTTTTTGTGTCTTCTCTGTTGGTGTTAATTTGTAATTCATTATGATGGACACAAGTCCAACTCTTGTCTGCATCATACCAAAACGCATTCCAATACAAACACGTGGACCTTCACCAAATGGTAAAAATGTATAAGGATGCCTACTTTCGACATTGTCCTTATTAAAACGTTCCGGGTCAAATTTTTCTGGATCTGGATAGATGTTTGGATCATGATGTAATGCATAAACTGGAAGCATTACAAATAAGCCCTTCTCAATTGTATGATTTGTTCCTTCCACTGGATAATCTTTTCCAGCTGTACGAATTAAATTATCAACTGCAGGATATTTTCGAAGCGTTTCTAGAAAGAAAAGAAAAAGTTTTATTCAAATTTTTTATTTATTGTTTTTCGTGTACTGCTTACCATTTATAACCATATCCAAATAAGGTAACTCTAACATAGCCTCGTATGTAATTTTTCCATCGTGCTTAGCCAAAACCTTATTAATCTCATCTCTACTTTTTTGTTGAACATCAGGATTTTTTGCCAATTCATACAAACAGAATGTCATAGTTGTAGATGAAGTTTCAAAACCAGCCAAGAAGAAAATAAAACTTTGCGCAGCAATTTCATTCATTGTTAAATTTTCATCACTATTTTCAGTATTTTTAAGTTTAAGAAGAAGTTGCATAAAATCTTTCCGATCGATATTATTATTCTCTCTATACTCAACCGTCTCTTTTACGATACGAAGGAAAAAGTCGCTAACTTCAGAATCTGTTATTTTTAGTCCAAGTTTTTTTGAAATATTCGGGAAAGAACTTACAAAAAATATTAACGCCTGCTTAAATTTTGGTGGTTCGAATGTTTTACGTCCCATCACTCTAAATTCTGCATTAGGATCTTTGAGGCTATTGCAATCAATTCCAAATGCACAAGTCCCAATTACATCAGTTGTAAATCTTGATAAAATATCTTTAATTTCAATTGTATCTCCTGCATCGGCATGTGTTTTAACATGATTCTTAAACTCTTCTGCTACACTTAAAACTGTACTAAACATCATTTTCATTTTTCCTGATGTAAAGGTTGGTGTCAATTTAGCTCTTAAATTTTTCCATTTTGTTCCTTCTAATGAAAATAAATGACCCGATAATGGATCATCCTTTTCATTATGGTAAACACCACGATCATGGAAATATTGAAAATCTTTAACTAAAATATTTTTTATTAATTCTGGATCAAGTACAACAACAGCAGGACGAATAAAAAAAAACATTCCAGCTAATACATCTTTACCAGTAAATAAATCATAAATTTTTTTTGTTAAAAATGCTGCATGTATTTTAGTTCCCACACCTTTTATATTTCCAAAAGGAAATTCTGGTTCTATACATAAAACATTTCTATCACTCCAAAATGAAAATTTTTTACGAACATATAGAAAACACAATAACACAACACCAAGAATACCAGTGAATATTGTACTCAAAATCATGTTTTTTTTAAGTTTATAATAATACACTCATACAAATTATTAAAACTAAACGAAGAAAATTGTTTGAAAATTGAAAAAATAATATCCACTACGATTGAAGTGTTGCTTCTAACTGATTCACGACAATATTCCTCTCTAATTTTTATACTAATCTATGAATAATTAAAATTTTGGAACAATATCTCTCTCAGTCCGTATCAATGACGTGTATAAAATAACTACCATACACATATGTAGGTGCATGTATTTGTTTTAGTGGATGATTCAAACCTAAAAAAAATATTTACATTCTAGTAATATTATTGTAGAAACTGGAAATACATTTAAAATATTTAGTTTCAGATTTTTTTTTTAATTCAGACATATTTTTATCTTATCTATTGAGTTTTTTTTTAATTAATTTAATTTTGATTATATTTCATTTTGTACATTTAGGGTATTTCTTTTTTTAAATTCAACTTTCGTTTCTTTAGTTAACGCTTAAATTAAATCAACAAATTGTAATTAAAATGTCTTCTCTATAATGATGTCATATATGATGTAACATCATCATCTTAATGCTCATATAAAGTCATATGTTTTATATTTTTGTAGAATTTTTCGTCTATAAAACTTTTAATTTAATCGTTTAGTATAAAATCTAAATCTCATCAGAGCGACCTTAACTTTCTTTAGTTCTTCTGTTTTGTTATGTATTCAACCATAACAATTTTAAACAGAAACATTACAATTTTTGAAGAACATACCAAATTTCTCCACTGGGTAAAATTTGATGTTCCACATATTATGAAATTACTCTTCAACATTGGATCTTTCAAAATTTAATACAGTAGGTTAACAGAGCAGGTCAAAAACAAACATGAGATTTTCCTTTTTGAAATTTAAAAGACCTTTGGTAGTATCCTTTCACAAAGTATTAATTTGTCATTTGGGTTTATAAAATTCTATTTTTGAGGTGAATTGAGCATCCATCATCAGGATAGTTCAACGACTTGATTTTTATTTCTATTAAAATATTATTGATTCTTTTTTATATTCTAAAATTTTGTCAGTAATACTAATAATTGTTTTGATTTTATGTATATTCTAAATCAATTACAAATTTTAATTATTTTGATGCAATTATTTTTGTTCACAAAAAGTACCGAAAATTACAAATGAACAAAATCTGTTATCAATTTATTATTATTTAGTTCCGATATTTTGTAAAAGTTATCACAATTTTTGAATAGCATAACTTTTGGCTGAGTGCAAATTCCGTAAAACGTACGTTAGGCTTTTTATTTTTTATAAATAGAAAATATTTTCCTAACAAAAATCTTTTTTGTTTTTGAAAAAGAATAAATATATTATCAAAAACCTTAGCTTTATTCTAACACAATAAATTTATTTAAATTTTCTTTTTCTTTTATTTTATAAAAAGAAAAAAAAAAGTTGTTCGTGACATAAAATAATTAATTATTATATAAATGTATGAATTCTACTTCTTTCACTTTTTTTTATTGTCTTTATTTGACCAGTACGATTCATTTGAAATTTTAAAATCTAATTTAAAAATATAATAATAAATAGAAAAAGTTTGAAGTAAAAACAAAACAAAAAAAAAATATCTAAGCCATCCTATTATCGACTCGGAGAAAAAAACTAAAATAATATTTCACTTGTGTGTTCAAAAATTCACAAATTAATTGTTCATTTTAAAATGTGTTATGTTTTTCAAAATTTACAATTCTTTGTCAGGCAAAATACAATTATTTACCATTATGGCAGATGTTAAATTTTTCTTTCACGTTGATTCTTTTTTTTTTTATTCTTTATAATTTCTTTTTACACAATGAATAAACAGGGACAAAAGTTCTAAAGAAGAAAAAAAAAAGTTTTATTTGATTTTTATTGTGTTTTGTGTTTAATTTCCCTTAAATAATTTTTAAATGTTAGGTTTTTGTTATTGATTCATTTCTTTCTTCTTCTGAACAAAATTTGTATTCTCATAAAATACAAAATATCGGGGAGAAAATTATCCATAGAAAAGTCATCGCCTTTATCGTTTTTTTTTTAACTAATTTAACCTGAATATCATTTTTGTTTTGTATGTTTTTGTTTTGTTTTGATTTTGATCCCTCCATTTTTTTTTTGTGCACTTTGTTATTTTATAAACAAAATGATTAAATTAAATTCACTGAAAGAGGGGGAGATTCCTTCTTTTTTTTTGTTTGCTGAGGTTTATGAAAAAAATAATGTAAACTCATCCTCTAATTACTCTTTTTTTTTATGGAAGTTTTAGAGCGATTTTCCTGTTCTGTAGGTTTAAAATTTTCAGACCAAAAAAAAAAATAAAAAGAATTTTTTTTTGTCTCTAGATGTTTTGATCTACCATTTTTTGTTGTTTCATTTTTTTTTTTTGTGATCTCTGTTTTTACATATCTAAGTTTATGATGACCAGTAGATTATGTATCATATTTAATAGGATTTAGTTGTAACTAAATAATGTAACTGAAACGTATAAAAAATTTAACTAAACCATTTTTTTACCTCCTCTTTTCAGAACACAGTTGATAAATTAGTGCAACGAGCAAACGCTTCACTGTTGATTGGTACATCATCATGGAAAGAACAATTTATGGAGGCGATTACTGTTAGCGCTTCAGGTAAATAAAAATTTTATTATAATAATTAATGAAAGTCAAAAATATGATAATCATTGGAAAAGAAAAATATAAAAGTGACTTGCTAGTCACATCGTCAGACATAAAGACAAAAATATAAAATTAAAATTAATTAATGAAAAATGTATAATGTCAAAAAATGGAAGATTAAAACAGGAAAATCTTTCTTTTTTTATGCTTTCTTCTTTATCGGTAATCATTGAACTGTAACAAATTAGTTATGAACTTTCAAAAGTTTCATTATACCATTTCTCTGTTCACCTTTCAAAGTTTATTATTTGACTTTGTCGTACGAACTCTAATCTGAAATTAAATTTTATTTTATAATAAAAAAAATATATTTGAAAGAATATAAAGACAGACAAATGTTAGATAAGGCAGACACATAATTATATATGTGTCTCGTTTACCTTTAAAAATCAATTAATTTTGGATTTGTTTTTATTCTTTCATCATTTTTTGAAAACAAAAAAAAATTGTTTTTCATTCTGCTTAATTTTTTTTTATTTGATTTTTTGTTGAATTTTATATTAAATTTGTTTTTTATTTTCTCTTGTTTATAATTTTATTGAAGTGAAAATATTCTAAAAATAGAAGAAGAAGAAAAATATAAATAAGCGAGCGGCGATTAGAACGTAAACAGAAACAACAACTTTTGAATGGTTATCTAAGTAAACTTTTCTCATTAAAAAACTTTTTTTTGTTCGATTTTGTTATTTTTGTTGTCTGTGCTTGTTGGTTGTTGGGGTTTTGTACCCCAGACAACTTTATTTTTCTGATTTGTATTACTAAGTTTTAACCAATATTGGTGACCTTCTCTCTCTCTCTCTCTCTCTATCTTATTTAAGTTGCTCTCATCTAATAAATACTGTTGCGAATAATTATTATTAATTAAATTTTAAATCAAATTTTTAATAAAGTTGGAAATAAAATGTAACAAATTTCTTAGAAAAAAAAATCTACTGGACTTACAACTAAAATTAAAAAATAATTTGTTTTAAAATTATAAATTTTAAATGACATTTTAATTTTATTTTTATTTATTTTTTTCCAAGGTGATGATGGACACACTGAAGATGGTGACGATGGTGATGATCCACCAAAACCAAGTTGTGCTGATTATATTATGCATTTTATAACTGTCTTTTGGAAGTTAATTTTTGCTTTTATTCCACCAACAGGTAAGATTATTAGAATATTAAAATAAAAATCCTTTTAAAAGGAAACTTTCATGCTGAAAAAAATCAATTTAAATTTTTCTATCATAAATGGAAATTTTATTCAATTTTCCTTTTTTCATTAAAAATAACTGAAGAGAAATAATGATAAGAAAAATGATAATTTCCCCTCATTTATTGTTTTAATAGTAAAAAAAAAAAATCTTTTGAATCAGAATTTTTCTTTGCAAAAACTATAAAATATGGAAAATAATGGAAAACTTTATGTTTCTTCTTTATAATGAAAATGGAATAGAAAATCAATTTAGTATGTACTTCACTTAAATTATTTAAAGGACTCTTTAAATCCTCACTGTACAATATTTTTTTCGAATTGACAAAATACGATTTGTGGGAGACAAGGAAAATATCAATATTTTGAGTTTTAAAATATTTGTCAGATTTTAATTTTTTAAAAGTCAAAATTCTTAAGCGCCTTTAAGTTTTCTTTTATATCAATTTTTGGTTTCTTTCTTTCTTAAAAACACAAACAAATAATTTTGATTAATTGTTTTCGTTGAACTTTATTAGATATTTTTTTCTTCATTTCTTTCTTTATTCTTTTATTATTTATTTTCATCGTCTAATTTTTTTTTTCACTGCCTGTAATTCATAATCTTTGTAGCTTATTGAATTTAATTATGGCTTCGTAAGGGGAGGTGAGGGTGTTATCATAAATGTCATCTCTGCATATAGTCATCATCAATCATATAAAAAAATTTCCCAGTTTTTTTTTTTTTCGTTCATCCTCCTCCCTCTCTCAAGATACGAAAAGAGGTCGTCATGACCTTTAAAACTTTTATTTTCTTATTCTTTTTTTTTTATGCATGAAGTTTTAAGAAGAAAAAAAAACCTTTGTAAAAGAACAGAGAAAAAAAAGTCCTCAATTGGCATACTGAAAGTTTTATACTGGTTTTTTCTTGTGGTTGGACACGAAACGATAAAATATAAAATTCGAAAATGATGTGACACAAAAGAAAGAAATTTGTGCTCAAGAGATCAATATTCTGAAAGTGAAACTTTCTATCTATTTTATTTTTTATTCTTTAAAATTAAATTTCTCACTTTTCATCTTTCTTTTCTCGATATTCTTCTTTTATTTATTTTTTTTTTTTGCTCTGTTTTTTCTTCTTTTTGTTTTTCTTTCTGTTACAATTTCCAATCGGAAATTTTTGTTGCGATTTTTCTTCTTTTTTTTATCCCAAATTACATTTTATAGAATTTTGGCTCTGTTTGGTTTTATTTTGACAGGATTTAATAGAAATGGTTCATTGACGTGTGTCTTCTTAATATTATCACTGAATTTCATTTCTTTCGTTATTGTTCTGACAAATTCGACGAGTAAAGTAGCATAAAGTTAAATCGTTTAAATAGATAGACATAAAGAAAAACAAAATCATAACGAAATTTATCGACTTTACAATAAATTCTTGATTTTTCTTTAAAGACGAACACGAATATTATTGTTTTTCTTCCAAATTTTTCTATGAATGAATGAATCAATCAATCAAAAATCAAAACAATCCTAATTTTAAAACAAAGAAATATTTTTAGCCTTTACTCCTTACTTTTATTTTTCCTTATTTTTCTAAAAAAAAATCTAAAGTCCGCAAATCATTGTTAAAAAATATATAAAATGAAATTGTTTTTTACATTCATTATTATTATTATTTATTTATAACGAAGGAAACAGTTAGTTAAAAGGGAAAGTGAAAAGATATGAAAAGAAAACATAAATATTAAAGCAATTTCCTTTTGTAGATTATTACCGGTTTGATATCTAATAGCATAAAATATCCAATCGACTTGAATATTATTTTTTCTTCTACTTTCATTTAAGGAGAAAAAGTGTTTCGAACATTTTATTCTTTAATTTTAAATTTTTGATAATTGATTTCTTTTGTTTCTTTAATTTCAGATATGGCTGGTGGATATTTATGTTTTGTTATATCGATATTGTCAATTGGTGTTGTAACTGCAATTATTGGTGATGTTGCATCACATTTTGGTTGTACATTAGGCATTAAAGATTCTGTAACAGCTATTGTATTTGTTGCATTAGGAACGAGTATACCAGGTGAGTTTTTTTAATTAGTTTAATTAATTTTATACGGTCATAGTTTAATTAACTAAAATCAACTAAAATCAAATTAAGGAATATTACTTATTGTTCTCACCTAATTTCGATTAATTTTTTTAAAAAGATCTGACTTCGATAAAATTCTGTATTTTGCTAAAAACTCTAAGGTTGGTAGCAAAAAACTCAAACCATATAATTGTTTCATATTCTTTAAAATGCGAAAAATTAGAGTCAGGATTGTTATAGATGTTCTATCGTTATTATTTTCGTTTCAATTTAGAAATATTATTTTCTTTTGTATGTTATTTAAGATACGTTTGCAAGTAAAGTAGCTGCTATACAGGATAAATATGCTGACGCTAGTGTTGGTAATGTAACAGGAAGTAATGCTGTTAATGTCTTTTTGGGTATTGGTGTTGCCTGGACAATAGCCGCTGTTGTTCAAGCAGCTGATGGTAAACCATTTTTGGTTGATCCTGGAAAGTAAGTGTTAAAATTTTATAATTTGAAAATTTTCATGCGATCAAAAAAATTTGTGATTCGTCTTCATAAGAAACACTAAGTTTTTTTGAAAATAGTCAATTCGATTAAATACAATAATTTTACAATTATTTCATCGGAGAAACGTTGAAACGTAAATTTATTAATGCCGCTGGGATTTTAAAAGAATTTCTGGTTGCATGAAAATAATAGAAAATCATAAATTATTTATAAGAAAATTAATAATATATATATTTTTTTTAATATTCAATCTTCAGTTTAGCATTTTCTGTAACGTTATTTTGTTCAGAAGCTTTAATCGTTATATTGGTACTATTAATAAGAAGAAATAAAACAGTTTCTGGTGGTGAATTAGGTGGACCTGCCCATATTAAATATGCAAGTGGATCAATATTAATCGGTCTTTGGTTATTCTATTTAATAATGAGCACTTTAGAAGCTTATAAGATTATACCAGGATTTTAAGATAATGCTTCTTTAAATTTTAACGTAAATACAATTCTGTTATTTTACCTTCTTTCTTTTTATTTTTTGCTTTACCTGTTTTTAATTGTATTGGTTTACATTTTCTTTTTTAGATTTTTTTCTTTTGTACAGAATAATTTTTAATTTTGAAATTTATAAATAATAAAAAATGATAAGAAGAAATTATCTTGAAGATAGTAATTAAAGGAAAAAAAAACGTCGTGTTCCATTCAATTTATATAAATCCAAATTAAAAACAGAAAAGATGAACAAAAATAAGAAGAAGAAAAAAGATTTAAAAAAACCAATCTTTAGAATATTGAAATTTCTAAACTTTCTAACAAATCAATACATTTTTCTTTTGTTTCTTAATTAATTTATACTTATATTTATATTTTATGTAATTTTATTGAAAAGTTTTGTCTAATAAATGATAAATTTAAATGAAAAGTAAAAAAAATAGAAAAGAAAAAAAAAAACAAACTATAGGGGAGTTGTAGATAATGTAAATAATAACATTCGTCATTTATTTATTTGTTATTAATTATTATTATTATTATTATTTTTGATTATATTTTTATTTTATTTAATTGATAATAAGAAAAATATAGATTGGTCTTCTTTAATATTTTAAGATGCTAACTACAATGACTAAAAGCTTTTATTTTCTTTAAAGTCAATACAATGAAATTCATATTGATTGATTTTCACATTTATCAACGATATTTGATATTTGAGATGATGCAAGATTTCAATTTTTTTTTAAATTATATTTATGTAACAAAATAAGTGAAGAATTGAAATTTGAAACATGCAAATAAATAAACCTGATAGTCATTGTAACAGCAATGAGAGAAAGAAAAATAAATGTGTTCGCATCATCACCTCTAAAACAATATTTTATTAATTTATGAAAGATATTATTGTTATTATTATTATTATTATTACTTATTTTCTATTTAGTCCATCTAAAATCGTAAAACTTTTTTTTTCGCTGATTTTCCTCATATTTCATTGTTTATTTTTCTTGCACCTACGTCATGAGTTTTGCGTTCAGCTCACTTGACACCTTCTTGTATAAGAGATGACGTCATTCTCGTATAAATCGTATTAGAATCATATATGGTTTATACTAGAATGACGAGTGAGCTCGAGAATAGGCTTCCAGTTTTCTTTTTTATAAATCCAGATAAAGGAATATCAACTCAGTTGGACAAAAATTGAATAAATTAAAAATTTTGTACATATCCAAACATATGAAATTAGATTTTATTTCGCTTGGCCTTCCGTAGTTTTTCTTCATTTATTTCCGTTTTGATTCAAATTTATTTCAAAAATCCTGAAATAAATAAAAAAATTCACTAAATGCAAGTTAAAAAAAAAGTGCTAAAAAGTAGAAAATGTGAAATAACAACTCTACTTGGACTCACATCAGAAAAATGCGTTATTATGGAAAAAAAAAAACTAAAAATAAAGAAAATGACAACAAAAACCCAATTTATATTAATTAATTTTAGAATCAGGAGAAAAAAAAAACTTACAATTAGTGCAATAAGTTGTGACCAATTTTATACAAGTAGCAAAAAGAAAAAAAAAGAAAAAGATAAAAAAGAATCATTGTAATTTTAGATTTGTATTTCGATTGATTAACTTATTTATTATTAATTAAATATACAAACTACTAAAGAATTAAACTGACATATTTAATGAGTGAAGAGAAATGAAAAAATTGGAAATTCGTAATTTTGTACGAACAATTTTTTTTGTATTGTTTTTTTTTTTTTTAATTTCTGCAAAATTAAATTAAAAATATTTATTTGTTTTTATTTGTTTTGAGTTAAAAAGTCTGACAGTATATAATGACTTGAAGAATCGTATAATTTTACCAAAAACTTATTCTAAAAAAATTTGGATTAAACATTCACAATTTTTTTTTTCTTGAATTTAATTAATTTTAATTTTCTTTTTTCGTTTTCTGAATTCATCCATAAATTTGCTTTTTAATTTAATTATTAACACACACATACACACATAAATATACAAGATTTATCTTTATTAAATATGTTAATCTTAAAGAAACAATAAAAATGAAACACTCCCAAAACTAACAGCAAACAGAAAAAAAAATTAAGAACAAAAAATTTAAATCAAAAATAGAAAAAACAAAAATAACAAAAAATTGCATTTTTGAGAAAACAAATTAAATTAATTTGATGAAATGGATTTATAATTCAAAGACGCATCTAGTCACTAAGAATTTATTATTTTCTAAGATTCTCTTATAAGATATAATTTCTCTTCAAATAATAATTAAACGTAATTTTATGTTAAAAAAAACAATTAGTTCTAATTGTCCTAATTTTGCTCATTTAATTAATTTAATTTTTTTTTTAATTCTTAAATTGAGGTGCAAAAATTATTAATTAATTAATAAAATAAAAAAAAAAATTGTTGTTCTTGGATAAACGAATTCGTCCAATTAACAATTTCAAAATAAAAAACGCATAAAAAATTTTAACATTTTTGTGTCGAAAGATCAACAGAAAAATGTTTACATGAATTTTCTTTTCGATTCAAAATCTAAACTATTTTAGAGTGATGGTCCTTTCACATGCTTATTATTTTTCTCAATTTTAATAAGAGAAAACGAACGCCAAAACTATTCAGTTTCTTTCTTATAAAAATAATGAATGACAAAAATACGACGACGTTCTAACAAGTTTTATAAGAATTACTTTATTTAACAAATGAATAAATTAAACTCACAATTACAAAGAAAAGTATAATTCAATTTTTATTGACCGTCTATTTATTTTCAATTTGACCTCCATAAATTAATACAAACATCAAACGCAAACAAACAAGCAACATTGAAAGGACATTGGCACTCTCGCTTTGATACAATTTTATATTTTTTTCTTCTTCTTCTTCTTCTTCTTCTTCTTCTTCTTAAATAAAATGAAAAAAAAAATAAAGAAATAAAGAAAATATGCATATAAATATTTATTAAATAAAAGAGAAATTGAAACGAATAAATAAAATAAACAAAAAAAAATTATTATCTTTAAACAAAAATAAATAAATAAAAAAAAAATTCATTTAAAGTAACTAATTTTCAAGTGATTAAATAATAATGACGAAATAATTGAAAAGAATATCGTCATTTCTGTATTACAAATTTTTTTGTTTTGTTCTGTTTTTTTTTGGAACTTAAAAATCAACAACAAATAAACAAAAAAAAAACATATTCTTAACATCAGCTAAACGTAATTTATTTAAATCTAAACAATAACAAATTACATCAATTATTTTGCGTTTTGTTTGGCCGTGAAAAAAAAATGGCGAATCAAAAGAAATTCTTAAATTAAAATTGTGATAAAAAAAAAACAAGCAAAACAAATAAAAATTAAATAAGACGCCAGAAAAATTTAAAAATAAACTTTAATTCTTGAAAAAAATTAACGAAAAAAAAATATCCAATTAAATAAAAAATTGAGGAAGAAGGAAAATAGAAATATAAGAAACTTTAGTAATAAACAATTATTGTAATTTTGGATTATTGAGAAAAAAAAACAGAAAGTCGAAAAACAACTCAATGCTAATTTAATCAATTTTTTATCATTTTTCTCTGGATACGAAATATTTGAACGAAATATTGTCCCATTCAAAAAGGGTTCAAAATCACTTAATTAGGCCAAATTTTTTCTGTTTTATTTCTTATAAGAAAATAAAGGATAAAAGTAAGAAGAAAAAAAAAAGAAAAAAAAAAAGAGAAAATAAGAAAATAAATAAATAGAAATGATGTCGTTGTCTTCGTATTACGAGTCTTAAGCGAATAAAATTTGATTGTGAAGAAAATCGCCATGTTGGAATGTTTTTTGTTTTTTGATAAATATAAAGGAAAATGTGAAAATTTGATTAGAAAATTTATGATTGCATTTTACTTACTTACTTTTTATTACCAAACTCTTCAAACATTAAAACTAAAAATAATTGTTATAAACATGATTAGAAAAGTGTCACGTATATTCATAATTTTTTTTTTTCTTATTCCAATCACGCATTTCTCATCATTCTCCTTCTTCATCAGTAAACACAATTAATGAGATGAAAACCATTATTCAGGTTTTTATATATACGATTTTGAAAGTTAGACGTTACTTAGGATTTTACGATTAATTACTCATTAATGATTACGTCATCATCATGTTTTCTTCACAGAAAATAAATAAAAAAAATAATGAGGAATAAATGTTTGTCTTCTCCACTGTCTTCACATGAAATTCTTATATGAAAATCTTTGTGTAGATTTTTGTTTTTTCTATAAATCCAGTTTATCCAGATTTCTCCAGATGTGGTTATGATTAATAAAAATGTATTTTATAGACTGATTTATGAGATAAAAAGATTCTAGGAAAACTTTGATTTTACCAATTTTGTTTACTGAATTGATAAGACAAAATAGGAGACATTTTAAAAAGTAGAAAAAATATTTTATCATTACCAACAAGAAACTTTCATATATCAGTCAGTTTATTCAATAAATACAAAAAACTCCAAATATGTTTGTTTTTTTTTTTTTCAAATATTTCAAATATTCTTTTCAACAACAACAGAAAGGAAGAAGCAAAAAAAAAGAAACGAAAAAAAGTTAAATTTTACAAAATAAATAAGAAAAATCTCTAAAAATAAATTATTTTAATTTAATTCGTGTTAAATCCTTAAAAAAAAAAAAAAAACAAAAAGACGTACCTATACATACTTATTATGGCGTTTTAAACCCTTAATTAATAAATTAATTAATATTAATAATACAATTGAATAACCCGGATATACAGAGACCATTTACTATAATACACACATCCACACAAAAAGGGGTCAAAGTTCTTTCTGCTTAATAAATTTTTAGAAATTTGTTTTGAAGAAAGAAGAGATAAAAATTCAAGAGAAAAAAATTCAAACCAAAAAAAAAAAAAAAAACTAGAATTTAATCGCGTTAAAAGAAATTCAATTGTATTATTTAAAATATTATTTGACCTATGCCAATAAATCATTAATTAAAAAAAAAAAAACGAACAATTAAATCGTATAAATAATATTAAATAATTAATAATAATAATAATTATAAATTAAATAAATAAATAATAAATAAAATAAAAATGAAAGAGAAAAATCTATAAATTTAAATTTAAAAGAGAAAAAAAAAAGAAAGAAGAAAAACATTAAAATAATAATAATAAATTATATATCTGTAGTTTTTATGTAATTAGGATTTAATGTACAATTTTTAGATATTTATATTTAATTATATGTTATTATAATTGCCTTTAGTTTCGCTGAATTCAAATAAACAAAAACAAACATAAAAAAAAAAAAAACAGAACAAAAATAAAAAAAAAATTAATTAGAGCAAAAAGAATAAAAAAAATAAAAAATAAAGCGAAACAAGAATTTAAAAAAAAAAAAAACAAATTTAAAAATAACAACAAATAAAATTTTTTTCTATAACAAAAAAAACAAAAATTGATTCTTATTATAAAACAAAAAATTTATTAAAAGCCTCTATAGAAGCCATTTTGTTTATTGTTATTTTTACAATATTTACAACAACAATAACAACAAAAACAAACAACGCCATTTTGATAAAAAAAAATTAAAAAAAAAAAAAAGATGAAAAAAATAAATCTAAAAATTATTAATTATAAAAATATATACAATTAAAATTAGTCAAAAAAAACTATAATTAAATAAACGTTAAATATAAAAAAAAAGTATAATTAATTTTAAACTTTATTCAGAAGGCACTAAAAAGTTTCTATTAAGAAGAAAATTAAACGTCAAAAAATGTCAAAGCATACTTTTGCACTGACATTTTTCAAATATTTTTTTTTTTGTGTGATTGATAAAAAAAAACAAATGAAAAGAGTAAAAAGGAATAAAAATCGGTCAGAGATCACTACACAAAAAATTATAAGAGAAAAGTGACAAAACGTCTCTTTTTCTTACATTTTTCTTCATTTGTTTTGTTTAAGTTTTTTTTTTATTGTTTCACGTTAAAAATATTTTATGTTTTATTAGAAAAGACAAAAAAAAATCGAAAAAAAAAAGAAGTTTTTTTTTAAAAGGAAACAAAAAACCAAAATCACTTTTTAAAAAGGATAAGAGAAATAAATTAGATCAAATGGATTTATTAATGATAATTAGAGTTTTTTGTTTTGTATTTTATAAGAATTCGATAAAAAAAGAAAAAGCTTGGCTTCCACTGTTTAGTTTTTTTTTTATTATTTAGTAAAAATATTTTCGCCACCCCATTAAATTTATACTTGCCAAATTAAAGAAATGAAAAAAAAAAAAATGCAATTCAAACTAATTTTGTCTTCCATAAAAAAATTATAAAAATTTTGCACTTTCTTTGTTCTTTTTTTTTTTGCTTCTTTTTAGTTGGAATAAAACTTTATTAATAAATAACTTCCACTTAGAGACGACGTTTTATCTGTTCTGGATCTGTCAGTGAACTGACCGATTAAATTAAATTTTTAGTTTATTGTTATTTATTTATCCAAACATTTTGCTTAAAATTTTTATAAAAATTGTATTTATCTATTTGTCTCTCTCTCTCTTTCACGATACTATATTTCATTTTAATAAAAAAAAAAAAAAAAGAGAATTTATGTCAAGAAATTGCAGCAGAGAAGACAAAAATCTTTATAATTTAGTTAAATTGTGATTGTGGAAATTTTGTATAAATCTTGTGTTTATAAACAAAAGCGGAAATAATCTTAGAAGAACCAACATCTTTAACTAGAACACAATATTTTCTTATTAAATTAAATTAAAGGATGACTTCCCCTTTCTATTTGATTATGATCTTTTTACCGAATATTTAAATCAGAATAACTTTTAATAATTTAAACATTGACCTTCTTCTATCACACTCTACCATTTAAAAAGAATTTTTTATCAATTAAAAGTTAAAAAATTAATTTAAAAACCAGAATTGTTGATCTGTGCGACTCTTTAATTTAAACTAAAAACTCAATATTCAACATTAAAATCTTGGTTTACTTTTTAAATAGATTTAAGCAATTTAAAGGATTTATGCCCCATTATCCCTTTATCCCTACAAAAATTACATTTCTATGTCATTCAGAGAACAAATCAAACGGAACACAGAGACAATGAAATCAAATTAAATTAACGATCAACAATTTTTTTTCTTTAATAAATAATTATTTTTACAATTTTTTTAAATAAATTTTAATTTTTTTAATTAAACAAAAAACAGTTAATTATAGAATTTTTCAATTTTATTTCTAATTATTTGCAATTGTGTCTTCTTCTTATAATAACAATTTATTTATTGTTTTCTCCTCCACCACATTTAATGGTTCTCTCTTTTGTTTTTTTCCTCCCATAAATTTTCTTGTTGTTGTTGCTTTTTTTTTCATTTCATTCTTTTTATTTTTTCTCTTATTTATTTATTTAGAGTTGAAGAAAAAAAAAAATGAGATTAAAAAAAAACGATTTAATTAAAAAATGAAACAAAAACAAAAAAAAAAAAATATTTTATATTTATAAATTTTTTATTGATAGAAAAAAAAAAAAAAAAATTAATTATTAATTGTTAACATTATTGTTATATTGTCAGAATATTATAAATGTATGATGATGTTTCTATATATACTATAAATATTTAGAAGAAAATATAAGAAGAAGAAGAAAACAGGAAAAACTCTATTAAAAAGAAATAAATAAAAAACAAGAAAAAAAAGTTATAAATTATAAAATAGAAACACAAAAGAGATAAAAAAAAAAAAACAAAACAAAAAACAAAAGATACGAGAACAAAAAAAAAACTATAAAAATAAAAACTTAAAAATAATTATTTGGTGAAACAATAAAAAAAATTATTTAAAAGAAAACATTTTTAATTGTTTAATGTTTTTTTTTTTGTTCCAAATATATTAAAACAGAGAAGAAGAAGAAAAATTATATGTGTTACTTGGAAAAACAAAAATAAAAAAAAAATCATATCGAATGTTTAAAAATTTAAAAAAAAAAAAATTGCAAAAAAAAAACACAAAAAAAAATGAAGAATAAAAAAAAAAGAATAAAATTTAAAAAAAAAATAATTAATAAATAAGTCCACTTTTTTTTAATTGTTATATTTTTTTTTTACTCTGATTCATTCTCTTCATTTAATTTAATTGTTTGTCAATAATTTTTTTTTATGTTTTTATTTTTTTATTTAGTGATTTAGTAATAAATAAAGGAACTCAACTTGACTTAATTTTAACAATAAGTGTTGTTTTAAAGGTAAGTTTGTTACTTTAAATATTTATTTCATGCTACTGGTATTATTTTAAATTGATAAAAAATATAGGTAAGTAAGCTTGCAATACCAATGATTAATTAGTTTGTGTAAAAATCTAAATAGACCTAAACCAATTTTTTACATAAACAAAAATGTAACGCCGTTGAATTTTAATCTGTATAAATAATATTCATATCTTGAAATCTTTAGATAAATTAAAGAACACATTAGTTGAGTTAAAGACACTAATTTAATTAATTAATCCTGTAATTATAATCTCAAATGCATCTTCAAAACAGCTTAAAATTAATGACTAACAATATAATTAAAATCTCTATATTTGTATCATTCAATGAATGAATTTATGTACTGCCACGTAAATCTACAAACCTACAATTTTTTTATCTATTTCCTTATTTGTATTTCTTGCAATAATAATTGCGATAAAATTTTAAAAAAGACAAAAAAAAACACGATTTTTAGGTGACCGAAATGCACTTACACAATGAATGTATTTATTTTTTGACGTTTATGACTTCACAATAAGTAATTAACAAATTCTAATTGTCTGGTTCGAATGAATAAATAAATTGAATACAAAAACCTAATAACATTTTTAAGTTCAATTAACTTTTACGATTTAAATTTAAAAAAAAAAAACATATTGAAAACGTCATTCAGTCGTTTGTTTCGAATTCAAATTTAAAAACAAAAACAAAATAAAATTGGAAAAAACAATTGACAATTGGCACATTTTATGTTGATTATTTCACAAATCGTTTATTTTATTTTTAATTATAGCTTATTCATTATTTTGATTAAATTAAATCAATTGATGATTAAATTCGAATTTATCGCATTACAAATAATAGAGAACAGACATTTGAAATTGTATAAATTGGGATGATTTTTAAATCAATTTTATAGTTAAAAATTAGTAATCGTATCAATTTTAGTTGATACTTACAATGTAAAATACTTCTGTTAAAATTTATAATTTATTAAGTACAAGATAATCATTTTGTTCTCATTTTAACTTACAACTTGGAAATTTCCAATTGTCTGAAAATGTCATCAATGAAGATCGTTATTTCCCTCTGTAATAAAAGAAGACATTTTATTCTGAAAACTATGAATGTTGTGACTTTCTAGTTTATTATTAAAATAATTTTCAATATATTTTTGTACACATGCGCCGCTTATTCATTTGTCTAGCAATATTTAGATATTTCGATTTAGAATAATGAATAAAAATGTAAGTATATACATGTAGATTGCAATATAAGGTTTACTTCAGTTTTAAAATATGTAATATGAAATGTAATTTTAATGTAAAGAAAGGGCATATAATTGGCAAACCATTAGGACTAAAAAATTTATGAATTATACACGAAAGCAAGTGTGCATATTCACATCAAAATTATATTAAAAAAAAAAACTTTACATCAACAAAAATGTCTTTGTTGCAAACATTTTCATTTTATATATAAAAAAAAATTAAATAAACAAGGTCTTTGATTCCCTTTTGCCATTTAAAAAAAATAATAAGTCTTTTATTTAAATAAATAAATAATTACTTCATTTTTTTTTTCTTATCAGTTTTTTTTCTTTTTTATTAAAATAATTTCCCGTATTTTTTACACAAATAAAACCTTTAATTACAAGTTCATAATATATTAAATTGTTTTAAATTCAAATGCAAAAATGAAAATCAATACAGTTATTGAGTGCTATTAGTTGAAGTTAGATGAAAATATTTCTTAAGTGAAAAAAAAAATAAATAGAAAGAAAAAAATAATAAAAAAAAAGTTTTTTTTAGTGGAAGAAAAAATTTAATAAAATTTGAAGCAAAAATGCATTTACGTGCTGGATTATTGTTAATAGTATGTGTATTTAGTGTATTAGCAACACCATTACTTCATAGAAAAAGGTTTTTTACGTGATTATATAAACCAAATATATTATAAATTAATTTAACACAAAAAAAAATGTTTAGGGAAGCGAAAGGCGATATCCATTTTTCTGATACAGTAATTAATACTGATGCCAATAAAGAACCAGAAAATATATCAACAATTCAGGAAGAAGAAACTGAATCTACGACTGTTAGCACTTCTGCAAATACAGAAACACCCAAGGGTAAGTTAATACAAAAAATCCTTTATCCTAGTTGTATTCCACAAAAATATTCTTTTCACATCCTATCCAATAATATCACCTTCTAATATCCAAACATTTTGAGGGAGATTTCTGTGAATTTACAAACCTCAGCATTGAACCCAGGCGGACATTCTCTGTGTTCATTTCAACATTCCGTTCCAACTTTACTATCCACCTACAACTACAACAATGCACACTCATTCGAATACTATAAATTCAATCTAACTCAACAATTATTCCGAATTCATCAACATTCAAACAATAAATTAATGCAAATACCAAAAATTCTCTCAAACCCACGTCTGAGTCACTTGCTTTTTCTTTCGAAATATTGCACTAACATCAACGGGCCAGCTATCTTGCAACCTACAACAACATAATCCATTTCATTTGATCCAACAATCGTCTCTTTTGTATCTTCTTCAAGAGAAGAGCCACTGTCTGTGACAATAACAATGGATCGAACAACTTCTGCACCTATCACAACTTCCTTCCAGCCTACAACTTCAGAATCGATCATTTCCGAACCTTCAACTAACGATCCACCCACTTCTGACTTTCCAGCATCTACAATCGTGACAGCAGAAGAGACTACAGCAAGTGAGCAAGCAAATCAACCATCATCAAACACAGATATTAGTGAACTCTCAACGATTGCTCCAAATCAAGAAACAACAACTAATACAATTGCACCTGAAATAACAACTATATCATCCTCAACTGATATCCCTACCATAGTCACCGAGCCGCCTAATATTATCACAACCCTCCCAACAGCTTCTGAACCTTCAACAAAATCTCCTATTCCAATTACAACAACGGAATCCACAACAATTTCCTCTATACCACCTATAACAGCTTCTGAAACTACAACAATTCCTCCAACAACTTCTGAAACTACAACGAAAATTCCTGTTCCAAGTAAAACAACGGAACCCACAACAATTTCCTCTAAATCACCTGTAACTGAAAGCAATCCACCCACAACTGTATCTACAACCATTCCTCCAACAACTTATGAATCTACAACCATTTCCTCTACAACATCTGTAATTCAAAGCAATCCAAGCACAACTGCATCTACAACCATTCCTCCAACAACTTCCGAACAAACAACAGAAATTCCCGTTCCATCTAAAACAACGGAACCCACAACAATTTCCTCTAAAACACCTGTAACTGAAAGCAATCTACCCACAACCGCATCTACAACCAATTCTCCAACAACTTTTGAGCCAACAACAAAAATTCCTGCTCCAAGTAAAACAACGGAAGCCACAACAACTTCCTCTAAAACACCTGTAACTGAAAGCAATCCACCCACAACTGCATCTTCAGCCAGCTCTCCAACAACTTTAGAACCTACAACAAAAATTCCCGTTCCATCTAAAATAACGGAACCCACAAAAACTTCCTCTAAAACACCTGTAACTGAAAGCAATCCACCCACAACTGCATCTTCAGCCAACTCTCCAACAACTTTAGAACCTACAACAAAAATTCCCGTTCCATCTAAAATAACGGAACCCACAACAACTTCCTCTAAAACACCTGTAACTGAAAGCAATCCACCCACAACTGCATCTGCAGCCAATTCTCCAACAACTTTTGAACCAACAACCAAAATTCCTGTTCCAAGTATAACAACGGAATCCCCAACATCTTCCTCTACGACACTTGGAATTGCAAACAATTCAAGCACAACTGTTTCTACAACCATTCCAACAACTAGTGTATCCACAATTACAAGTTTACCACCATCTACTACAAATTCTTCTGTTTCAGGAAATGTAACAATAACACCTACATCAACACCAACACCAAACGGTTCTAAATTAATAAACATTCCATCAATTTTAATTACTTTAAGTACATTTTGTATATTATTTTTTGTATAAAATTTAGTTACATAAATATAAATTTAAAAACACCAACTACGTTTTTTTTTTCTGTTAATCATTTATCGTTATTCACAAAATGTCTTTATGAATTTTGTGACATTTACTAGTAAATTATGGTTTCATAATGAAATCATTAAAAGAATATAATTCACAATTGTTGTATAAGATTATATTTTGATTATAACTAAAAATTTATCTTCTTTTGTTACTTTTTTTTATAATAAATATTTATCTAATTAGTAAGAATAAAATGGTTTTTCCTTTCTATATTATTTGTTTATTTGTCGATCAATCGATAATTTTATAATATTTTTTTTTCTTGTCCTAAACAAATTAATAAATATTTGCATAAATCATATTTCTGTTGTATTACTATAAATATTTTCCATTCAAAATTGATAAATTATTAGTTTTTTTTTGTTTTTTATTCATTTTATTGACTATAAATATATTTATTTTTTTATCTTTTGTTGTTTTAAATAAAAACCAAAGAAAAAACTGTAGAATAAATAAATAAAACATTAAGAATATTATTCTGAGTTTCAAACTTCTTAATTTTTTTTCGGAAAACCAATTTGTAAGAAAAATTTCTATTTCACTTTCGGGTTGAGTCATCATCATAATATCAACATATTGATTTGATTCTTAAATTTCACTCACGCCGTTTACAAAAGTCACTATAATGGAGAATTATGTTGATTTGATTTAAAAATTTAAAAAAATATATATTTTTATCAATTAAATAAAAATAAAAAAATAAAATCAATTAAAAATTTGAATCATACTTTTAATTACTTTAAATACTTACAGTTACAGTTACATGATTGTTCATACATCATAATGTTTATTATTGTGTTATAAAAATGAGATAAAATAAACAGGAGGAAACAAGAATAAATTTAATAGATTTTATTAAAAAATATGTTACCAGTTTTATTTTTTTGTACTAAATTTAAATAAATTATTAAAAATATTTTTATCAATTTTTTAAAGTAAATATTTTATTAAATGTAATTTTTGTCAAAAATTCTATTTACTTTACGTATCTGTCTGATTCTTGATTTATTTATCATTAATCAAAAGAAATCATATAATTTCTAAGAAATCTTTCATCATCTTTGGATTCAATGTTGCCACAAAGTAAATTAGTTTTATTTAATTTTGTGTTTCTATTTGCCTAATAATAAAACTATGAAACTTTTCTATGAATTTTAAAGTGTCTCTTATTTTGATTTTGTATAAATATTTGTACATAAACATTTTGTTGGTGTTGTTGTTGTTGTTGTTGTTATCACAGCACGTGACTACATTAACATGGTAATATTTCTCTAATCTTATGTGTGTTTCCTTTGAAAATTAAAAGTGATATAAAAACTACAAATAAATTATGTATGACAAGTAGACTAAAAATCATTAAAAATTGATGAAAACATATTTTTTCTTATCATTCGTTAGAGACACGAACACGAATATTTTCTTAAGTTTTTTTTCTAATGAGTTTTTTTTTTTGTTTTTTCAAGATTAATTAATAATCACAATAATATTTAAAACATTTATATTCACTTGTCTGGCTGTGTCTATGTGTCTGTGGGTGGGTATGTGTGTGTGTGTTTGTATAAATAAAATATGCAAATAAATTATAATCTCAGTTCATTTAGAAAAAGTATCACAACGACACAACAGTTTAATTTCGTATCTCAGTTATTACTTTATAAAATTTCATATAATTTTTTGTGATAAGGAGATATTTGACTTACTTGATTTAAATATTAATAATCAACAAAATTTAAACAATTAAAAGAAATAAAAAATATAAATAAAAGTTAATTGAAAAATTGTAAATTTTCTTTATTTGATTTTTTTTTGCATTTAATTTATCTTCTTTTTTTTTAAGTTGAAAAGTGATTTTTACATTTATTCATTTGTTAAAATTTCACTCTGTGTGAATTAAATTTTTCAAACTTAAATAAAAAAAATATACCATTTTTAATGAATTAAAAGTTTTTTGTGCGAGTGAATTTTCTTTTCATTAAAATAACGTTATTTTTGTGTTAAATAAAAAAAAGAAAAAGTTGACTTTTTAATTATTTTTTTTGTATAAAAATTATAACGTAATATGGCTACAGAAAAAACTCATCTTTTACAAAAAAGTGTAATTGTAAATATGCCTAAACAAATTCTTCTTGATGAGGAAGTTGAGTAAGTATGTTTTTATTGAAAGTTTAGAGTAAGAATTACAATAATTATTCATAAAAGTTCCCACTTCAAAACTAATAATTTTGAAAATTAGAGAAATAAATTAAACATTATTGGAATAAAACAAATTAAAGATCAGACAAAGAAATGACATAAGATGAATCTAAAATCCCTATCATTAACTCCGAATCAATTTTAAAATAAATAAGACGTTGAAAAAATTATGACCTACACTACTCGTCCCACTCGTACGTCCCCATAAAATTAATTAATTAATAAAAAAAAATCATGATGCGGTCAGAATGCAATTTCAAGACTAGAATTACAGACTTAATCTTTGTTTACATCTTTCTTTTAAAAAACCAAACAAAATTCTCTCATTGAAAACGAAAAAATAATAAAATTACTTCTTTTTGTATTTCCCCATTTGGAATATGTTTGTTTGTGTTTTTTTATTTAAATAAAACAAACTTTGTCCTTTGAGAAATAGTATGTGTTTTTTTTTTCTCTGCGCTCTTAGAGATTTTATTTTTTATATGTATAAAAATATTTTGAAGGTCAAAAAAAATGCTTAATCCAATATATAGAAAAAATAGAAGGAAGCAAAAATGGAAATTTAAATAAAAAAAAATGTGTTGATAAGAAAAATCACGCCGCTCGTATGTTATCTTTTTTCAATGTTTTTTCCGTTAATTAATATAAAATAAATCTTTTTTTTATTTATTGTATTTGAATCATAATAAATAATAAACAACTTGATTTATTTATTTTTTTTTTGCTCCTTCTTTATTTATTCATTTTTATCTAAAGAAAAAAGAAAAAAAGAATAGAATTTTTATTTAAATCCCAGAATTACTGACCTAGCCAAATAATAACGACAAACTCTTTTCTTTTCTTTTTCCTATATACTGAAACTCACAGAGGCATATTAATGTCACGCGTTATCAATTTATTTCTTTACCACAATTTCGCATCAACAATCATTAATTTATGAAGCCAGAAGCAATTTTGTTACAGTCAAAATATAAATGCGCCTCTAAATTTCCTCTTTTCCTGTTGAGTAATCCAAAGTAATCTTAAAAAACTGTGCGTCAATTAAAATGTTAAAAAACAAAAAATAAATAAATAAAAACAAAAAACATAAAACCAAACAAGTAAACAATTTTATTTTATTTTTATTTTATTTATTTATTTTTTTAGTAATTGGCGTGCTCTGAAATTAGAAGAACTGATGCCGTTTTGTGATGACCCTTATTGGCGATATTTACGTTCTGCTTGTTTTTTATCATTTTGGACAACAATTATTGTAATATTTATAGCCGCTTGCGTCATCTCTATATTAGAATCAAATATTTGTCATATAAATCCAATAATAAATAAACCAATAGTATTAGCCAGTAATACAATGATAAACAATTTTCAAAATGTTATCACACTTAATGAAACTGTTACACTTGAAAGAATGTCTATTATGTAAAAAAAAAGTTATATTTTAAAGAAAATTGGTGTGAAGATATCATATCAATTATGTGTGTGTGTATGATACTGATAAATTGAATTTAAATACACAAAACTATACGTTTTACTTTTCAAATTTGTTGAATAACTTAGCATTGTAACTGAATAATAAGCCTCTCTAGACCTGTGCAATATTATAAATAATGTTGATCATTAATTAAATAATTAAATGAATCTTTGATCGATATCAATTCAACAGATAACAAATTATGAAGTTATAGTGATTAATAATAAAAATAAATTATAGTTACACTGATGTGATTGATGCTTAAAATTAAGAAAAAATAAACATTTGAAGACTAGATGCTATAAAATATAAGAAAAATGTGATCATATAAATATAAATTTTAATTTTTAAATAAAATTGTAAATAGAAATAATGAATTAAGTTTAAAATTAATAAAGTTTTTATTAATATTTTTATAAATTTAAAAACAGACATTAAAAGATATGTTTTAATTGATAATAATTAATAAATAAGTTAAAAAATAAATACGTGTTTTTTTTTCAAATAATTTATTCACCTTTAAACCACAATTAAATTATCTTGTTCCACTTTCCTTATATGTATATATTAAATTTCAATCACACTCAGTAAAATAACATACATATTACGAGAAACTCAAAAATATTTACATACCCATCAGAGAATTTTCTTAGAAATGAAATAATTTATTCCCAATCATTTATTGAATTGAAAAATCCAATAAAAAAAATCTTTAAACCCAATTAACTTCTGAATGGGGGGATTATTAAAATACAATAACAACAATATTTGTTAAAAGTCATTATTATACACATAAGCCTTATATAATTACAATTATATTTTGTTCTATTTTATTGGATTAAGGAACATAAACATATTTTGTTTATTTCTTAAAGATAGATGACTGAAATAAATTATCTTGTACCAAAAGTAAATAAAAGAAGAGAAAATAGTGTTGAATTTATGATTTCAGTGGTCCTCTTTAATATAAGTGTAAAAACTTATTAAAAAAAAAACAATTATTTTCATGAAATTATACGAAGTATTTTGACTTTATTCAACTATAAAAAAAAACTTAAAACACAATGAACAACATTTATTATAAAGTTTATTTTTATTATTTAATTCATAAAACAATTATTTTGTATGAATATACAACAAAACAAACAAAATTACAAATAATTATTTAGTTTACTCTAAATTATAAAAATATTAAAATATTAGAATGTGAGTAAAAGTACAACCAAACAATTATTATTAATGAGATAGGCTAATTTAAAGAACATATAAACTTAAATTTGAACTTGAATGAAATGTTTAAATATTTATATTAAATATTTAAACAAATTAATAGTTAAATTAATGTTCTAAATCTTACTTTAAAGAAAAAATGATTTTTTTCAATTACACAATTGACAATATTCTCTTTCTTTTTTCAATTAATATAAATTATTTTATTATCTTTTATAAATGAATTTGTTTTTTAGTGGCATCATCAGTGTTCTGATCATCATAACTGATTGGCATCGAAAAAATATTTGATTGTTTAGAAGACATTTGAACTTTATGTAATTTATTTCCTTCAATATTATTTTCTTTCCATGGTGTAAAATCAAATGAATCAACATTTTTACAATTAACAATTGGATTAGTAGTATCATTAACAACACGCATTACAAATTTTTGTGTTTCTGTAACAGCATCTGAATTACGACAAATAATACCAGCTAATGTTGTATTATAAATTTCTTTTAGTTGCATTAATGTAAAACGTTGTGAACCGATTTTTCTTTCGTACCAAAATGAATCACCTCTTTTTATACGTATAAATTGATCAGTTATTAAACATGCTAATGTTGCACCTGTTATACCATCATTTATTGGCTTTTCACTTAGAGCACCTGTATATACATCAATTTCATCTGCGGAACTGAAAAATAATAATAATCATTGAAAATGTTATTTTGCTGTAGTGTTTCTGTTGTGAGAGATTTAATAATTTTAATCCGGCTTAAGTAATCAATATGATTCAAATTTCAAAACATTATTAACTTTTAATTGTGGATTGTGGTTTGTGGATTTTGTCAATACTTTTCACACAAGAAGATTAAAATTAAAACAACGAAATATTCTCTGAATTCAATTACTGACACGTAAAATTTTAAATAATTAAGATTAAATACTTGTATATTTGTTTCATTCTATTAAATGAATCAATATCAACAGCATTTTTGGTTTGTTCCCATGTATCAGCTGGTGATAATTTACAATGTTTACGCCATTCAGTATATGCGGGAAGGCCATGATCACGTCCTCTTTGTATATTTAATGATACTAAATCAAGGCCAACCAAATGTCCTTTATTTGGATTTGGATTTTCAAATAATTTTTCTGATAATTCTTTTGTAAAATATTGGTCAGATTTTGCTAATGGTGTATTAATTGCACTCCCAAGTGATTTATCTAACCCATCATTACCATATAATGAATATGGATTAAATAACATTTTATGTAATTCCATTGCATCTTTCGAATTTGTATTTCTTGCTGCTTTCATTAACCCCTATATAATCAAATTTATTAGTTACATATTTAACAGTGAAAATATTCTACATAAATATAAGCCACCCATAATTAACTTAATTAAATGTTGTAATAAAATCAGATCAATTTAATGATTATCATTTTTTATTTTATATAAAAAAAACTACCTTGCAATTTTTCATTTAACCATAATTGAATCAATTTTATTAATCCGGGTGAGGCTTAATTTCATTTAAATATTAAGAATAATAAAATAATAATAATTAAATATATTAGTAAGTCTAAAGTTTTGAAGAAAAAAAATGTAAATAATTTTTACCGGAAGTAGTGTATGAGCAAATCTGAACATAGCTGCAGCAAAATTGTTTGCAATTGATGGATTAATTGAGTCATCATATGTATCTTCAAATGTATCAGTTGGATCTGATTTAAGTTTCATTTCTGTAACTAATTCATTTCCTAATAAAATTGGTAAAAATTCATCATATGTGATGTGTTGCATTTGCGCTGACAAAATTCTTTTTGATTCTTGAAATAATCTTTCATCATCCCAATGAGAATTAATTTTTTTCAAATTATTAGCAATATCATTATGATGACGTGCCCATATTAAATGCATTGATGTTAAATGTAAATTTTCATTTGATCTTTTATCACCAGATTCAAAACAATATTTTCCAGCATCATTCATTTCTTTTTCATTACAACCATCAGTTGGATCTTTTGATATTGGTAAAAGTGTTCTGTTATCAGGTGTTTGAAACATACGAAGAAGACCGTTTTCACCTGAGAAGAAATTTGAACTAATGTATAAAGAATAAAATTGCCCGTTATTCTTCGTTTTACCTGTTCGAAGAGACATAATACGTTCATCTGAAGAACCATAAACAACGGAACCATCTATAAAAGCAGTCGCTTGATTTAATTGTTGTCTTGGTCCTAATAACAAAACAAATATAAAAATACATAATAAACTCAAATTGTTAAAACCTAAGCATAAAAAATATATTGTATTTTTTACCAAATTTTCCAATTGGTGCTGGTGCCGATCTAACAAAATTCATACAAGTCACGTTGAACTTATCAAAATAAGGATCCCCTGCGGTCAAAGGTACTGGAAAACATTCAGGATGTTTGGGCATTTTATTATCACAACATTCTATTGGTTCACCATTTTCTCCTGTGCGTATTGAATAATAATTTAGTTCTATTTAATATAAGTTTTTTGTTGTTTTGTTTGTCTTTTTTAACCTTGATTTAATGCTGTTGCTGTTATATCATGATCTAAAAATTGTCCCCAAACTGCTAACATTACAGTAAAATTTGGGTCTGACTCGTATGATGTTCGGTGGACACCAATTGAAATTTCACGTGCGGATGGTAATAAACGATTATTATTTCGAGTAGCCCTAGGTGCGGAAATACCATCAGCATATTCAGGATTTAATGCTCTGAATATATAAATTAAAATAAATTAGAATTTCTCTCTATATCTTCTTATTTCTCAATAATTTTAATTTTATAGTGTCTCTAGTGGATTCTTGTTTTCTTAAAGGCAAACGTTCGATGCAAAAACAATCGAAAAATGAAAAAGTTACGTTATATGAATACTAAAAAGTGAATAGAAAAAGGGGCTATATAAATTTTCCTAATTTCCTTATTTTTTTTCTTTTTCCAAATATATATTAAAGAAAACGAAAATTCTACCTCCTAAATGGTTTCATTGCTACTCCATATTCTGGATTATTTTTATTATTGCACGTTCCGTTTGATGAACGAAATTTTGAATTGAAATCACATCGTATTTTATCTTTTTTCTGATTGAAAACTATATCTGGCCCTTCGCCAACTGTCCACCTTGTGATATTTTGATTATTTCTTTCATTAATATATCTAAATTTTGAAGAAGATTTAATATGGAAAAGTTTTTAGAAATAATAAATTCAATATACTTTTTCACAACATTTCTTGTTGCATAATCTTCAATATATCCAATTTTTGACATAAGTCGTGCTTCTTTTGTTGTACCAACAGCTCTTTGATGTTTGTACGATGGTGTATTAATAGGTGGAGATGATAAATTTTCTTCTAAAATTTCTTTATCAGCCAATGCTCTTTTACCAGCATCGATTGCATTAATTTTATCAGAATCTGTTAATTCAGGCAAATTCCAGTTTTGTATTTTTTCATCTTTAATTTTATAAAAATAGAAAAAAATACAGAAAAATTAAATAAAATGGAATATAGAAGAAAATAGCATCGGTTCTTGTGTGGCTTCTTTCTATACAGTATAATACAATATAATAATCATATCAGATGTCGCAAAAAATAAAATAAAAAGATAAAAAAATAATTTAATAAAAGAGAAATCGATTAAATTCTTGTATGAACATTTTTATATTTCATTTATAAAACATGGCAAAAGTTGTATTGTTTGTGCCATCTTTAATAATTGTATTTGATGGCATTACACACACATAAAACCAACAGATATTTCAAATTAAATAAATTACCTTCAATTGGCCACTTTAATAAAAAAAAAAAGTCTGTAACATTATTTGTAATCCCATCTAGATTATCAGTTATAGTTGTATTCGGTTCTGTTTTATTATCAGAATCAGAATTTTCGTTTGCCCTTTCCTTTGCCATGGAATATGATATTGTAACAACAAGTGCGATTATAAGAATTGACCTTTTCAATATTAATTATAAAAACAAAAAAAATATGTAAGTATAATATAAGGATGTTGGAACAATCGAGAAAAAATTATTTTTTTAGTTGATTTAAAATAAAAATACGTACATAAATGCAGCACAAATACAGCATTGCAATTGTCTAATTTGTCTTTGCCTTGATCTTGATGTTAGGCCTCGTGGATAAACATATGATGGACCAAAATTCGGGCTATCTGATGTTATATTTAATGGTGTTGTTTCTGTTGCCATTATTTTTTATCGTCGTTTATTTTACTATATTTTAATAAAAATTTTAATCTTGTATTTATTTTTCTATTATCTTAAGTTATCTTTAAAATATATACTTTTATCTCTTAGTTTTGATTGTTCATATATATAACAAGTTAAATAAACGACTCATATTCAAATACGGACAAAAAATGGTAAATGCTTCTAGAGTTATATATCTTCTTTTAAATTAAATAATAGGTAAAATCATTTAAAAAATTTAGTTTTTAAATTATGAAATAATTCGTTTATACGATAGAAAAAATATATTTTGAATTGGTATATTAAAATCAAACTTTTAGTTAACTTTTTTTTAAATAATTTGGTCACACTTACTTTTAATTTTATTAGTTTATTATGTTCTTAGACATCACACTACTAACACTAGATTTTGGAAAAAATATAAATAAAATTAAAAAATCCAATTATTTATATAAGAAAATTCAGTTGCAGAACAATTTTTGAAAGTTTGAAGAGATGTTATTTCTTTGATTAAATGTTTAAAACTAATATAAAACTCAAAAGTTATTCATTCACACCACAAATATAATTATTATCTAGACAGGTATATGGAATTAAAGTAATGAAATATGATATGATTATATTATGAAAAAATATAAAAGAAAAACAAGAAATTTTTAAGGCTTCTTGTTTTTTTTCCACATTTAAGGTGTTTTTATTCGATTTTAGTTTTCTACATTTGAAGTTATTTTATTCATTTTGATTTTCCGCATTTGAAATGTTTTTTATACAATTTGTGGCCAACTTCATGCACTTCGCTCAAAGTGTCAAAAATATAAACTTAAAATAACCTTACATTTTACAAAACTCGAATAACGAATAAAAACCGCTTAAAAGTTATTGTGAATTTATAGAAAGACTATTTTTTCTATTATAATGGATACATCAATCCAAAACTCTTTATTTGGTCCCCAAATTGGTAAAACACCATATTCAGCACGTAGTAGAGTTTCGTCCTCAGGCTCAGTTAGAAAATCCGCACATTCTTTTAAAAAAATTTCATCCTCTGGGTGAGTGAAGATTTGTTGAAAGTCTATATATTAAGTGTAATAAAAAAATTATATTTATAGGCGCTACAGCGTTTCAGCTAGGTCAAATCAGTCAATGCAAATAGTTGTGAAATCTGAATACAATATTGTAGAATGTTATGGACTTCAAGTTCCTGTATTAGTAAATGAAGCTTTAACATTTCAAGAAAGAAATATCGTTGTGTCAATTAACTGTTCAACAAATGGATGGGCTTGGGCTGTTTGTAGTAGACGTCTTCTTATATGGCAATATAAAGATGCAACTACGGGATCATCAAGTTCAGAATTAGTTAGAACCCCCCAACGACGAATAACAACAAGTCAATGTCGTGAACTAACACTGCCACATTGTGATATTGGCCATAAAGCATCATTGGTTACAGTTTTTATAGCAGATGGCCAACAAATGCCATCATGTTTATCAATTTCGCCAACAGGAGATGTGAGGTACTGGCCTTCCATTGCTCACGATGGTTCATCAATTGATGAAAGTGGTATTTTAGAAGGTCAGGAATTTGATGAGTTAATCAGTATATCATCTATGGGGTATATATTAGCAACAACAACATGCAATTTAGTTCATCTACAAATTCAATTGCAAAGCGGAAGACATGCAATTGTTCATAAAGCAATCAGACCACCATCCGGGTTTTTTGGAGGGATTGGAAAGAAATTTGCTTCAATAATTATTGGAATGAATAGCAATCAAGAGAAGGAAAATGTAAATATTGTTTTTTGGGATTTATATTTTTTATTCTATTTTTATTTGATTTCTAGAAATTACTTAAAATATGTACTGCTCCAGTATCATCATCAGAATGGATGGTTTCAATTCTGGCTGACCGTTGGATACAACGTTGGACATTTTCCTCAAAATCTGGTGAATCATTTCAATATGAAGATTTTGATATACTTCGAAAAATTCGTGATGGATTTCATCAAAAAGCTTGGAGTTTCAAAGGTATATACATATTCAAAAGTAGAATAATAAATAAATTTTATTATTTGGAAAACAATAACTTTTTCAGATGCCAACGAAATTGAAGTGTGGATGCTTGATATGCAACCAAGTGAATCTGGTGGTTTGATTGTACTTGCTGCTGGTCTTAATATTTCACATAGTCCACAACTTCATTATGCACTTGGTTTGTTTTTTTTTTCAAAATAAAATAATTTTAAACTAATATAAAATATCATATTATTAATATTATATGATTTAGTATGATTTAAAATATATGATTTAAAATTAAATTGTAAGTTTAACATTTAATATTTATTTTAGTGACATTGGCCGAAGAATCAGATCATTTAATTGTTAAAAAATTTAATGTTTTAAAACATTGGATGTCATATACACCAGAAACCGAAGCAGAATGTTTAAAATTGAAATTCATTTTAAATCGTAATGTTTGTTTCGTTTATGGAGAGAAAATAATTTACCCAGTTTATTTAAATGGTTTGCATACTTATTTTTATTAATCCATGAATTTTTAAGATCTAACTGATACTTTATTTTAGGAGCTAATAATAATGATGAACTTGAAAAAATTGAGTTTCAATCACAAGGTGATCGAATATTATTTGCTGCTTCATTTTTTAATATTCCTTTATTTTTTACTCGTATTTATGGTTTAGTATGTGTTTCACCATCTGATTTTGAACCAGGAGAATTGTTTAATAGTTCAATTCAATCAGATGTTTTTACACTACCAAATGGTGATAAAGGAAGTAATAGTGGTGATATTACATCAATTTTTTCACCTAATACGACAATCGCAGAAAATTTGCTAATGTACGATTTAGATCCGGAAGAAATAATTAAAACAAATAAGGATACAATTAGTCAATTAAAAGCAGCATTTATTTATTTCTCTAAAAAAGATACTACAACTTGCAATGAAATCTTAAAAGAATTATTTCCAGAAAATATTACACTTGAATCCGATTCACTTTTAGATCAGTAAGCTCTACAATACTGAAATTTTTTTTCGAAAATTGAATTTCATAACTAATTTTCTAGCAAAAACACTATTAAATTCCATTTTTTCATTCAACAGAGTTGTTACAAGTATTGCACAAGATTTAGCCGAAGATATTCCAGCTGCTGATCCACGTTGGGAACATGAGGAATTTACACAAAAACAAGCCCTAGGAAGTTCAGCATCTCTGCAAATTATTCAACAATTAAAAGAAAAAAGTCGTGTTTTAAATCTTTTTATTGATTTTTTACATTCAACTAAATTATGGAATCGAGTAAAAAAATGTATTTTTTGTGAAATCAATTTTATTAAATTTTGTTTGTCTGTCCTTAGTTAACATCAGTTTCTTATAAGGGTTCAATTAAATCAACTTGTCACATTTTATCTGATATTTATGAAAAAATTATCGCAGCAATTTCTTTAAAATCAATTCATAATAGGTAAAAAACAAAAACTGCTTCAAAAGAATTTTCAGAAAATATTTTTAAAAAAATTTTTATAGCCACTCAAAATTAATAGATGAATCAATTGAATTGGTTCTTAATGAATGGAAGCAACCAATATATAGAAACTTAACACAACAAGATTTATTTTATGTTAAGGTAACACAAATTCAGGATATTTTCAGAGTTTTAGCGAACACCGCTTCTGATTATATTCAACAAGAAGCAAGTGATTTACACATTTCAAATTTATTAATCGGAATCAATACCGTTTTATTGGTAAGATTATTATATTTAATTAAATTAAAATGCTTGCAATGAAAAAATAATAATTTCAGGCTGTATTGCGCGAAGTTTTTCGTTTTCGTGAATCAAAAGTACAACAATTATCTCTACCTGCTGATAAAATAAATCAATTTGAAAATCTTCCATGGACTGCTTCTTCTGGTAAACAAGGTCTTCGAGATATAGTCTTACAAATGATTAATTTAACACTTAAACATGGTGCACGTACAACTGGAGAACCAGAAACACGTCAAAAACACTATCAACAATTATTTGAGTTAATTGATTATCTTTTGGATGGAAGACGATGTTATTTAGAAAGTATTAGAGATAATGAAAAATATCGTGTTTTGTTACAACAATATGAGTCCCAGAGAACTGAACTTATTTATCATTTACTGGAGGATGAACAATATGAATTAGCTGCAAAATTAGGCGAGAAATATAATGATTTTCAAACATTAGTAATTTTATGCGATAAAACAAAAAATCAAGCACGTCTTGATGGATACATTCAACGTTACAAAGATATGGATTTCTCACAATTTGCAATTCAGTGGCACATGCGACAAAATAAAAAGGGAGATTTATTTGAACGTTTTAAAGGCAATCAAGCAGCATTATCAAAATTTTTAGGTGATCATCCATCGCTTGCTTGGGTCCAACATGTTTTTAATGGAGAATTAGATAAAGCATCACAAATATTATTTATGTTAGCGCAGAATGAAACTGAACTTGTGGCCCGAAAAAAAGTAAACTCATAATTATTATTGAATTTGCAGTAATTAATTTGTTTTGTTTTAGACAATGCTTTCTTTATCGAAATTAGCTGCATTAGCATCAGAATCAGATTTATCAATTCAAATAACAGAAATAAACTCGGAATTATTTTTGATTGAACATCAAGAACAATTATCTATTGGAGTTTTGCAACAATTCGGTTATGATATAAATAATCCGAAAGTTTTGAAAACTGAAGAAATTATCAATGTGAATTTAAATATTTTTGTATTTTTAAAAGGAAACTGCAACTTACAAGTTAATTTTTTACTTTTTAGCTTTATATATCTGAAGAGAATGAAACAGCAACTGAATTCGAATTTAGAAAAGCATTAGAGTTGTTAAGTTATGTGGAAGATCCTTTGGAAGTGCGGCATAAAATTTGGTGTGCTGCTATTTTAAAAGATTCCTGGAATCATTATAATATTAATTCACCAATCGATGTCTTACAAAATATGATATTTTTTAAATTAATTGATTTGTGTTTTTTTATGGGTTCGTACAATCATTTCCGTATGTTAATCATTTTTAAAAATATTGCCTATATTTTTTTATTCTTAGATGGGGATATTGATGATTTTTTACCACCAATCGAAGATTTTCTTCACACACCAGATTTAGGAAATCTAACTGAACAAAAATCTTTCCAGTTTCTATTAAAATTAGGTTTTGAACACATTTTCGATACATACAAAAAAAAATAGTTAGGGAAATTGTATGGTGGAGTGGGGGAATGTTTTTTTTATGTTTCCATAATATATTAATTAAAATATTTAAAAAACTAATAAAATAAATAATAAAAAGACAGTAATTTCAAAATAATTTCTTTTATTTTTTATTTTATTTTTTTTCAGAAATGTTTTTTTTACAACAAATACAACATTAAAGAATGACAACGGGTATGAACAAATGATGATTTGATTTATGTAATGGCTTTGGTTTTATTTAATGTTCTCTCCTCATAACAAACATCTCTTTAAAATTTTTAATCATATTAGTTTGAAGTAATTTAAAGATTCTGCGAAAATTTTAAAGAGATCTATCTGTTGTGAGGAGAGAAAATTAAACCAAAGCCATACTAAAATGATATACTACTTTTAATTCAAAAATTTTGGAAGGTGTCAGTGGGGGTCAAAATTAGATTAGCCCTCTAGTTCTCGAGATATAGCCCCCATGACAATAATTTTTTAGTTGTATTTTTAATTACTTTGTTTGTTTTGTTTGTTTGGATTCCTTTAACGCAAATACAAGATATTACGTCAAAACCGCCCCTATCTACCATTAGGTTTTGGACAAAGTGGAAAGATGTTTTATTACGGAAGACTTTCAGAACTCCAGCGCAGTGAATTTTTGTTTTTTGGAAGATATTCTTAAGCTCAGAAATTTTTTTAGAAGATTTTAAAACTTCAACCAAGTCGAATTTTTTAAAAGATTACCAACTTCTTTTGAACTTTTGTTTAAAGGAAGTAGTACTTGCATTTATTGTTGGACAAAATCCTGGTCCTGAACGATAAGTTATTGGTCCAATGTACTAATTATGTAAGAAATAAGAACAAATAAATAATTGAAATTAAATACTTTATTATATGGACACTTTAGGAATTAATTTTAAATTCTATTAATTCAAAGTATTCTCTTAATATATCATGTTAGTAGCTTAAATTTTTGTTATCCTTTATTTGAATTTTTAAAATTATGTTAGTTCAATCTATTTATTTTCATGAATCAAAATTAATATAAAATAGTCGCGCCTTTTGATTTAGTTGATATAGAGTAATACAATTTTATTTTATGTTTATTCATTCCCGCAATTATCTCTCGATATTGGACTTTAGTTATTAAACTTTAGTTATTAATTTTAAATTTTAATATGATTATCAATTTATACTTACAGTTATTGCTGTTGTTCTTTGTAATTGATGTGGTATAACGCGTGTTAATATTGTACAATTATCCATTTTATTGCTAACCCACTACGGTTTTCTTGCTGGGACGCGTTATTTAGTTATTACAACACGTTATCGTAACATTATTAATAATTTCTAGAAGATGTCCGATTACGTTTTCATAACAAAATGATGAATAATTTATCAATAACGAGTTATGAGAATAGTAATGCATAACCCTTTCATAACAGTTTAATAACAGAATTATGAATAACGCTTTAATAACACCGTAGTACCTAAATTTCATAATTAAAATTAAATTTTTATGTTTAACAATTTTTTATTTATCCTAAATAATTTTTATGCGTGACAATGTAAAAATATAAATGTAATATTAATTAAATTATTACGGTTTTCTTGCTGGGTTTTCTAAGAATCTATATATTTTCAGGACGATGTTTTAATTTTTTTTAAATTTTTCTTCTAATTCATGGTTCATAATAAAACATCAACAAATGAAAAAATAAATTAAATTGTTTAATAAGGCCACTAGAATATTGTATATGGACTACTGTATATTTATATGGGACCGGGATAAAAGCTTATGAGCCTTGGAGAATTGAGCTGTTTTTTCTAAGAAATCGTATAAAAACAAATAGACAAACAAAACAACTAACAAACATTTTCATTCTAAATAAATATATGGATTACACTGAAACGATAAAAAAATAAATACGAACACAAACACAATAAATCAATTTTTATTTCCTAATTTGGAAATAAATTGTTATTGTGATTAAATACAAAAATATTTCAATAACAATTTTTTTTTTTTGAAGTGTAACTCCAAATATCACGTGACATGATTTTTACTTTATGAGAATATAGTACCATAAATGTATTATTTTATCTTAATTTAACGAAAGGGTTTTAATTTCAGTTTCTTTAATTTAAACAGAAATGATATAGTAAGTCTTAAAAAAGAAATGATTAGGATTTAATCGGAAAATCATTTTTATATTAATCTTAAGAAATTGAATAAAATTTGGAATTTAAGCAAAAACAAAATTTTTATCTTAACTATATTTAATTTAAAAAACTGTACACAAATATACCTTTAAAAAAATATACTTGAGATTTTGATAGCAAATATTAAAAAATGAATTTGTCATTCTTTTTGTGTTGTTCAATGAGCGTTGTAAAATATCAATACTTATAATTTTCAGATATTTTGATGTCAACGTGACCTGATGAATAAGATTGAATTATTTTAAATACAATTTTTTTTATATAAAGTAAAATTTATATATCGCCGAATTTTTTTTTTAATCAACACTGATTTTTCTATTTAGACTTTTTTTATATTGTTTACCTACAAAATTTTAATGTACCTTTATTTGTAGAACGTTTGTAACGACTGACAAAAAAGTGAAAGCTCTTTAGACAACTAACAAATTATATTCAAATTTTCTAAATTGATAGAACTTTTAGAACTATTTTGAAAGTTTTGGTTGACTAAATCTTTTGATCAACATTCATAATTTAATAAACGATGTATTTATATACATTTTGCAATTCTTATTGAATTAAATTGTAATGTTTTAATAAAAGGCATACAAGAACTGTTTAATGTTTATTAAAAAAAATATTATAAATTCATATAACTTACTTTATATATTTTCGGATTTCTTCGTTTTTTTTCACGAAAAAGATGAGATCAATATATAATGAAGCGAAAATATTTCATTTTTTTTACTCTTGAAAAAAGATTATTCTCTATAATTCAATAATATTAAAAACATGATGAAAATTAAAAAAATAATATTATATATAGTTATTATAATATATTATAACTATAATATTATTGTTTTAATTAACCTAATTATAAAACAAAAATTTCTTTAATACATTCATAGCAATTATTTCACTTTATTAAAAAAATACTAGTAGAAATATCAAAATATGGTCTATTACAGAATAAGGAATTAGTAAAAAATTAGTATAAAACTATAGTTATACTTTTGTAGAATTCAAGAATTTATTGTAACAATAATTTTTACTTTGATAATAATTATTTATTTTAATTATTAACTATTAATGAACTCTCATTCATAATGTATGTACCTATATAAGGTACACTCGTATATCTATCATTAATATGATGAGATCATAAACAGCAGCATTTATAATATTAAATACAATTTTCTAAATTCAATAATATATAATGGAAGATAATGTGTATTTGTGAATTTCTATCGTCTAATTTCATTAAAGTAATTTCTTCTTTCATTTTATTTTTGTGAAAATAAGAGAAAATTTTTCTTTTTTCAACTTACTTAAACATTTCTCTTCTTCTTCTTCTTCTTCTTTTTTAGTTAAGTTTATGAAGATTATAAACACTAGAAACAGAAACAAAAATCTTAATATTAATTTTTTATGCAACTTCATTATTGTCTCAGTTATTCCATTTTTTTAAACACAGTGTTTTCTGGGCTCATATACATAAATAATAAGTGCATAGATTCCTACCAAAGAATTATCTAATTTTTTAATAGGAGTGAAAAGATAAAACTTTTTGAAAATAATAGTTTGATTTTTTTATGTACCTAAGTACCGCAATATATATTTCAATTTCTTTGTCGTTAATTTACGAAAATTTCTTATAACTGAATTTTGAATTAAACAGTTATCAAAACCAATAAAAAGAAGATGAATTTTATTCCAACTGTTGTTTTATGAGAATAAAAATTTTTTAGAAACTTAAAAAAATCTCATTTCTTGATTGGAAATTAAAATTTGATATTAATATTTCTTTAAGAAAATCAAATTTAATATAGTACTATATAAATAATTATCCTGAATTATATCCATATTTAGATTTTTGTTTATAGCAATATTGAATAAATAATTTATTTTGTTTTTCTTGACTTGCTCAATTAATTTACCTAAATACTACATTTTTTGAAGCTTCAATGATATAATTTACTATATATGTATATGTATACGTACTATACTATATACGTTAATAAATACCAAATGTACTGAATGATTATAGTGACTATGAACATATTAGATATTATAGATTTATATTAACGCAATCCCTTTATTTTAAAGGGATTATGATTTTAAAGGCATTATGATTTCATAGAAAATATATCATACATTATAATTTTTCATAAATTTGAAATGAATCTGGCATGAGTTGATGTGTAAATTTATCACCTTTTATTAATCAATATCGCAAAAACATTCACATACATATTGTATTATTTTACTATGATAATTTTAATCATAGTTAAATAATTATCGGTTTAAAATTTCTAATAAACTATAGTTCATTTTTATGTCTATTTTGATTAAAATCATATACCTACTTTACGTTATCAATTCAAAAAAATTAAGAGAATCTACGTGTTTTATATTAAATAAGCTTATCAAAAATTATAATAGGAATTTCGAGAGAATATAATAATATTAGAAGAAAACAATATTATTTTGTTTTTGTATTTTTTTTTTCTAAAAAAAATGATTATATTTTTTTTATAATATCGCATCCGTTCATCGCGTCAGACATGTGAATCACCCAAAATATTTCTTGCAATTTTTTTTTTTTGCATTAAGTTTGGGTTTGTTAGAAGAAGCAATGATTCAATTCAATCATATGAAATTTAAGTGTACAGAAAAAACATTGATTTTCAACACAAAATTTGAAGGATATATATAATATTAGTAATATTATTAGTATGATTTCATTTATATTTAAAATCTACTTATATTGTTTTAATAAATTTAATTATATAAAAATAATCAAATTTAACAATAAAATAATTATTGAAAAAAGACACCCTTACGCAATTGTGTAGTATGTACATAAGTATGTACATAGCATATATGTATATAATTGAATATTCATTATGGAAAATATTTTAAAATTTAAAGACTACATTTTTATTTTTTGTGTTAATTTATTGAAGATCAACCACAAATTAATGATTTTTGTTTACACAGTTAATAATTTTTTTCTAACTCAAACTACTTTAAATTATTAAATTTTAATTTGACAAAATTGATTTAAAAATTACTGAAAATTGCAAATAGTTTAACAAAGCAAAGTTTTTTAAAAATATTTCATTGATAATGATACGAAAGAAATTTTTTAAAAATTATAATAAGGAAACTATTGATAACATAACCTTGATTATTTTGTTAAATAACAGACTGCAAATTAACCAATAAATCGAGACTAATTAATTTTCTAGACTACATTTTCTTTAAACAAGAAATCGTTAAATTATATATATATTCTACAAACTGTACCATATTTATAACTGATAAATATTTATTAATAATAATTAATATTTATCTAGAAGTCTCATAGAGATTTTATCAAAAAAAAATTATTGCGTATAATTTTTTTGATTAAACTTCAAATTATCCGTTAATTTGTTAAAAAGAATATCAATTTGATTATGTTAAGGTGACCTTAAGAACATCTCTATAAAAATATGAGGAATTTAAATAATATTAAAAAATTTAGAATATAATATAATGAATTAGTTCAACGGAAAAATGTGTGTTGTCTAAGATATTTTGATTGGTCTAAGTTTTAAAAAGCCAATATAATAAAGTTCGTTTTGTTGAATTAATTTGAAACAGGTTTCGGCATTCTCTTCTAATAAGAATATTGTATAAAAAAATAAGAACTTTCATCCAACTATTACCTTATGGCTTATAAAAATTTTGTATTTAGTTAGCTGCAATTTTATTACGATTTTTAATTTTTATCAATGAAAACTTCATCTATAATTAATTTAATTTATACTTTTTTTTTAATAGCATTAGTTTGCTTTTTGAAGATACATACATATGAATGTACTATGTTGATATAGTTTTTTTATGTTTGTGTGAGCACAAGAAGAAGAAACATGAATCACATTTTGGTAAAAATTGTATTCAATGAATTGCCTTTCCTCCCTAACCCTTCAAATTTATTTAAAGCAGCTTTGCCAATTTTCATAGTTATTATAGCTTTTTGCATATTTTCATTTTTTTTAAATTTATCTACTAATTTAGAAAATTATAAATGAGAAACCAAAGTATACATACCTATTATTTTTTTGATTCAATAAAAAAATTAATTGAAAACCATTCTCAAATTTAAGGCAATTGATAATAATAAAATTCAAAAATTCTTATAGATTATGTCAATTTGAAGTACGTAGATTAAATTTTTTGTTACATTACATTAAAAAATTAAAAAAAATTGTGTAAATATTCAAAAAATTTATAATCTACAAATTAAACATTTTTTTTATTTATTTATTAGATAAAATGGCAACGCTGGTTTATGTTGTGCATCGAATACCATATATGGAATTCTTGTTTCTTAATTTTATACAAGTGGTGGGGATTGCTTTATAATATAGAGGCTATGATTTTATTTTTTCACAACAGTTCGTGTTCTTGTACAGTGAATATATAACCTTAAGAGATATATCTCGTAAGGATAAATTAATTTTACATTGTGGAAAAATATCTAATAAATTAAAATGTAAGTATTATAATATAATAATTAATAATAATAGTTCTGTGTGTTTTTGTTAAGTAAATAAGTGTAATTGCTTTTAATTTATAATAAATTATATTGCATTCGTACGTACTAAATGGAATGTGATAAATTGAAGTGAAACAAAAAATCTGGATTACAATGGACTATTTTTTTTTAAGAAGAAAACGCCGGTATTTTTCTAGGAAAATCAGATTCGGTCATGAATAAAATTGCAAATGTACACGTCATAAGTACACGAGAAAAATTTTAAAATTTTATATGTTATTAATAACTAATAATATCTAATAATTCAAATTTAATTTATTGGAATTTGAAGAAACGCGAATAAAAAAAATTTGGCTTGCACGCACGCCCATGCAAAACCGTTAAATCAAACATCCATTTCATTTTTTATATTGTCTCTTTCTGCGTATTTTTCGATGTGAAAATTTCATATCAACATTGCCTTATATGGTCATACAAAAACGATTGGCTGATATCATTTTAGGTAGGGGTAATTTTAGTACAATTTGAATTTCAAAGCCAAACCGGCTTCGTTCTCCTTTTTTGTATGATTATAACTTTAGTAGGAAAGTAAACGTCGCGTCATTTTGTTTTGTTTAACCATTGTGATTTGTGTGAACGTAATTTAAATTTCTTATTTTTTTTTTAAAATAAACTATTAAATAGGTATATTAAAAATAAGTGAAATTATAAATTAATTTTAAAATAATGCAGGGCAAAATATTTTTTTCATTGAAACCTTTTGCGGTTAATATTTAAATTATTGAACATTGGGCGTTGGCTTTCGGTTATATTTTAGGATTTTTTTTTTGATTGCGTGTTCTTTAAAATTTGAAAAAATTTCTAAATTAAAATTTTAATTTTTTTCTAAATAGAAATCAATATGTGTGACGAAGAAGTTGCTGCCCTCGTTGTTGATAATGGATCTGGTATGTGCAAAGCCGGTTTTGCTGGAGATGATGCTCCACGTGCTGTTTTTCCATCTATTGTTGGTCGTCCAAGACATCAAGGTGTAATGGTTGGTATGGGACAAAAAGACTCGTACGTAGGCGATGAAGCACAAAGCAAAAGAGGTATGCAAAAAAACATTAAAACTTAACTGTTAACCAAAATTCTGAAATTTTTTTTTACTTAAGGAATCCTTACATTAAAATATCCAATTGAACATGGTATTGTAACAAATTGGGATGATATGGAAAAAATCTGGCATCACACTTTCTACAATGAATTACGAGTAGCTCCTGAGGAACATCCAGTTCTCTTAACAGAAGCTCCACTTAATCCTAAAGCCAACAGAGAGAAGATGACACAAATAATGTTTGAAACATTCAATACTCCCGCTATGTATGTTGCAATTCAAGCTGTTCTCTCATTGTATGCATCTGGTCGTACAACTGGTATTGTCCTTGATTCTGGAGATGGTGTTTCTCACACTGTACCCATTTATGAAGGATATGCACTTCCTCATGCTATCCTTCGTTTGGATTTGGCTGGTCGTGATCTGACTGACTATCTTATGAAAATCTTAACAGAACGTGGTTACTCATTCACAACCACAGCTGAACGTGAAATTGTTCGTGATATCAAAGAAAAACTCTGTTATGTTGCATTAGATTTTGAGCAAGAAATGGCTACAGCTGCTTCATCAAGCTCCCTAGAGAAGAGCTATGAACTTCCTGATGGTCAAGTAATTACAATTGGAAATGAAAGATTCCGCTGTCCAGAAGCTTTATTCCAACCTTCATTCTTGGGAATGGAAGCCTGTGGTATTCATGAAACTACATATAATTCAATCATGAAGTGTGATGTTGATATCAGAAAAGACTTGTATGCTAATACTGTATTATCTGGAGGTACCACCATGTATCCAGGAATTGCTGATCGTATGCAAAAGGAAATTACCGCTCTTGCTCCTTCAACAATGAAAATTAAAATTATCGCTCCACCAGAACGTAAATACTCTGTTTGGATTGGAGGATCAATTTTGGCTTCGCTTTCAACTTTCCAACAGATGTGGATATCTAAACAAGAATACGATGAATCTGGACCATCTATTGTCCACAGAAAATGTTTCTAAACATTTATTATTGTATTACGTATTAATACAATTGATTTTGGGTGGTTATTTTAATTAACATCATTTTTAAATATGAATTATCAATAACTGAAGATCAAAGTTATGTTTTAAAAAAAAGATTACACATTAAAATTTTGATTTTATTGCTATTTGTAGCTAAATTAATTTAGAAATTATATTTTTTTTTTTTCAAATAATTTTGATCTTCAAATATTGTTAATTTTTTTATAGTCTATTTTTTATTACTTTTCTAATTTTTTGAAGACCAAAAAGCAAAAAAAAAATCATCCAATTCAAGAAGTAATAATCAACTCAATGTCTAATTGTGTTCGTTATAAGTTTTGTTTAATTTTTTTTTATTGAAATATTTATATCTTAATTTCTTTTGTGAAAAAAAATTACTTAAATCTGAAAACAAAAAAAAAGTACTACCAGATACGCACATTATTGGATTTATTTTCGAATTCAAAAATAATTTTTGTTCTACCTACAATTCATTCATAAGAAAAAAACATTTGTCACACAATTAATATTATTGATCCGTTATTTGCGTATTTTGGTAAGGAAAGTCAAAGACCGTGATTTATTATAAATTTATATTAAAACGCGAGAGTCAGGAAAAATAACAAAAAAATTATTAAGAAGAAAAGCACCAAAAAATAATAAATAATATGCTCCCCTGAATTGTCGCACTAAAGAAAAATAAAAAAATATGGCAAAAGACTATTAACGTAATTAAAAATACCAAGATAGCGAGCAATGAAATAAGATAAATAATTAATATTTCGTTTTTAATATATATATTTTAAAACAAAATCCAAAAAGCAACAAAAGACAACCAGTATCTTGTTCGTGTAAAAAATATTTTTTTTTACACAACAAACATTTGAATTCATTCCTATTATTATTAATTTTTATATCATTATTGCTATCTTTGTAGTAAACATTTAAGGAAGATTCATTCCATTTTTATATTTAAGCGTGTGGTAATTAATTGCCACTAGCATATTTCATATTATTTATAATTTGTAATATAAATCAATAAAAAAATAAGTATAAAAAATTATGTGTTTAATGAATTTTATTAATATAATCATTTTTTTTTCTTCGAGTTAGTATGTGACATTAGAATTGTTGGGTATTGGAAATATTTAATAGAAATAGTATTATCGAAGATTATTTACAATTTTAATTAAATTTTTGGTATAGATTTTTAGTGCAAGTTTTCTTTATGAATAAACGCTACAAAACTTTAGTATATTTATGTTAAAAATTTTCGTGGCGTTTTTATTATGCTGAATTTTTGAAAAGTTTAATTAATATTTCTATGTTTAGTGTTACCATATCTAATAAGTGAACTTTATTTGAGATTTGACAGTCATACTGGATTTTTAAATAATGAAATAGAAACAATATTGTGGTTATATACATAGTCCAATTTATTATTAATTATGCATCCAGGCATCAGCGATAATATTTTAATACAAACTCCTTTAAAAGAAGGATTGTTTCATAAAAAAATACGAAAGTATTTCTCTGATCTAGAGATATGTAATTGTAGAGATCAAATGGAAAAAAGGCAGGAAGTTTTGCAAAAGGTATAATTATTATTTTTTAGTTTTTTCATTTATATATTATATATTTATATATATGATATATAAATATAGATATATGTTAACAGCTAATGCAATGTATTGCATCTCATTCAATAATCACTTTTGAAGATTATCTATGGCATTGCAATATAACTTGCAGAATTTTCCTGCTGCAAAATATGTCAATAGATTCTAACATTGAAAGAAATAAACTATTATCACATACATTTCAACTTGATGATGAAGAATGGACTGTATGCCCAATTAGAGTAAGTCTTAATATAACTTCAAATTAAAATAATACGCATTATAATATTCTAAGTTGTTTTTAGGTTCACGTTATTGCGAAAAACTTATACGAATTTCTGCAGGATGATTTTAATCTAATTTATGTTGTAAAACATTTTATTAATTTTAATGAACTAACTTATCACATAGGATTATGTTTGATTTGGGCAGGAATCTTTCGATTTATGAATAAAGAAATTAAAATGTTTCGAAAGTATGAAGTAAGTGTACCATATATAATAAATATAATACAATACCTTTCCTAATTTTAATATTGGATTGAATAATTTTTTCAGCTAAGTGTTCTTAAAACTATTATAGAAACCTATGTACCATCAATTGCTTGCGAAGATGTGAGCAAGTTACAGCAATTCCTCTATTTAATTTCACTTCTTCAAAATACCACTATTTTACGTAATAAAGATGTTGGTGATACTATGAATGACATTTTTTTACTAAACTGGCTGAGAAAAGTTAAAAATATAGTTGATGGCAAGAAAATAAGAACTCAAAAAATAGAGTACCTTGATGTACGTTACCTTTTTAATATTTAATATTAATTCTCATGAAAATCACGTATCAAATTTAATATAAAATTTCTTAAATTTTTCAGGTGTGTGAGCTCTTGATACTTGATATAATTAATATGTTTAATGATAATGATAAAGAATAGATATATATATGTAATAAATGTTATTGAAATCAATGTTTCTTTTTTGAATAAAGAACTTATTTTTATTTACAAAATATAATTTGATTTAAAATTAAACTCCATCAGTTTCCATACTATATTTAGTATATTTCTATTTTGCTATTTAGGTACGTATGTATATTTAATATAGTCCCTATAGAAATATATATAATTATTGTATCATGAATAGATAATCCCAAATTCTGGTAAAGAATTAATCGAATAATACAAAATAAAACAATAATAAACTAAAAGTTTGAAATTGATCAATAAATAGATTTGAAAATGTATGTATACTTGTAAAATAATATTTATTTATTTTTATAAAAAAACAAATATAATTTAAAAATTTCGATACAATCCCAAAATTTAAATAAATATTAAATAAGCATGCGCCTAAAAGTGTCAATTTTTCTTAAAAAAATTTAACCTTAAACTTTTTATGTCAAATACTATTTTTCTTTTCGTAATAAATTAAATTGGAAACTAGATAAATTTTATTACATAGATTTAATGAATTCAGTTAAGTAATGATAAGTTTAATTTAATATTTATTAAGTAAAATAATAAATAATATTGTAATCATTATTTATCTAAAAATACGAATGAAAATTTAATACAATAGAAAATGTATCAAAGTGCGTGTAGTGCTGCTGCTGCTGGTGGTTGTACAGAACATGACCATGAGCGTGAGCGTGATGGCTTGATATCACATGAACCTGCTGTTGCCCCAGTTGAACATGATTATGGTGGTTTTGATATTGTAAAGGCTACACAATATGGAGCAATATCAAGAGTCAAAGAACTTATTGAAGCTGGGTGGGATGTGAATCAACCAGACAGTGAAACTGTAACATTACTGCATTGGGCAGCTATAAATAATAGAAAAGACATAATAAAATATTTTCTGGATAAAGGAGCTGTTGTTGATGCGGTTGGTGGGGAATTAAGTGCTACTCCTTTACATTGGGCGACACGTCAAGGACATTTGGGTTCAGTTGTATTACTTATGGCAGCGGGTGCCGATCCTAGTTTACGTGATGCCGAAGGTTGTTCGTGTATTCATCTTGCCGCACAATTTGGTCATACAGCACTTGTCGCTTATTTCATAGCCCGAGGAGTAAATGCAGATTTGCAAGATCGTGGTGGTATGACAGCATTAATGTGGGCCGCTTGGAAAGTATCAGCATTAGATCCAGTCAGACTTATATTGACATTAGGAGCGAATTCCAGTCTTGTTGATCATACACATGGGAATACCGCATTACATTGGGCAATATTAGCTAGAAATGCAACGGCGATAAGCACTTTGGTTTTAAAGGTAAAATCAAATATAAAACAATTGGAATTTAAAATCTACAATCAATTTATTTAATCTAATGCTATTTTTTTAGAGCAAAGTCAGTCTCGAAATTCCTAATCTTAGAGGAGATACACCAATTAGTATGCTCAAAGCTCATGTAGGTTCAATTTGGATCGGATCTAAAGTAGCAGAAAAAATTCGTGACATTGATCAGAAATCAAAACGTAAAAATATTTTTGTTAGATTAGCATTAGATAAGGTAAGGAAGAAATATATTTTTTGTATTATCGTTACATTTTAATTCTTCCTTATATGTTTCAGCGCATTTGTTGGTGGAGTATGATTGCAATGCCTTTTATTATATTTTATTTAGCAGGATTAATTTTTAGTGCTGAAACATTTTTTATTATTAAATTTTTTCTTTTGGGCTGTTTATATGCAATATCACATACAGTTGGACGGATATTTTTCAATGAACAATTAATGTCTTTGCTTCCATTAAGTGTTTATATGGCAACTAAAATTTGGTTTTATATAACATGGATTATTTATATAATACCAGCTGTATCACCAATAACAACAATTGCATTTTTGGCATGCAGTGTACTTTTATGGATATGTTTTTTGAAATGTTGGAGAGGTGACCCAGGTGTTATTAAACCTACACAAGATTTACGACTTAAGGTATTATTTCTTTTAAAAAAAAATCTTTTGTTAATCAATTTCCTTTACTTTAGACGATAATTGAATTATCAGAACGTGGTGGTGGTGGTTTTGAGCCAACATTATTTTGTTCAGCTTGTTTAGTACAACGTCCTGTAAGGTCAAAACATTGCTCTGTTTGCGACCGTTGTGTTGCTAGATTTGATCATCATTGTCCGTGGGTGGGCAACTGTATAGGTATTTTCTTTAAAATAATGAAAATAAAATAAAAAATTAGTTTATAATTTTTATTTTTAAGGCGCCAAAAATCATAAATATTTCATGGGTTTTCTTTGGTCGCTTTTATTAATGTGTGGATGGATGCTTTATGGTGGTTCTTGTTACTATTTAAAGGACAAAACTTTAACTATAAATAAAGGTTAAATTAAATAATAATGTAATTATGTAATTTATTTATTTAAAACTTTGATTGTTCAGGTTTATGGGCACTTCTAATGGAAATTGGTGCCAGTAATCCGTGGATTGGTTGGATAATGGCTAACGCATTTCTACATATATCGTGGGTAATGGTATTGACAGTTTGTCAAACATATCAAGTAATATGTTTGGGCATGACAACAAACGAACGTATGAATCGTGGGCGTTATCGTCATTTTCAGGCAAAAGGTGGTAAAAGTCCATTTACTCGAGGACCCATTAAAAATGCTGCGGACTTTTTTGAATGTAGTTGTTTTGGTTTGGTACAACCAATTAAAACGGATTGGAATAAATATTTTAATGTTGAAAAGAGTATTGAACATGAGCCCTTATTAAGACCTACAGATAATTTTCAATACGTGTAAATTTTGTTTTTGCGTTTATTAATTAATTTAATATTATTACAAATAATAATTTTTTATAAAGTTTAATTATAGCACAAAAATTTAAATATAAATTTATTAATAAAATATAATTGATATGGTCTTTAAAATAAGATCAAATTTTATATTGTTATTAAATATTGCATCCAAAGAATCGTTCTATACCAATTATTACACATTTAAATAAAGTTATAAGTAATAATTAAAAGTTTAACAATTAGAATTAGTGAAATTTCCTATTTTTGCTTCATAAATGTTGAAAATTTAAACTGCATTTTATTGTTATTATTAGACTACAATCATAATGGGCATTATATAAAATCTTCATAATTAAATTCGAATTATATAATTTTGGAAACTCAATATAAATTAATATTAAAAGTCACAGTCACAAAATAATTAAAAAAGAATTAGTATTTTATATCTACAAAATTTTATTTATCGCTTTGTATTCTTGTTTTTTTTTATAAGTATAATAATAAATTAATAAAATATATATTTAAAAAAAAATAACCCTATTTATTTGTAAATAAATACTACCTAAAATATTCATTGACCTTAATGTTGTATTTCGAAATTCAATGTTTAAAAAAATAATATGAATATTGTTAAAAATACTAATATTGGATGTAATAATCAAAGAGATATAAATTTTTTAACCTCTATAACAAATAACAATTATAAATTATAATCATTCCTTTTATTATTATTATTATTATTATTTTATTTAAGTGCAAGAATGCCCTTTTTTGTTTTATTTCAACGAAATAATGCTTATACTTTATTTTGCATTTTAATAGTACTAATTTTGAACAAACTTCTATTTACTTAAAAATTGTAGATCAATCAAATTTTACAGTTTTCATAGATTATAAAATTTTATATATTAAAAAAAATTAATATTTTTAGTTTATGAATTATGAATTGAATAATTAAATTAAACCAAAAATAAAGACATATTGAGAAAGAAACCGTTTATTATTATATAAATTAATATGGTAAGAATAACGTATTAAAGTATTAAATATGTAGTAAATAAACTTTCATAAAAGTTTAATTAGATTATTTTTATTAAAGAAAATTCTTAATAATTGTTTTTCAAACCACTATTTTATTTTATTTAGAACTAAACATTTTTCGAATTTTCGATCAACAGATCTCAAACAAATAAATTATTGACAATAACAGACAAAAAAATAGTTATAACAATTATTTTCATTTCAATTTCGTATGAATATAATAATGTAAATATTATAAATAACAATAAAAGAAATACGCTGTTCCCTATTCTTATTAATATTTCAACAAAAATAAAATATAACTGTAACTGATCTTAATAAAATTTTCTTATTTTTACTTCTGTGCAGCTATGTAAACTCAAAGTTTGTTTTCATCTTGAATTAAAAAACATTAACTTAAGAACACACTCTATGAATTTTAACTTTTAAATCAAACGGTAGGAGACAATGTTTATTATTTCTTATGCACAAAATTTTGTATCTAATAAAAGTATTGCAATTAAAATTAAAAAATAATTTCTATACTAAGTAATTTATTACTTAATATTAGCTGCCATATTTTACCTTTGAGGTATATACATCATACCCTAAAGAAATAACATTATCATATAGTACTCGATATTTCGTTGTAACAAAACAAAAATTAATAACCTGCGCTGGTGGCCAAACAACAAATTCAGCTGCATAAAGTTTCCATGCCTTAGCCTGAATTTCTTTAATTATATTGGGTATGTCTTTATTCTCTAAATATCCTAATGTAGAAAAGAAAACTCCAATACAAAAGGGCGAACAGGTAAATTGATCAATTATTACTTTTTTCACGACAATTCTAAAAGATCTTCCAGGTAATCTTTTGTCTAAATAACCGTACCAATAATGACAGATGACACCAACAATACTGCCGGAGATAGCCATGTTTTTATTTCTTAATTTATCAAAAGAATTCACTTCACCTCGCCGCATTTCTAAATTCTGCTCAATCACATCCCCAATTCCAGAAAGAGTTATAGATATTCCAATATTTGTACAAAGTAACAACTTTCCACTAAATGCTTTTTTGGAAAATCTTGTTATACGTCTGATCATTATTTTCGAATTTTCTCACAAGAGCTATTATTTTTTTGAAGAAATTAAAAAGGAAAATTCAGTTAACATTCATTTTTTAAATAAGTTTTCACGAAAAGTTAAAAACAATGAATATTATGTATTTACTTAATTATAATAAAATAATTGTGATTATTAAAAAAAATTAAAATTTTGGTAAATCGTAATAGTATTGCCATAATCAAATGATACTAAACTAAAACTAAAATAAAAGAGCTCGATCTTTATTGGTAGCTGCATCAAATAAATAAAATATTTAACAACAAACTCACCACTGCGACACATTATTTGAAAATTAATGCAATGTTTATTTTGGCAATACTATTAAAAATAGAAAATGTTGTTGTTTTTTAGTTCATTGTAAATTTTTTATTTCTGTTCAATGCGATATATATATATATACATCAGTAGTGAAGTGTTGAAATAACAAAAAAAATATTAACTCTTAAGATTTAGATTTATAGAACGTGTGTTTGTTATATTAAAGGAAAATATTATTACTTATTCGAATATTTTTTATTGATAAATTATGAATAACTTAAAACTAATTAAAATATCTTTTCAACCTGCTGTTGGACTTCAAATTCATTTTTTTGATGCAATGTTTTTTATTTACTACAATGGCGACAACAAATAATTGTAAATAAATCGGTTTAACAAATGTAATAATTTGTTTCAACAAATAAAATAAAAGATTCTGAAATGATGGATTTTATGTTCATTGATAAATTATTATAATTACTCGTACATTAATAATCAATTTCTGCGTTCTAACATACATATTACAAAATTTTCATTCAATATATCGACACAAAAATAAAATGATTTCGAATAAAATTATCTTTCTAAACTAAATTATATTTAAAAATATAATTAAAAAGACAATTTAAAATGTTAAAATATTATATCCAAAAAAATTATGAAATTTTGTTGTTTTTGTTGTGTGTTTTTAATTTTAATAAATTTAGTTTTGGATTAATTAATAATAATGAAACCTTACCGAATGAATTGTATAATAAAAGGTTTGTTTTTTTTCATAAAATATTGTTTTGGTTTATTGTTTCAATTTTTTTTAAAGGATCTCAGAATTAGACAATCTACAATCAACTTTACCGTCAATACCGTTTGAATCAATTTCTCAGGAAATAACAAATGAAAAATTAGATAATTATGAGAGCAAAAAGGTTTTGATATTAACTTTTAAATATATATAAATATTAAAAAGATTATGTTCTTTACGTCCAATAGACAAGAATGTTACCAAATATCTTAGGCGTGTGCCAGGAATATGCAGGAACAACATGTGCTAATTTTTTAAAAAATCAAAGTGTATTTATTTCTCCTGAACTATCAATGGATATTCTTGAAAAAAGACTTAAAGCTGCTTACGGTGTTATCAAGGACTCAAAGTTTGTATTTATTAAAATGATAAAATGTTAATTTTTCGAGTAGATTTTATTCTATTCGTATTGAATAAATTTAATTGAAATAACGTTTTTTATCGAAAAGATTTGTCTTCTTTTAGACACAAATTATACACTATGTTTTTTAAAGATTGATCATTATAATTTTATTTAACAGAGACATGAATCCTAATTGCCGTATATACGCATTACCAAGTCTTTGCTTTAGTATATTACCAATATGCCGTACCCCAGAAATAACAAATCATAAATATTTTGCTAATAAAATAGCAGTTATGGAATATAATATGATGCGTGACCATAATCTTAATAATAACAAAGGAAATCTTAGTAAAACTAAAATAGGATATGAGAAAAAAAGTGAAAAAAAATTTATAACAGCTCAATCTACTGCCTTACCAGGCACACCAATTAATGATAAATCAAGTGTTTACTATAATATTGATGGTTCTGTTACAAGTAATGGAGTGAATAATAATATCATGATGACTAATAGTAATAATGAAATAATATCAAATATTTTTTATAAAAAAATAAAAAGGAAAAAACGAACATCGTTTGATGTTACTGTTGATGCAAAAACAAAATATGTTCAACATTTTGTGCAACCATTAACAAATGATGAATATTCTCAAGTTGAAGATAAATCATTAAAATATATAGAACCTCCTTCTAGAAGTACGGAGAATGTTAGAAGAATTTGTCGTAATGAATGTGAATTACTTGAAGATGAATTATGTCAAAAAGAATATGCAATTGCGAAGCGTCATCCAACAATTGGACAAAAATTACCACTTGAAGATTGTGAATTTTTACCGGAAGAAAGTGATTGTATGAAACTTGGCATTGCAATTGATGCTGTACCAGACGAAGAATGTTTTTGGGAGGATGGTTCTGGCTATCGTGGAACAATGGCCGTATCAATATCAGGAAAGTCATGTCTTAAATGGGCTAAATTAATGACAAATATTGCTGATTATCCAGAATTAGCTGGACAAAATTATTGCCGTAATCCAGGTGGACGTGATATTCAACCATGGTGTTATGTTGATAATAAAACCTCTAAAAAATATGCAGAGCATTGTAATATACCAAAATGTTCGGACAAATTATGGTTATATGTAATTTTTTGTTTCGTTGGTATAACAACAGTCTTAATTATAATTGTAACAATTATTTTATGTAAAAAAATCAAGAAAAATGGTACAACAAATATTCAGAATGTGAGTAATACAATTAAAGAAAAAATTATTTTCTTTAATTTTAGTACATATTCATTTATAATTTGATACACCGTGTTTTTATTTAACATTCTAGATTAGCTTACCAAATGCTGATAAAAATATTTATGGTAATTCACGTTTAAATTCACCAATTGAAATGACATCACTATTACCTAATCAAGGTAATATTCCTGGTGGACCACATCATAATCCAAGAGGTAATGCTGCATTACGAATACCTCAATATATATTAAAAGATGTACAATTTGTTGAGGAACTTGGAGAAGGTGCTTTTGGTAAGTTTTATTAACGAGATTAATAATCATAGTATTATTTGTATTGTATTTTAATTTACTCAATTCGGTTTTTTCATTGTAGGAAAAGTATATAAAGGTGAACTAACACAAGCAAATGGGCAAAAAATGTTTGTTGCTGTAAAAGCATTAAAAGAAAATGCATCTACGAAAACCCAAGGTGATTTTCGACGTGAAATAGATTTAATATCAGATTTAAAACACGATAATATTGTATGTATTTTGGGTGTGGTATTAAAAGAGGAACCACTATGTATGCTCTTTGAGTATATGACACAGGGCGATTTACACGAATTTCTTATATTAAATTCACCAACAGAAGGAAAAATATTATTACAGTTGCAATTTTTACAAATTGCAATGCAAATATGTGATGGTATGGAATATTTATCTTCACACCATTATGTACATAGAGATTTAGCTGCTAGAAATTGTTTAGTTGGAAATAATTTAACAGTTAAAATATCTGATTTTGGGTTATCACGTGATATTTACAGCTCTGATTATTATAGGTAAATTGAGTTCAAATTTTTTAGTTAAGATTATAAACTTTTAATTTTAATTTTTTTGTAGGGTACAATCGAAATCATTATTGCCTGTGCGTTGGATGCCTTCAGAATCAATATTGTATGGTAAATTTACAACTGAAAGTGATGTTTGGTCATATGGCGTTGTTTTATGGGAAATTTACAGCTACGGATTACAACCTTATTATGGATATAGTAATCAAGAAGTGATTAGTATGGTACGTGCTAGACAATTACTACCTTGTCCAGAAGCATGTCCTAGTGCTGTATATACATTAATGTTAGAATGTTGGCATGAGCAAGCTGTAAGAAGACCATCATTTTTGGAAATTGGACATCGTTTAAAAATATGGTATCAAGCACAAAAGCGTTCAGAACAAAGTGAAAATGCATCAGTTTGTGGTGGAAGTAGAAAAGGGTCAACATTTAGTGTATCAACAAATCGACCATCAATAGCACCATCATCGTCTAGCCACGTCTCACTTTGTAAAGGTACTGACTTTGATCGGGAAAATTCTATTGTTGGACTTCATCATTCTTTGGATCGTGACACTAAAGTTAAATTAACACCAAATAATGTACATCAACATCATCATCATTCCCTTGATCGCGAACATAGTAATCAATGCCAAGATATACAACATTCTTACTTACGTCATCCACAAAATCAATCAGTTAAAACATGTCTTGATAACAGTAACTGTAGTTTGGGGAATAATATTATTTCACAAACCGAAGAAAATTTTCATCGTAAAAGTTGTGATAGTGATGAAAGGCATGCTCGTCTGCCAAGAATTCCAAAGGAGTCAAAGTCAAATCATCATCATCACCATCGAAAAAATCCAACAATTGGTAATAATACAAAATTAATGAAACCAATGTATGATGAAAGTCTTTCTAGAAAAAGATTTACACCTGGAAGTTCTTCAAATATTTTAAGGGACAACAACGAAAATTGAGATTTATGAAAAATTGTATGTGAATTTAGGTTTCAAAGATATTAAGAAATATAAGTCTGATTATAAAGGCAAACTGCTATACAAAAAACTCATATCTCACAATGCACAACCGAACAAAATTGTTTCTTTTAATTTTTTATTACTACTATTTTACTTCAACTTGAACTAAATTCGGCTATTTTTATATTATTTTTCATTCTTCGTTAAGTAGATGTTAAATTTTAGCGAAGGATGAAAATTAAGTTCTTCAAAAGCAACAACTTTTTAAAACAATAAAAAAAATTTCGAATTTGGTTTAATTTATTAGCCCTTACTTAAAAAAAATTTAACTTTTTGTTCAATTTACGTTCATTATGATTTAAAAAATTTGTATATGTATTTTTCTTTTTATAAACTAAATTATAATTAATTTTAATTTAACAAATATGCAGCACATATTTTTAAGTTTTTTTTATTCATATTATGAATTTAAGATGTTCGTTTATGTTGTTAATATAATTAGAATATAAAAGAATGCATTACTCGAGTGTTACATTAAATAAAAATGTTAGTGTTTATTGCATAAAATTCTTGTATTTATTATCATTATTGTAGGATTTTGCATGTAGAGTCGTAGCAAATTTCATAAATTTCTTTGATACTAAAATGTATTGATTTTGCTATACTTTTTTTATCCACACATAATGTTCCACTTCGAAAATATCGCAGTATTTGTAATAAAATTTTGTACTGAAATCTATACAAAACACAAAGTCTGTTATAAAAATTGTAATAAATGAATTTTTTTAAAAAGTCTTGAAGAAACAAATTTCACGGCTAGATATTACAAATTGACATCTTTATTTTTAAAGTTCTGAATTTTTTTCTCTTTACTTTTATAGGCATACGATTTACTATATTCCTACATGAGGAAAGGCTAACAATCAATACACGATTTTTTTTAAATAAGTATATTTTAGTAAATGAATTTACTTAAATTACCAATATTATTTATTTTTTGTAATTATAATTTTATATACATACATAATTATATATCATTTATACTACTATGATTATATTATTTACATATAATAAGAAGAAACAAAAAACCAATTTTTAACTATTATTTTTTACTGAATCAAAGCATAAACAAAATCAATTTGTTTTGTGAAGATCTACCAGTGAACTTAATCAAACTATATTTTAGAGTGTTCCTTGGAACTTGAGGAATTATAAATAATAAAATCTACCGTAGATATAAACAAATTAAATTCTTATGTAGAAGGTCACGGATAAGCATTAAAGTTCTTCATATCCATTTCCATTATTTTGTTATGTATTTGCTGTAAAAAAAACAAATTATTTTCAAATTACTGTCTTTTTATTATTTATTTAATAATTTTTCAAAATATTTATGTAGCATGAAAAAATCATTTCCCCCACTCCATCATACACTTTCCCCAAGCTTTCAAAAGTTTGGTTAGCTGCTGTCAAAAGTGTGGCTAGAATCAGTCAACTCAAATTACGCTATTTTATTTATAAAAGAATTTTGTTTTATATTCTAAATCCTTTGTTTAAACATATAATGAAATAAAAAAACATGAATTTAGCCGGATCAATCAGAGTCACCAAAATTGGTGTTTTAATAATAATTATAATCTTAATTGTAACAATTTATTATATTAGCCTTAGTGAAAAGAAAATATCAAACTATTTATTTATGAAAAATTCAAAAGAAATTAATTTACGTAAATTATTAATTGGTGCAATACAAGCAGCAGAGAAAGGCGGTAAAGAAATATTACATATTTCTCAAAATTTGAATTATAATATAAGATATAAAGAAGGCAATGATCCAGGTTAATTTTGATTAGTAATGAATCAAAAAGCTCACATTATTGAATTATTTGCTTTTAGTTACAATAGCCGATTTTAATTCACATTGTGTAATGCAACGTGGATTACAGCGTATTTTTCCAAAATTAAAAATAATCTCAGAAGAAGATAATTTAAATGCGGTATGTCCAGAAAGAAAACTATTTGATTTAGATCCAACTGTGGCGAATGAGATGGCTACTGTATTTGACGAAATTGTTAGTATGGATGATGTTACTCTTTGGATTGATCCCTTAGATGCCACTCAAGAATTCACAGAGAAGTTGTTTCAGTATGTGACAACTATGGTTTGTGTGGGTATGAAAAATACAGATGTGCTTCCGTTTAAAAAAAAACATTCCATAATTTATTTTTGTCTGTAATATTTTTTCCTAGCATTAAAAGGAAAACCAATAATAGGAGTTATTCATAACCCATTCACTTCGGTTACAGTTTGGGCTTGGATTGGAAAATCAATGTCAACTAATCTAGCAAACATTAAACCAGTAAGCAATATCAGGAACAATAAAGAAAATTAGATATTTTATAATTACATAATGATATACATTTAATAACTTTACAGAATAAAGAGCTTTTAGATCAAACAATTGTTACAGTTTCTCGATCTCATGCTGGCGATGTAAAATTTAAATCAAAACTTTTATTTGGGGAAAATGTGAAAATTATTTCCGCTGCAGGTTCGGGTTACAAAACTTTACAAGTTATATTTAACAACGCGACCGCATATTTTCACTCAACTGCTATTAAGAAATGGGACATTTGTGCTGGCAATGCAATAATTAATTCTATTGGTGGTAAAATGACAAATTTACAGGGTGAAGAGATTGATTACTCATATAATAAAATAGTACTTAATGATAAAGGACTGTTAGCGACAAAAAATAATCATGAACATTTTATACAAAAATATAACGAAGTCATAAATACAAAACGTGAATCATAATTCACTAAATTTTATGTTTACTTTCTTAACTGGTTTATTTTTTGCTATAGTTGGCGTTTTAATTATGTATTTAGAATTTTAAAGTTAAATAAAGAAAAAAAATTTTAACATGTTTTTTATTTATTGTTTTGAAAATCACACTATTTTATTATTTACAAGTTTTCTTTTATAACATTCCATCATATCGTCCAATCGGTATTAAAATAACTAAAAACAATACAAAATTTCTAAGCGTTGATTTAAGATTATTGGGTACAACAACGTATGGTAACAATAACATTGTCAAACGATGTATTTCATGAGATGCACAAACAAATATAAATGATGTCAAAAGAACATTTAATGTAGGAAATCCTGGCAATAGTACTAGAACACCATGATGATCGGCTGCTAACCATATATGGCATTGACATATAAATAATTCAAGTGAAATTTTGCCAAACCATGAAAAAAATGCTGAATAACGCGTTCGCAATATTCCTGTAATATTACGTAATATAATATACCCAACTATAGGGATAAATACAATATATGAATGTATTTCTTCACAATTTTGTCGATTGCGACATAAAAATGTGAAAATCGTATAAAAGACAATAGCGATAATTCCAATTAAGGTAACTGTTAATGAAATTTGACGTGAAAATAAATTACTATGGTTATTGTCATCTAAAATACCATATTTTTGCGATAAATTTAAAATGGCTGCAAATATCATACCATAAGTTATGGTATATCTATCTAGTTTCCAACGGTACCACCATTCTCTAATATCATCATCGGTTGTTACAAATAATGCTTTCCACGGACGTGTAACAAAAATCCGTTCAAAAAATACTTCAGACATATATAATATTGTAATAACACTTAATATACCAATGCATTTTAATACCAAATATAGATATTGATATGGATTATGTTCTGTATTTTGGGAGGTAATTTTGGGTGGTAATGACAGTACAAAATATACAATACAAAACCAAAATGTTATTAAAGGAACAAAATAATAAAATTGATATGGTCGATTCATACATAAGCATAATAATATAGTCATAAAATTTATGCGAAACATTACTTCAAAAAAGCGTACTAAACTAGCATTTCCAGTTTGCCACATATGAGTAAAATGCCCATATCCAGATAAAAATATATATGTAGAGATCAGTACTTTAATATGCATATTAATGGATAATATTCGATCGGCGCCAGTCATATGATATATTAATATGCATAATTGCATCCATCCTTTCAGTTCATCTGTTTGATCTCGATGCAATACTTTCGTAAAACGACTATCTTCTGTAAAAAATAAGCCAAGTGCCAATACATAGCCGACTGGTATCCAAAAACTAAACTCTGAATAATATTTATTTTCCTTCATAAAGAAATTTGTGCGATCACATAAATAGAAGTATGCCATAATAAGTCCTAAAGTTGCTAGCGCAAATATCGGTGTTGTAAGGTCGGTGGTTATTTGAGAATTGTGATTGATTAAAATATAAGCAGGTCCTGTCCGAAATTTAAGAAACCAACGTCTTATTAAAATGGTTACTGATAAAATAACACTAAAAGAAATAAAAAAAGTAATCATATGTTAAAATGTTAAAAAAATCTAAAATAATTACCAAGCCCCTAATAATGCATAAGTCACAATTTGCAAAATTGTATATGATTCAGCGCTACTGCAACATGTTCCATCGTAAAAATTCATATAATCATTGCAATACATATTTAACATGAGTTGTACTGTATGTTCTTTAGCTAATAATCCAAGCTTATATCCATCATCCATTTCATCAGTTAAACCACTTGAAATTAATTTCGATGATGACCATATATTAATATCAGAATACTCAAGACTTTCATAAACAGCCTGATTTAATTTATCAATCATTTCATTTGTAACATTTCTCCAATCATCAGACAATTTTTCCATATCAACTGGGTCTTGTAATTTCCAAAATACTTTTGTTTTTTTCTTAATTAACGCTTCTAACGGCTTTACAATTTTTGTAAGATTTCTAGCATAAGATTTTAAAGTTGTTTCTGTTAAATTTCCAGATTCAAATTTCGAATAGGTACAGCCAACAATAACAGTTGAAGGTGAGTCTTCATCATGTTCCCATTTAGTAAATTCATTTATCATTTCATTTGTAATTTCGTTTTCATAAATATAATTCACTGTTAAACGTAATTTATAATCAGTAAATTCTAAATTTTTGCCATTATTTAAAACTTTAATTGAATCATTATTATCATCTGCATGCCTTAAATGATGTATGAAAGCTTGATAAATCATTTGCATTCTTTTATCACCAATAAATACAAAATAGTTTTCATTTCCCCAAAATGCTAAATAACGAAAACAGCGTCGTGTGTCACTGCAAATTTATAAATATAAATTTTTGTGGATAACAAAATAATAAATTTAAGATACTAACATTTGGGAATATTTATGCATCATGCATCCGTATGGTTGCCACCATTCCTTATTTCCTTTAAATCTTCCATTTTTCATAAGCCATTTACAGGAATCCGTACCTTACAAAAAAATACAACATTGTAGTTTTATATTTATTGTTAAAAAATATACATCTATATTTAATATTATTACAACTTTTGACACAAATGAATAAAAAACTACTAATACAAATGTTATATATTTCTTACCGTATTTTATATGTATAAGGCCGTGGTATGCAATAAAACTAATCACTAAAATCAAAGCAACTTTCTTGGCATTATTTACATTTATTTGTTGTATTATATATTCTGCTTGGGATTGACGAGAAGTATCACTTGCCATATTTTTGCTTTTCCAAAAAAAAATTAGGTTTTACCAAAGACTATAAAACATCTTGAAAAGTTTCTGGTTTTACATACGGAGTTAATAATTATTCTACATTTAAAATAAGATCATCAATTTTATCTTTTAGAATTTAATTGTGTTACAACTTCTCTGTTTGGATTGTTTTTGTAATTGTAGGTTTAAAAAAATTATGACATTTAATTTTGACGATGCCAAGTTCAAATAAATTCGTAGGTGGTATCCACTCAATTATAACATAACAATATTTCAGATTCGAGTGAGTTAACCCAAAGGTTTTAAGTTTTATAGAAGGTTGGCTCCGAAATTTTTTTATAGTAAACGTTAACATAGAAATTGTTGTTTTTTTAAGTAAAGTAATAAATTGTGTGTCGTGTCAATTGGTTTTTGGAATTGGTCGTATATTCTTATATAAATGGCTCAGAAATCGTAAAACTATTAGAAGCAAAAAATCCGAAATTAAAAATTACATAAAAATGTTTTGGACAATTTTTACTTTGTTAAATGCTGTGAAACTTCTTTTTATTCCAGCGTAGTAAGTTACAATTAAGTATTATTAGATGAAGTTTAATAAGCATTTAACTTATAACTTCATAGTCAATATATTCACAGAAGTGCAACCTTTCACTTTTCTTTAAAAAAACCATTAAATTTTTTTTATTTTAAATGAACAAATTACCCTATCTTTTATTCAACTCTGATGCCATGTAATTTTTATTATCGAAAGAACAATCCATGCACACACCATTATTAACATTTACTTTCAAAAATTATATTTTAGTCATTCAACTGACTTTGAAGTTCATCGTAATTGGTTGGCAATAACTTATTCAAAACCTATTAAAGAATGGTATTTCGAAGAGACGAGTGAATGGACCTTAGACTATCCTCCATTTTTTGGATACTTTGAACTATTTTTGTCATATTTTGGGAAGATGTTTGATGAAAAAATGCTTGTTGTGAATAATTTAAATTATGCATCATCAAGAACGATTCTGTTTCAGAGATTATCTGTTATTTTCAGTGATTTTGTTTTTGCTATTGGAATTAAAAATTTTTTAGGTTGTATTAAGGTAGAAAAGAAAATGCTTACATATACAGCTGCATTAACAATTGGAAATATTGGACTTCTTATGGTTGATCATATTCACTTTCAATACAACGGAATTCTTTTTGGAATTCTAATTTTGAGTATTACAGAAATATATAAAAACAATTATTTAAGATCAGCATTTTGGTTTACTATCTTATTACATATGAAACATATATTTATGTATATTGCACCAGTTTATACAATTTTTTTATTTAAATTTTATTGTCTCACTCAACGATCTTCAGTCAAAAATTTTATGTTGCTGATATTAATCGTTTGTGCTGTAACAGTTGTGTCATTTGGTCCATTCTGGAATCAACTACTTCAAATTCTCCAACGGCTGTTTCCATTTAAGCGAGGACTTTCTCATGCTTACTGGGCACCAAATTTTTGGGCCTTATACAATTTTTTGGATAAAACACTAGTAATATTATTCAAAATAAAAACTGATGATGGCGCTTCAACAACTGGCGGTTTAGTACAAAGTTTTAACCATGTAATCTTGCCATCGGTAAATCCATTGGCCACTTTTTTTATCACAATAATTATACTTATACCTGTGGTTTACAAATTGTCCACAATAGAATGCAAATTGTGAGTTAAATAATCTTTTTAAATTAGTCATTACTTTAATGTTTTGTTTTTTGTGTTTTAGGAAAAATCAACCTATTGTTTTCATTCAGTCAATAGTTTTATGTGCATCAAGCTCATTTTTATTTGGATGGCATGTGCATGAGAAAGCGATTCTAATGATAATCATTCCATTAACGTAAAGATTATGTTATATAAATTTAAACAAACATCTAACTTTTACCTTTATATAGCTTACTTAATTACTTGGGAGAAATTCATGCAGAACTTGGATTTTTTATTGGCATTGTGGGCCAATACTCACTGTTCCCATTGCTCTTTACATCGGAATTAACCTTAATAAAAACATTTTTATTCTCATCTTACATTTTTTTAGTTATTTATGGGCATTCAATTATGTTTAACACAAAAATATTCTCAAAAGTAGAGAAAATGTATGTGTTTGGTTTTGCATTTCTATACACTTATGAAAATGCTATTCATGAAATTCTCAACTTAGATGAAAAATATCCGTTTTTGCCTTTAATGTTTACAAGCGTTTACTGTACTTTGGGTTTATTTAATTTTTGGATTAAGTTTTATGTTAGTTTTTTATTTCCTAAAATTAAATGTAAGAAATTGAAATGAAATAAAAACAAAAAACACAATTTTTTTTCTCATTATTTTCTAACCAGAGAAAACTAATGTTATTTAACTATTTCAGCTAATTTCAGTAAAATGGAAACAAAAACAAAGTTTTATGCTTGTTTATTTTCTTAAACTCCAAAAAGTTATTCATACAATTTTTTTCCATTTTATACAAAATCACACATTCTCTATATATTTGTCGATTAAAAAATCAAAGCGAATTTTTAATAATTAACGTTACCATTAATTAAAATATTAAAACAATTGTATTTAATTATATTATATTTATTTGAGTATTTTTTGATTATTCATAAATCGATTAGAAAATATTTTACTTCTGTGTTCAGGTTGTAAATAAGGTGAAATAATTTTCTCAGTTCTTTGAATTCTTTCATGAAAGCGTACACGATCACGTCCAATCTGTTCCCAATGACCTTTCCTTGCCTGACGATAGGCAAAATTCCATGCACGCATTTCATGTATCTCTAGATTTAAATTAAAACGTACCTATAAAGAAAAAGATAAATAAACATATATACATTTTAATTAACTTCGGACCGTATGATTAATATTTCAATGTTTGATTAATATTATGTGATAAATTATTCTGATTAATTATAATTATAACTTAATGATCAAATATCACAGAAATATTTAAAAATATTTAATATCTTAAAAAAAAGCTTTACCACAAATATATAAATAAAAATTAATATTCTTAATATATTAATATTAACTAATTGATAAATAGTTTGAATAAAGCTAGCACCTTTAAGTTTCACAAATTTTGTTTTTTAAGAACTATGTTATGATCAAAACTATAGTTTATACTTAGTCATTATAAAATATAGTCCTGTTTTGATAAAACTTACGAAACTTAAAAATAAAAGTTTTGAAAATAACAGGTGTTTTATTTAAACTTTTTTACCTTTTTTTCATCTTCCATTATCAAACCAGAATCAGAATCTGATTCATCATTATTACCATTACTATACATCCAATTATAAAGTTTATTTTCACCATCATTTCTACATAAAACATCATTATCATCAGTAAAACATATAATTAAACTATCGTCACTGCATTCAGATATTTTACGAATAGTTTGACGATTTCTATGTGGAGGATAATCATTGTTTACACATGATGTTAAATATAAAACTGAGTGATTATTATTATTATTATTTTTATGTTTGTTTATTTTGTTAGGCTTTTTATTTCCATTTATAAAATCATAATAAATAGGTGCTCTGAAATTATTATCTGACATTATTGAAATATTATTTTCATGGTTATCATTATTTAATCTCTTATGATGATTTTGTTGTTTCTTCTTTGATTTCTTCTTTTGTTTCCTATTTTTCTTATTACTAATATTACATTTTTCTAGTGAATTTAATGATGCATTCTGTTGATTTGGAATTGCTGATGAAATTTCAACATTATTCTGATGTTTTATATTACAATTACTTTTACGTGCTTGTTTATTTTTTTTGCGTTTATTACGTTTTTTAATTTCAACTTTTTCAATGTCAGCAACTATCTCGGTTGGCATAGTTTCATTTAATTTAAAATATCCCGTATTATTTTCTTCAATAACACAAACAGATGTAAATTTTAACATTGATACAACAACTATTTCTGTTAAAGATGATGTTTTATTTATTGCAAGGTCTTTAGCCATTTTTTGTTGTAGGTCCATTATAGTATTATTATTATAATATTTATTGTTTAGAAATCGTTTGAGTTGTTGTTGTTTTTTTGTGGAATTAATCATTTGTGTTATCATATTTTTAATAACATGAAATATGGGAAACAATAAATTTGATCGTGTTGTTTTTTTATCTAATGTTACAGATTCTACAAATGTAAATATATTTGGTTGAAGTTCAATTGGATATTTAGGACAGCAATTAATCCGAGTGAATAAAGATGGATATGTTTTACTTTCTAATTTTATTGAACCAAACATTTTTTTTTTTTGAATAAGCACTGAATTAAAAAATAATAATAATTTTTTTTCAATTGAACGATGATTTATCAAACATAAATCAGTTTCCAACAATAGTCTTTAACACTGTTTAACAATAAAAAATAAAGGAATATAATTCCATCGGCTTTAAAAATTTGAAATTTTTCACAAATTAAAGTAGGAAATGCTAGGTCTAATGTTTTTTTTGTATTTGCACTTAAAATTATATTTTCACTTTCTTTTAATAAATTTTTTCTTGTAAACTCCATTATAAAATTGACCAAAAATTTACTTTTGTCTGGATCAGTAATTTATATTGATTGCATACTTTATATTTTGTAAATTTAAGCACAATTTATATATTTAAAGTGGTTTTTGTATATGAAATTTGTTTTAAAATTGAAAAATTTATAATTAAGTATTGCGTCAGAAAATAATTTGTTATAATAAAATTCTGATATATGAAAATAAAAAAGAATGATAATTATGGTAATGACCTATCAGAAATAAGTGTATGTTGTAGTTGCTAGGTAGGCATATTCTATTGAATTTCTAACTTTATTTTAAGAATAATTTACATAATTCAATTTAATGAAATAAATAATATGTCATTTTCTTCCTTTATCCAAGAAATACTTTAATACTAATAATAATAATAATTTTTAAAAAATTGGAAAAGAATTTGAGTATTTTTTAAATAATAGCAACTTTGCTATAAATTAACTTAGTTCGAGTGTTTACCGCTGAAAAGAAGGTACAATATTAATTAAATCAAGAATTATATTTAAAATTCTAATTTTCTAAACAATACTTCAATGTTCCGGTACCCAAAAACAATTTAACTCTATAAATTTCATAAGAATATTTACCACTAATTAATATAATGAAAAAATATCAAAATTATTTAAATAAATTAATTTTTTAAATAAACGCGCGTGCTTCGTTAAATTATTTTGATTCGTCAAAAATGACGACATTTCTATTTTAGTTTATTTGTGCGCGCATGTTTGGATTGCCTAAAAAATATAAAAAAATTGAAAATTTTTATTATGTGTCGTGAAAATTATACAATATTGTGATTTGGCTATATTATCTCATTTAATACATTTAACATTAGTGTGTTTGGTAAATAACTTACTTCTTAATTATAATTACAAATTTTCTTTATAGATAAAACATAAAATTATGTGAATTACAAAAATAATTTACATTTCATACAATTTACAATTTTTTTTTAATTTTCTTTTTCGTTTTGTTTTATTATTCATTTAAAGACCATTGAATATGATATTTAGATTTAATATTTCATAATTAAAGTTTGTCCGGGTAATAATATTTTACTTTTTTCTTCAAAGGTTTTTATATATATTTAATATAATTATATGTGTAATTAAGGTAGATCTAAGATTTGAAACATGGCATATAAATAGTAGTTATTTATCAGTCACCACAGTTACCTAAAATTGATAATATATTATTTTCAATATAGTATTGTTTTAGTTAACTACTATAAAACAATATGTGTTTCAGCATTTTGTACAAGAAAATAATGTGGAGACATGAAATGAAAACGAGAGAATGTTTCTTATTATAAATATTTAATACAGTTATATTTACTTTAATAAGAATGAATAATATTAGAAACAATGCTTTAATTCCATTTTAGAACCAATAAAATTAGTACAGAATACATAACTTAAAACTCCTTTTTTTTCTGTTTAAGATAAAAACAAGCGTAGAAGTAATATTATATTTTGTTTAAAATCTAAGCAATGAACCAAATATGGGTGCGTTTTTAGATCGACCAAAAACAGAAAAATTAAATGAGTTTGGAGAAGGAAATGGACTTCGTTATGGTGTTGGCTCCATGCAAGGATGGCGTTGTGAAATGGAAGACGCACATCATGCTCAAATAGGATTAAGTTGTGGTTTGGATGATTGGAATTATTTTGCTGTATTTGATGGGCATGCCGGAGTTAAAGTATCTGAACATTGTTCATTTAATTTACTTGATTATATAATACAAACTGATGAATTTAAACAAAAAGATATTGTTAAGGGTATACGTACTGGTTTTCTAAAGCTAGATAATAAAATGCGTGATTTACCAGAATTAGCATCAGGTACAGATAAGTCTGGTACAACCGCCGTTTGCGCTTTTATTTCACATAATCACATATACATAGCTAACTGTGGCGATTCAAGGGCTGTTTTATGTCGTAATGGTGTTCCAGTTTTCAGTACACAAGATCATAAGCCAGTGTTACCTGGTGAAAAGGAAAGAATACAAAATGCTGGTGGCTCTGTTATGATTCAACGTGTTAATGGAAGCTTAGCTGTTTCACGTGCACTGGGTGATTATGAATATAAAAATGCTAAAGAATTAGGACAGTGTGAGCAATTAGTATCACCAGAACCAGAAATATTTTGTCAAGAGCGAAATGATGAGGATGAATTTTTAATATTAGCTTGTGATGGTGTTTGGGATGTTATGAATAATGAAGAAGTATGTCGATTTGTACAATCAAGACTCAAAGTAACATCTAATTTAGAAGATGTGACAAACCAGGTTATTGATACGTGCTTGTATAAGGTAAAAGGAACAAAAGTCTTTAAATTATTTTCATTGCATTATTTAAAAAATATTAGCAAATAATTGAATCTTTGAAATTTAATTGAGCGAATTATTTATTTCTAAATTTTCAGGGAAGCCGCGACAACATGAGTATAATTATAATAGTATTTCCTGGTGGTCCAAAACCAACACCTGAAGCTATTGAAGCGGAAGCTTTACTTGACGCTTATATATTAATTAAAATGAAAGGTTGCTACAAACATTTATTTTGTCGTTAGAAATCTAATATCTTCGATATTAATTATATTGAAAAGATAAATTAAATTATTAGTCCTTTCGGTTAAAGGATGACATATTTTTTATTTCAATCTAGTCGTGTTCATTTGTAAATATAATTACGAATACTTTTTAAAACTAAATATGATGAAACTTGAAGAGAGTTATAATAATAAATATTTCCCGTGTTAACTATTAAAGTACGTTAAATATTTAAACCATAATGAAAAAAAAAATTATTAACACATTAAATTGGAAAAAAAAATTAATCTAGTTCAATTCTTATGAATGTAAATTTTACTAATATGGTGTCCAAGTTTTGATAATAATATTAAGAAATAATTGTAATCTATTTACAAGTAAAAACTTTTTATATTAGAGATAGAATTAAGAAATACAAACAAATACAGTGAACCCAGGTTATTAATTCGATAATATTATGTAGTAATAAAATAAGTTAAACTATTTTAATTAACTTGAATTGAAATTGAAGATTTCTCATTTAGAAATTTTAAAATTTTTAATCTGTGATTTTAATAGAAAATTAAAGAAATAATAATATTATAGAAATGGTAGAAATTAGATAAAAGATTATCGTGGCATCTCCATATATTTATATATAATTCATATTTGGATAATATTTTTTGAATTACCTATCTTATTTACACATGAATTTAACATAAAATGTTTCATTTAATTATCTTTGCTTTGTAGATTAGAATGAATCAATTCAAATTAAAAATATTAATTCACAAATAATTTCCTTTTGACAGGTTTGATTTAAAGTTTATTATTTTCGTTGACTGAAAAAACTTAAAATCTTAAAAATCTAAACTCTTAAATTAAGCATTAATTCGTAATATTAATTGTACAATCAAATTAGAATTTATTAGTATTAAAGTTCTAGAGTTATACTTTTATTAGAATAAGAAAACCCAAAAAAGCTCAGCCAATAATTCCTATAATTATTCCATTTTAGTATTTATTTTCCAATAGTAATAAAACAAAATATTATAAAATTTCTTAAACCAGAAAAACATGAAAGAAAATTAATTGTACCTGGATTTTGTTAAACAAAAAAAAAAAAAATTAGTACTCAAAAAAACGTAATAAATTTTTTTGGAAAAATCAAAACAAGAACTCGAAAAATAATTTTTGAATTTTTTATTTCTGATTTTTGTTTTTATATCAAATTTGTTTTTATTTATTTAATTTATTTACATACCTTTACAAACAAAATTTTTCCCTGTGTGAAATGAAAAATAATTACGTTTAAAAAAAATTACGGGCTGAGCTTTTTACAAAAATAAAAGGTATGTCTTATTAATTAAGACTTAAGATTCTAGTTTAATATCATTTAATATTGAAATTTTAATCGCATTAATATTAATAATTTTTTTATGGTTTTTCACAGAAATAATGGAAGGCATGAATAATATCATTTATCCAAATATTTTGGTACAATTGAATCAGGAAAATATTTTAGGATTACCACCAGGTGGAGGTTTAGAATCCAAGTATGTTATATATTATATTTTATTTGAATGAAATTTCTTATTCCAGTGCAGACATTTTCATGCATTTATTTTAAATAAAGACAAAATTCAAATAAATATTTCAGAATAAAAGAAAACGAAAAATTGTTGAATATTTTTTCAGTTTTAAATACTGAAGGATATGAAAAACCATAATTGTTTTTTATTTATGTTAATTACACATAATTTTTCTTACAGATGTTCTCTCATAGCAAAAACATTTAAAGAACTCCATCCCGATTTGGCAGAATCTTGTGAACTTGGTGCATTTTAAATGAAATATTTTCCAATTAAAATAAAAAAAACTACTAAGAAAAATGAAATAATAATAAATTTTTGGTAATTTTTTTATTTAGTTTTAAATAAACATTAAAAAAAGAGAAAAGATGCCTATCATTACTCTCTATCTTTCTGTCACAACTTTCATAATTATTTTTAAATTTTCTTTTCGCAAAAAAATGAAATAAAATGATTGATTAATTACAAATAAAAATTAATATATTTATTTATATATAATTCTTATTATTAAATAATTTTTACTTTGGCTTTAGTTATTTTATTGTCCGTTCTTTCATTCTATTACATAAATTGTTGCTTTTATTTTTGGTTTGATTAACTAAATATCTTAAAGGGGAAGTTCAAAATTTTCATTTATTTTGTTTTTATTGTTTGATAATAATAGAATTAAATTTATAACAGTTGCGATATTTTGGGCGAACTGAATTGTTTGTTGGGTAATTAATATAATGTAAATTAATTCACATTTTGGTCGAACTTTAAAATTCAGTTTAAATAATTATAAAAATGGCAAATATAACTTAAAAATTATTAAATTAAGATTTTGTTTTCTTGTCTCTACTATTTTTTATAATTATAATGTATCTTAATTTAACTTTTGCTTCATTTCATTATTTTTTTCAAATGAATAATTAAGAATTTTTTTTAAATAAGTAGGTTAGTTTTAGTGATCTTTTTTCTATATATATATATATATATATATTTGAATATTATTTTATAATTTCAAAATAAATAGAAAACTTATTTAATGTAACATAAAAAGATCTCACTGAAACAATACAAAAAGAGAAAAAAAAATTAAAAAAGAGCTATTTTCTTTTGATGGATATACGTTGTATTTTGTTTTTATTAATTTTAGCGAGAATCCATTCCTCCAATACTAAATTGCGCAATAAATATGTTATTTCCTTGTCCCTACTCCAATTTACATGAATATCTAAAATATAAAACTTACGCTTAATACCAATCGAAGAAAATAACAAAAACAATAAATGTTATATGGGTATTATTATGTGATGGGGTCCCCAATTAATTACAACAACAAAATTTAATATTGTAGAAAAACATAATTCTATAAAATGAAAAATTATAAAAAGGAAACAAATTTATAGACAATAATCTAATTAATTTTTTTTATGAAGAAATTTTTTTAAAGAAATAGTTTTTATTTTTTCATAAAAACATTAAAAGAAAATTGGATTATTCGGTTTTATATTTATTGTATTAAGAGTTTTTTATTACTTTTGCCTATTGAGCACAGATTTCACCATTTTTCTTCTGTATTGGTGAATTCAAGTTTAACTTTGGCTTAAATTAAATACTTTTGTTTTATCAAAATACATATTTAAAGATAAATATATATCTTGTTATTTTATTGAAATATATTTTTTTGAAATAAGATAATTTAAATTTATAGTTTTCATTGTTTGTTTTTTTGCGAATTAAAAATATTAAATTTTCTGATACGTTCAGAAATAATAATAATTTTTTAAAAACATATTTTTAAATACGGAAATTTTAATTTTAAATAAATAACAACTTTTATATAAGAAATTAAAATTGATTCCTCATTTCATCAAATTGTACTTCTATAGACTATTAAAACATTTCATTTAGGGCTCCATAGCAAATTAAGCATTCTGTAAAAATAAATAATCTAAAAATTTCAATTAAAATAATTATTTGGACATCGATATCTATTCTTTTTTGTTTTTAACAGATGTACTTAACACGGAACAGTTAAAATGTCCATAGGAAATAATGCATTACGAAATTTATTTTCCTTTAATATTTTTTTGGTTTTTTCGTCACTTACCCTATACTTTTTATTCAAAAATTATAATAACAAAATAAAAAAAATATGTAAAAATACAAAAAAATTGTAAAAAAGAATTAAAAAAAAAACCCTGCAACTTTATTATTGAAATTTAATTAGTAATAAATAAAATAATAATATTATTGTATTAATTTATATAATTAAATTATAATTAATTAATGATTAATGTTAAAGAGAAAAAAAAACGTAAATGAAAAATGTGTATAATTTAAAAGAAAAACAAATAGTTTAGTAGTTGGTGAATATATAAAATTAATGTATAATACTTGTGTTTTATTTTCACAATTCATAATAGAGAATTGTAACCTTGTCCCATTTGTTTTTATTGAAAAGGTGTATTTACAGTTTTTTCAAAGATAACTCGTAGCCATATTATCTCAAAAATATTATAAAATAAGAAAATTTAGTGGTGTTTAATTAATAAAATATTTTATATATTCAATAAAAAATCTAATATACAAAAGATGATCTCCAATAAAATTTATCACTTAAAATAATATGTATATAATTTTCACACGAATTCAGAATTCAAATCAAAATAATTTGTATATAACTTTCACACGAATTCAGAATTCAATCATGTGCAGGACAATTAATATATAAAAATTTCACCAATTTTATATTATGTTTTTTCTAAGAATTAATATAAATATTAATTTAAACTCTTCAACTTAAAGCTTGAAAGTTTTAACATTTTGATGAACAGAAACAAATTGCAAAATGAGATCCCTAATGAAAAATTGCTGGAATAGCAAATTGACTATATCGATATTCTTACTCTTTATAAAGACAAAAATCCAATAAAATGATAAATTTATTATTAAATATATTTATGAATAAGAATTATGAATCAACTAAGTTCTCAGTATTCTATTTTTAAACAAAAAAAATTAAATAATTGAGAGTAAGGCATTTAGTAATGAAAATAACATTTTTTCAACGGAATTTAGCACATTTTCTTTTTCGACTTTTTAAAAAAAAACTGGTAAAATTTTAGTTTCTTTTTTTATTCTACATAGGTCCATCTGTTTAAAAAAATATAATTGAAGTATTTACTTCAAAACTTTTTAATTTTTTGTCCAACCACGCCAAAAAGATGCCAAAGATTGGGCAGCACTTGTCATAAGCCCACCAGCCATACTGTTTTGTTGTTGCTGATTGAGATTTTGTGGTGCATTAGAGTCTAATAGTGATAGATGTGGTACAGCTTCCCATTCATGTGGAAAATGATTTTCATCTAGTATGCAAAATTTAGTTAGTATTGTTTTGTTTTTAGCATTAAATTAAAAACCTTCAGAATCCGAATCGTCGCCAAACTCTAATTCTTGCATAATGTGAGATTCTAATGTTCCTGATATGTCACTAGGTTCCACAGGGCCAACTTTTCCAAGATCACTTTTTTCAGTATCCAATAATTGTAAGATATTTTCAAGTGTTTGAGTAGGATGTAATTGCGACACTTTCACACTTTGCATATAACACATAAAAAGTATGTTAGCATTTAGACGTGAAACCCGACGTTCAAATTGTTGATCTGATAACATATTACTACAAAATTCACTGAAAGTGGGATATAATGTTATAATGAATATTAATCAGATAAGGCAGTAAATTTTACCTGTACATCATTTTAAAAGGATATCTAACATCGAGATAATAGCTTAGAACTTGCACTAATTGAGTTGTATACGTTAAAGCAGCACTAATTCTTACAGCTGGATTTGGTTTTATGGGTACATCAGAGTTTGCTGCATTTGGAACACAATCTTTATTACTTGTAACCCAGTCACTATACGCCGAGTAATCTCCATTGCTTGGTATAAATGGAGCAACAATATATATGACTTCACTTTGACTAGTCAATATAAAACTTTGTTCCCTACTTTGAATATTTTTTGTTGCATCAGCAATTGCCCTTTCAATATCTGTTATTTCTGTATCATGTTGATCAGATTTTGCAATTGTCTTTGTTATAGGAAAGATATATTTAATTAATTTTTCGGTACTTTCTCGAATTTTAATTTTTAATTCACTTTCAAATTTATTAAAAATCTCTCTTTTCTTGTTTGCATCTGAAGCTTTGGATATAACATAATCTTCTAATGTTTTCACTTTATCTTCATACTTTGGCAATTTTATGCGTAGTATACGATTGAAATCTGTTAAGTATTTTCTATTTTCATTGTCTTTTGTTATAGTGGCCTTTGTTTCAGCTATTAATTTTTTTAATATTCCAATTCTTTCATGTTTTTTATGTATATTGGATATTAAATTTTCAACCAATTTACGCTTTTGTAAATATTGTTGCGTTCTATCTTCTAAATTGCGATGCGTAGATTTAATATTTATTATTAATTTCTGCTTTTCAGAAAATCTAAAATTGAAAAATTTTGTCTATAAGCTGATAAATAATTATTAATTTCAAAAGTTTTGTTTAGAAAATACAATTTGCTTCATTTTAAATAGAAACATTAAAAAAATATTAGAAAATTCTTACTTTTTTGGTTTCTTGGAATTAAAAAAATCACCATTTTTAATACAATCCTGACAATGAAAGATTTTTCGGTATGAATAACAAAGGGGACATTTTATACTTAAACGACTGCCACTATCCGCATTTGAAGATATTAAATTAAATTTTCTCGGTGCAGTAGTTTCTTCTGACATTGCTTCAAATTCCATTGTACAATGAACTGAAAATATAAATAAGTTGATGATCTATTATAAAAAGTTGTACCATGAATGAACTAAAAAAACACAATTGCCAGATTAAACATTGCCAGTTTTAAATATTTGTTTGTTGATGAGCTTTAACTTATTGATTGATCTTAATAATTATTGCAGGAAAATTACATGATATTTCCATACAAAAATTGAAATAACATTATACTACTATATATTCTATATGTTGTCTATAGATTTCTTATTTTTTCGGAATCAAATCAAATTACTGTTGCAAAAAATTAGATTATGCACAAAGCGTTTTTCAATGGTCACAAATGCTATCTAAAAATAACTTATGCATTGAATTTCTTTTAGAATTTTTGTGTAAGAATATGTTACAGATAAATGATCGGCATATAAGAGCACATTCTGTAATGATAAATAATTGTTTCTTTTTACATAAAATTCCTACAATTGACGCAAGAGGAAATATCTGTTAACGACCGAAGAGAACACCATTTATGATATCCTGAATATACATCTAATATTATGTCATAGACAGTAAAATGTGAGCACAATTAAAACTATCGATTTCTTTGAGGAGATAACGAAATTAAATATTTATAATGTTGGATTAATGAAAAATGATTTTTTTAAGTAATAGATTCGTTTATTTTGAATTACAATCTTTTTTCACCTCAAAATTCAGATTCTTAAGTAAATTAAATTCTTGGAATATGAATGATGCCTTTAATTTAAACTAATTTAATTAAAAACAATTATTCCCAGTTTTGTTTTAAATATAAATATTTTGATTATAATGTATCTATTATTTTTTTAAAAATTGAATAGATAAAAATAAAACAATGTTTTTTAAAAATTTCCAACGTATCTACAAGATCACATCATTCACATATTATTTATTTTATAAAAATTATAATAAAAAATTCAATAACAGTTACATTTAATTTTTGTACTTTTCTTTCTATAACCTTTTGTTTATTTTAAATGGGGATTACCTGACAATTATTATTTTTAAATTAATTAAAGAACATTTTATTGATTTGATTTGATAAAAATTAATATTTATTTTTTTCATATTATAATAATAATAACATTTTCTGGTAACATAACGTAATACATATATATGTTATATATGTATATATATTTATTAATTTATTTAATTAAAATTACAGTCAATATTGATTAAGATGTAAATAAAGAAAAAAAAACGTTTCGTATTATTATAGTACTTTTCATTATAGAGACTCAGTAGTATAATTATTATTATATTAAGGTCACTATAATTTTTAATTCTATTTTGACCGAATGAATTTTCTTTATTAATGAGATGATGACTGTAATTTTATTTTAAAATCTTTTAAAGATGTACACATTTAGATAGATTTTGTTTTTTTCCCTTTATTATATTTTTATATATTATTTCATAACATTCTTTTCTTTTTTTTTGATGGAATGAAGATGTGAAATGTTCATTTTTTACATTCCGTTTTTTTTGTTTTTCTTTTTTATTTATACACAACAAAAAATATAATTTTTTTAAGAAAAAACAAAATTAATTAAACACCTAAAAATTAAAACAGAGAAGGGAGACTAAATCTCAATTTTTTTTCATTAAATATGAAAGAGAGAAATGTAGGAAAGATAGATTGAGAGAAAGTGAGAAAGGGAATGATTTTTTTGAGCAAACAAAAAAAGACAAATAACAAACCCAAATAACTTCTTATGTTAATATAATTTTCTTTTTTTTATTAGGACTAGGAAGTTAGGCAAATTTTGAAATCAGTTAATTTAATTAGTTATTATTTATTTTTTTAAAAATCCGACACCTCATTTTTTTAGTAATAAAAAGTAATATTATTTTATAGTCGACAACAAAAAATTTTATCTTTTCAATGTTCGCAAAATTTGTTTCTTTTCTTTACGAATAAATTCTGTTGCTTAAAATGCTTTGTTCTGAGATAAGAATTTTTAAAAAATATGAAAACGATCTTTGAGTAAATTAATGTGTTTCTATATACACAACGAGGACTGTCATTTTATTATATAATAAAAATTTTTCAATACTCAATTTTATTTACAATGTTTTTTTTTTTTTTGTTATAGCAAAATTAAATTTTCCTTAATTTTCTTTATTTTATAAATAACAGTCCTCTAAATGTGATGAAAATATTTGTGATTTTTTTAAATAATTTTTGTTTTTATTTTTATCCATATTTACAGAAAATTAAATTTCCTTTTTTTGTTAAATATACTATTATTTTGTTTTGTTTTTAGTAAATTTTTCACGTGTGAATATCACAGAACATTTAATCTATCTACACATTATTTTTGTTTTTCATTATTTTGTTGTTTAATTTCAATTTTGAAATTTTTTTATATAATAATAATAATATAATAAACTTATGCCTTGTTGTTTAATTATAATAATTTTTTAATATAATTAAATTTTTTCACAAACATGAATCGACATTTAATTTATTAATTGATGAAATCATTTTTCTGACTTGACTAAAACTCAATTTACTTTAAAATTTAATTATTTATTTGCACGTCGGCCATTATGTTATTTTTTACCGTGGTAAATATTTCTTTTGTCTACTAAAAAAAAATTTTTTTGAAATTTTTTAGGCTTAATTTTTAATTAAAAGTTTTTCATTATTTAATGATATATAAAGGCATTACATATTTTTATTTTTTGTCCTTTTAATTTTTTTTTTAAATGCTACAATTTACTGATAGCTAAGGCATTAATTATTTAAAAAAAAAACACGATCCTCAAAAAACGGATTAATAAAACTTTTTGAGGAAAAATCTATATCATTGAATTACAACATTTAATATAAATATGTCTTTTTTAAATTTGTGATGTAGAAGTTGAAAATGAAGCTTTATGTGCAATTATATTGCAAAAGAAGGTATAGAGATTTTGTGTTGAAATACAATAATAAATGTTTTTAATTTGTCTATAATCGACAGTTTATTTGGATATTTTTGTGTCGGGAAAAACTTATAGATGAGTTATTTGTTTATTTTCATGCATTTAAATTTTTTTTAAATTCAAATTTAATTTTAAGAATCAAAAAAATTCAAATAGAAATTTTAATTTTATGTTACTTTAGAACCTTCGCTGGCAGTAAATTGATAACATACGAGTTTTATTTTAATTTTTATTCCTTTTCATTTGTTCAATGTTATTTAATTTATAATTTTATATATTTATTTAACATTTTTTTATTTTTGTAACAAGATTTATTTTTATTTATATTATTTCTTTTTGCTTTAATTTAATAATTGTTTTTAACAGCAAAATTCAAAACATTTTTTCTTTTAATCCTTAAGTTCACTCTTAATTATAGTTATTAATAATGATGCAACAACGTTTTTTATTTTGTATAATTTTTATCTACAATTTTTTTTCTTTTTAAACTAATAAGAATATTTATATACTAGGTATAAATATATTTTGTTATTTTAAATTTTAAAATTTGTTTTTGAATGAGAAGATGAAAATTTATATTGATCTTTTTTCAAAAACATTTGAACTCCTTATTTTACAATGAATTAGGTAATTTTCTTAAAATGTACATTTTAATATTTAATCCATTATTAAATTGACAAACCAAATATTAAATTTTATTTTATACGTTCAACAATATTTTCATTTTTCTTTCTATAATGGATAACAAAAATTAGAACATTGGAATTTTTTGCTAGTTATAATTTTTGCACGGAAATTTTTTTACTGGAATAAAAATAATAGGGAGGAAAAATGGCAATTTTAAAAAAATTTATGGCAAAAGGAATGAAAAAGGTATGGGGGCAAGAGAGGATAAAAAAACAGGTAGTAAAGATTCAATTGTCATTTGACTTCCATGGCACACTCATTTTTATTCATATCTTTTCTTATTCGGGAATCTTTGCATTTACTTTTATAATAAAGTTTTTAAAGTAAATTTCTTTTAAAATTTAATTAATTTATCTAAAAAATTTCATTCTAAATTTTAACAAGTTCAATCATTCTCTTCACTCATGGTTTATTTAATCATAATAATTTTGTTTTAATATTAATTAATATTCCTTTCATTTTTTTAAACCCAAAAATATGTTTGAGTAATATTTTATTTTTATATAAGAAAATTATTTATTCTTTTCTTTTGTGATGTAGTATTGTTATTTTGTTAGCAAATTTTATAAACTAGGCAATTTATTTATATATTTTAAGATTTAGAGAGAAATATTTGAAAAAACTCTACGATTTTTAATTCTGCCTTGTTGAAAATTGTTCTAATGAATGCATGAGCTTTTAAAGTTACAATTAAGTTTTATTTGTTTTTAATTAATCACTAGAATAACAACATTTTTGTGTTTTGTGTATGTTTTTAGTGTTTTATATTTTAAATTTAGTAATTTAATTAAATAACAAGAGCAACCATTGATGGAGCAGAATTAGTGATATTCTGTATCACAATTTTTATTTTTTTTTTGTCATTTAAATATTCCTATTCCAAGAGATATACGAATTTTTTTAATTTTGTATGTATGATTTTAAAAGTGAAATTATAAAATTTGTATGAAGTCTTATTTAGTTGATAATTTAGGATGAGTTTTTATAAAAAAAGAAAAAAATATATAGATAATAATAAATACAAAATAAATTATTGATGAGGAGGAAACCCTGTTTTTTTTACTTAAATTCAAACATACAAAGTTGCCTTTCTTTGTTATCGTTATTTTATATTAATTATGTATATTCAAAAAAAAGGCAAGAAAATACACAAATTTACAATACATTTTTAATTATGTATCATTGAGAATTTTTCTAATAATTCCATTATTTTAATTATCTAAAACGTAACATGTGTTTTCTATAAAAGAAAGAAATGAAATGAATAAAAGAAAGAAATGAAATGAATAAAAATAAAATTTCATTGTCATAAGAATCATTTACATTTTTATATAAATATTAAATCAAAAAATAGTAAGGGGAAAAGAAGTAATGTGAATGCAATATACTTCCGAACGTTAAGCATTAGGAAAAAGTTTAATTGGAGTAACTGCAAATCTAGTCCAATGAATTTTATTTAAGAGTCCCGAAATAATTAATATTTTGTGTATGGAAAAGTTTCAACTAGAGATTTTTTTAATATAATTGATTATGTTTCTACAATGCTATGTAAATGAACTAAAACACACCAGATGAACGCTTATCCATCGGTTGTTGATCAGGAATTAAACGTTAAACGTTTTATTATTTGGAAAAGAAGAGGCCCTGGTCACTATGATTAAAAGAATTTGATCACAAGTTATACTTGAAGTATTCTCCTCCTCCCCAACAGTTATGACATAACCTCTAATATATGATAAATAATTTGATTAAAAACAAAAAAAAATAATTAAAAATCTTCTTTTTTAACAATTATTAACAATTAGAATAAAATATACATTATATATTAAGGCAATATTTAAGTTTCTTTCTTCATCTATTCTTCTTCTTTTTCTACATTTTTTACTATTTTAAATAGAAATAAATTTTAAAAATTAAAAATTATTATTTATACAATAGAATTAAATTAAATTAAAAACAATTGAAATCAACATTTGTTTTTTATTTTCGTCTTTTTTAAATTCCTTAATTTTAAAAAAAAGTAAAAATCACTAGAAATCACCTTTCTTTATATTAATATTATTTTTTTTATTAATTATATTAGATTTACTCTACTAAATCCTCGTATTGTTGTTTAATTTTTTTAAAAAATTTTTTAATGCCTAAAATATTTTTTTATCTAATAATAAAAACTAGAATCAAGAAAAACCGTTTTATATTTTTTTTGTATTACTTCTCTGTTCAATTAAATAATTAAAAAAAAACAAAGAATTTTTTTATCTATTGCATTATACCCGTTAATGAAGTTTGACGTGCTCGTTTTGCTTCTTCTTCTGTTATTCTCTGTTCAATTAAATAGTGAGCCATTGTTATGGCATTTGGTGGACCAGTTATTGTTACAATACGATTTCTTGTTCCTGGTGAGAATATACCTTTTTTAGAAATTTGTATATTAGCGCCAGATAAATGTTGTATTTCGATTAAACTACGACCACCAGGACCTGAAATAATACATTTTATTATAATAATTCAATTTATTTTTAATGATTTTCTTCTTTTTTTATTTTTTAGATTTTACTAATTTGGTTTATCTGGTAACTTCTCCATATCTTTTTTTTTGTATTTCATTTTTATTATTATAAAAATATTTTTAATAATCCCAGTAACAACGAAATACAAATTTAGATTGTTGTTGAAATATATTATTAATAGTATGATTTATTTGATCGAAAATGTTCTTCTTCTAAATTTCTGTTTTGTGTTCTAATCACCCTCTCATCACCCGATTTATTTAAATTAATTTAACTGAATTTGCATTTTTTAAAAAGCAAAATTTTTGTAATAAAAATAAAAACAAAAAAAAAATCAAACAAAACAAAATAGCTGACTTTTTTTTGAAGTTTTTTCTCACTTAAAATATGTATTGAGTAAACAGTGAATTTTCGGCAAATGCACGTAGAATCCTTAATAAATCCTAAATCCTAAAAAATATATATATTTATATATAAAAAATATAAGAAAACAAAAAAAATTAATCACTTGGTAATATAAGGATAAGGATACTAAAGGTGATAGTTACTGTAAATGTAATATATAATTTATTGTTAAAAATAAAACTTTGAATTTTAAAAAAATTAATAAAAGCGTGAATTTAATAAAAAGCTAAAAAAAACAACGGCGAATTTGAAAAAAAATTGTATTGGGATGATTGGAACACACCCTACTTTATTTTGTTTAACCCATAAATGAATTCGTCTATATTACAAGAATGAAAAATAACCCTTTTCGCTTATTAATTATGTTTTGTAGGTTTTAAGGGTTAAGTAATAAACTTGAAGAAAAGAAAGAAATAATCATTCAAAATAAACAATCGGGTTACCTAGAATAGCGCCTACAATTATTTCCGGTATATCTACATTTTTAGTATCCTTACTGCTGATATCACCAGGTGTAGGACTTTTACTTAATGCACCTAATTGTTGGGCTGCAGCCGCTCCTAATTGTTGTGCTGTCGGATTACCAGTTGCCAAGCCAAAACTATTATTATTTAATGTTATTGGAGTAGCTGCTTGTGATGTTGCATGACGAAAAGGATCAAATGCAGCTTCATATCGTTCTAATGAAGTACGTGATGATGGTGAGGTGGTACCCATATATGAATCCAAATTGACTTGTCCGATTGCACCAAATACGCCACCACTTGAACCACTCTGATCTAATCCAGACACCCCAAGGTAACTAAGTGGTGGTGCATGCCCCCCATTAGTATGTGCAAGACCTACACCAACACCCAATACACCATATTTGGCAAGTATACCTAATGCTGCGCATACTTCCGATGTAACAGAATCTGAGTAACCAGAACCGCGCATAGCAACCTTTATTTTATTTGAAAAAAGAAAAAAAGTCACGTATAAAAATTTAGAAAAAATGTAGATCTTAAAACTTCATTTTTTGTTAGAATTTAACAAAATCTGTTAAAATAATCCTGTATAATTTTTTACTACACCTTATGTAGAAAACTTTTAATTATTGGGGAAACATATTCAGTATTGATGTTAATTTAAATACGCTTGCCGTTCGACCATAGCTGGATCTCACTAATACATTTAAATATATTTTGAGACCCCTCAGCGTCGCAATCTATAAATAAACGCGTATTAATTAACCAAATAGACCAAAAAAAGGATCAATTTGGTGGCGTCACCTATATTAGGGCTTGTGAATAATTCTTCTACTTAAACCAACAAATTTCAACATATAAAATTAGTTATTTTAGTTTGATTTTTTTATTTTATTACGGAAGAAAATTTTGATACAAATTTTAAATAATAATGTAAAACAATTATGAAAAAAAAATATTAAAAAAATAAATAAATAAGTAATAAACTTATGTTTATTCAGATATTTTATACAATTAAGTATGATGTTCATGTAATCATAATAGAAGTGCACGCATACTAATAGGAAAAAGATAACCTCAATGGAGGTTATTCTTTTATTGGCACTTTTTTTTTAAATAAAAGAAGGCGCGCCGAGCGGACCTTCTTTTTTTTAAATAGGGATGGGCGCATAAAGCAGCATCTTTCCAAAAAGAATGCTGCTATGGTCGGACGGTTGATGTATATAAAAAATCAAAAATAAATTTACCTTAATATGATCTAAAAGTTGTGTTGTAACGGATGGATTTGCACCAGGACTGGGTGCACTCAAATTTAATGATAAATTAATCCCTGTACCATTTACTAATACACCGGGACCACCTACAGCAGTTCCAAGCGCTGAATTAAGTGATGCTGTACTAGAACTAATCGCGTTTTGATTTGATGCGTAAGGTGAACCTGTTGGATTGTAATTAGCAACTGGACCATTGATATCGGCATATGATACATTTAAGCATGTACCAGACTGTGGATCTTCAACAATTTTTGATAAAATCATTTTAGCTGCAACTTTATTATTTTCTTTTTCTCCAATAACTGTGATACAACGTTCTTGAAGTGTTATATCTTTTGGTTTTTGTGATATTTGTACATAGGAACCACTTTCCTCTTTAATTTGTTTTATAAAAGCACCAGCTTTGCCAATAATCATACCAGCTGTTGAATTTGGTACTAAAATTTTTACTTGCTTATCACGTTCTTGTGCTTGCTTAACTTCAGCATCGGTTAATTTAGCAGTTAAATCGGGTTTCTCTTTTATTTTTTCCATGATAAATTCTAACACTGTTATTATTGCATCTGTTGAACCTGTTATGAGACAAACTCGTTCAGATGTCCCTGAAATCAAATTTAATAAAATTTCATATTTTATTTTATATTAAAAAAATTCTTTCATTTTTTGTTGTTTTATCTAATTTGTTTTCATGATTGTTAATTCATAGAAATTTAAATATGAACGAATAAACTTGATGATGCAATGATGGCGTTGACGTCATTTATGTAATAAAGGATGGAATGTATAAAAAAAAAACCAAATTTAATATCGCAAGTTAAAAAGTATCGATATGATATTTCATTGTGAGCTCTGAAACAAGAAATTGGAATTTAAAAAAAAAACAAGCATCTAACCTGGATAAAAATCATGTGATTTAGACATTTTAACTCTTGCTCCAGTATCTTTTTGCAACGCTGCAATCGTTTCACCACCCTTACCAATAATTGCTCCAGCTGCCACCGCCGGCACCAAGGTTTTAAAATGGTAAGTAACATCACCACCTAAAAGTAAAAAAAAAGAAAATAATTCTCAAGTATTAAAAGAAATGTGTTACGATTTTTATTTATGTGAATAAATTAATTAGATATGGAAATGGTAGTTTATATTTCAGAATCTCATTTCTTATAATGATTTTTTAGACTGAGATGATTATTTAATTAAAGCACAATAACTAAAAATAAATAAAAGTTTAAGAATTATTGTTATCTACTTTCAGATAATAATAATTTTACCACTATTGCAAAGTTTTCATTAAATGACTTTTTAGATTATGAATAAAATAAATTTCAGAAAATATTAGGAAATTTCATGGTACCAAGCAGAGAAAAAAGTAAAATCAACAGGTTGTCATTTAAACGATTGTAAAATACGTTGATATTCTACAAAACTTAAAAATCAAAATTTTACCATTCGGAAGTAGGTTTGTTTTTGTACAATTTTTCTAATAAAATTTGAATTGGGTAATAGCATAATTTTCAACACGTCACGATCTATTGTTCGATTTTTTCAAGCAAAAATTAAAAACACTCGATATACATTTTACATTAGGAAAATACAAATATAGATTTCTACTATTGTAAAAATGTTGTAACTAAATAAAAATAATAAGTTTACAAAATTTTTCTCTGCAATTATAACATAGTTATGTTAAAAGAAGTAGAAAAAAATGCTGAGATTACCGTTTTTTTTTTATATTTTGGAGAAAGTAATATAATGATTGGCCTTGAGCGATAATATTTTTGACAATAACTAACTCATCAATTTGGTAAATATAAATTCACATCATCACACAATAACGATATTATGATGATTAGGATCAGCGAATACAAAAAAAGCAACACAATAGAAACAAAATAATTTCATGTCTTATAATTTTCTAATTACATATATATTTAATTATGATCTCATCCCAAAACTTGTGTCTATATATAAATAGTATGTTTTTATTATTTTATTATATATACATGTAAGTTTCCAAATTTATAAATAATATTTAATTTTTTTATAGTTTGTCCATAACTTAGCCATTATAAAATAAGATATTGAAAATAACGCAAAAAACTACTCAATTAAATGCTGCCATCTTTCTAGTCGATAATACTCAGTTAAGAATAAGGCTATTAGTTACAGAACGGAACTATTTTATCAAATGATAGGTGCACACATATTTAAATAATAATTAAGATTATTTTTTATGTAATTTGTTGTTAGAATGAGTAAATATTAAGAGAAAGAAAAAACGAAAATCAATAAACCTTTGCTATTATGATGACTTTGTGATAAGAAATAAATGTTCCAAATAAAATAATAATTTTTTTTAAATTATATTTTATAATAAATAATTCAATATTAAAACAAATCAATTTGTAATAAATAATAAAAAATCTATAAGTAATTGGGTAAAAGAAAAAGTTCGATCACAATAACACCAAAATTTTGAAACATGATTAAATATACACGCGATTTAACAATAAAATGGTGGCTGCAACTTATATATATTTTATGTAATTATATTTTTCTATTAATTAGAAACTAAGGACATTAGAATCTGCGTCAGGAATTTTGTGATTAGGCATTTTATATATGTATTGATCTAATAAAGTTTTTTTTTTAAATTGAGAGTATATTCTATAATCACTGCAAATTGAACTGAAACTAAGTTGACAATCTCACCTTGATTGCGGTAGTGAAAAGAACTCGAGCGTTTCTAGGCTAGTTTATCTTTAATTTTTATTGTTATCAGATTTGTTATTTATCATTTTTAATTCACGGTCATTTCAAATTTGTTTAGGATTCTCGATATCAATATTAATTTTTTATTTATATAAAATATTCCTGTAAAAATTAACAATTCAAAGATTTTAATTATTTTTTACTAAATTTTTTTTGAATATTTTAAATTTTAAGTTTTTTTTTAGATTTAAAATCTATAAATTAAAAGTTGATTATCGTTTTTAAAAAATATATAAAACTTACAATTTTTATTGGTTTTTGTGAGGCGCAAGTAATTTTAAAAGGGATGAAATGTAACTATAAATATAATATTTAGGATAATCATATGCTACGGAATATATATTTGAGATGAAAAATTTCCAACCTAAATGAGTTCTCTGATTTTTTTTAAATTTAAATATGAATGTATAACGCAATATTATTATATTTTAATAAATTATAAAATTAGTAAATATTAAAACACAAATAAAATGACGAAATTTCATTCAAGGAAAACTGACAACGAAAATCGTATAGTGACTTTTACATATCGGTGACATATCATAAATAAAGCAATCAAGTTTTCATTCTGATGCCATAGCTATTATAATTAACTAATTTTTCAAATGAATCAATATTTAATATTTTAAATAGTTATATATATTTTTATTTTCGATGAAGAAACGTCGGATGATTAATTTCCTCATAAGTGTATTTGAAGTTATTGCAAATATAGATGTGAATTTAGGTCAACGTGATATTTTTGATAACAATAAATGCAAATTTTTGAATAATAATAAAAAAAAAAAAAAAATATGAAACAAAAACAAGATTAATTCATTTAATCCTAATTTTATTTCTTTTTAAAATGCAAAAAATGCATAAAAAAATTCACCACATATAAAAAGTAATGAGTGATATTTAATAATATCAAAAATAATTGTTTGTATGTAATTCCAAAAAAAATTTAAAAATATGAAAAAAAAATAGTGCTATGAATATGAAATAAATTGCGATTTAATCATTTATACACATATATATATATCTTTCATCACTACAAATCTACAATATTTGTACTTGTTCTTGGCAATCGACGCTATTTCTGAAAATAATGGTTTTGTAATTGTAAATGCAGTTGAAAAATTCAGTTACAAAATTTGGCACGTAAAAAAATTGGGACAACGCTCGCACAGTGAAAATTTGGCCGAATTCTTTTTTATTTTCTTACTAATGCAATTATGTATTTTAAATACTTATAGAAAAGAATTAATACTACATAATAAAAAATCAGTTCCCTGAAGGTTAAGGTTTGATTTAAGAACACATTTATGATTTTTATGAATTAATAATATAAATTTATATTTTTTCTCAAATAATTAATGTGAAATGCTATGTTAAAAATTTCTATAATAACTCAAAAATATCCTTCTAGTAAAATCTTGATAAACAAAGATATATTTATTTTTGGTTTAAATTATATTGTGAAAGTTAAAGTTCTAGTTATGTTAATTTTAATTTTCAGATGAATTTTTAAAAGGTTAATATGATTGTCTTCTTAAATCCAAAAAAAATATATTAACTATTTTGACTGAAACAATATAGAAACAAAACCAGTATCATAAAAAAAATCAGGCGCCAGTACACCAATATTAAATTCATACAAATTACATTAAAAAATCAATATTTCTTTCAATGTGATCACAGTCTTGCCTCGAATTATGATCTATATATATATAGACAATTGGGCCGGTGTTTGAAATCAGCAAAGAACTATTTATTTTTCAAAAATTTAATTAATTTAGCAGTTACCATTAATGAAATAAGGCACAAATAGTTAACTAAATTGTAATTGCAGTTAAACCTTTATATGATGAAAATAAAATAAACTAAGTTAGTATTGCGTAATGTAATGAAATTGATTAACAACAAAAAAAACTGAGTTTCGAAATAAGAAATGGTTCATTTTATTTTTATTCATGAGAGCAATTTTATCTATAGTAAATAATACGCGACACATTTAATTGCATAATTATTAAAATTTAAAATAAAAAAAATCTCGTTGTAATGATATCGATAAAATAATATACAAATAAGAAAAGATATAGTAGTTACAGTGTCATAGTTATATGCTTATAAATCTATAGGTATTTGTACTTATGTGTATGCAACTAGACGACCCTGACACAAAAACTAACACACGAAGAATTAAATAAAAAAATTGTATAAGTAATTAATAATTTTTTTACATCAATTAAATATTTCTTTTTTTAATTCTTGAATGACTTTGACTTCGTTATTAGAAATTGTTCAATTCATTCGCTAACAAGGACTGTACGAAATAACAATAAGAAGAACCGTACACAAAAAGGGTCTTAATGTTAACTTCTTTATTATAGGCTATATTCCAATATTAATCAAGGAATTTAATGACATACATGAATAGTTATATTTAAAACAAAAATTTAAACTAAATATAAATAAAGTCTTTAGAAATTATTCCATTTTTCGGTTAAGTAGATTTGATTTAATCAAAAATTTTAAATATCTGTCTAATTAAAGGAATAACATTTATTCTCACCAAAAATTAAACGATTTAAAAAAACAAAAAATAATTTTATTTTGAAACATTATTGTCTCTTAAACTTGTCCCAACATTTCACATGCGCATTCGTTTTTTCCTTTCATTAACCAAAAATGTCAATATAACATACCACTGACGCGTGATATAATAAAATACTGTCAGTGACGTTATCAGTGCAAGTCACTGTCATTTCCTTAAAAAATTTTATTTCAGTTAGTTAACTTATTCTTTGCATTCTAAAGAAATCATTTAAATTAAAATATACAAGTGACCAAAATTAGAAAAAAAATTATTCTAAACAAAGGGGGAAAAATGGTATTTCCAAATAAAATTCTTATGTAAGTTCTTTCTTTTAATTATATAATATTCTTCAGTTAGATTTTTTGCTGGTTCATTCAACGTTTCAATTATGATCAACTCTTTTCATATTATTTTGTTGTTTAGCATTCATTGCGCTTGAACCTTTAAATTTTTTATGGCATCCAAATTCAAATATTTTTGTAATGATTTTTTTTTAAAAAAAATTCTTTGAAAAGTTAATTTCCGGGGAATATTAAAAAAATGTAATGATGTCTAAAATACACTTTAAAAATTTCACACAAGATTTAATTCATTTAACAAATGCAGAATACTACGGTATTTTAAAGTTTTCATAATTGAGTTTCGTGTTGTTCGATGAGATGATTACAAATTTATACATAGATACCAGACATATAATATAATCAAAGGTAAAAAAATAGATTTGTAATTTTAAAAATGTCCCAATTATTTTAAATTTTTTGTAAAAAATAAATAATTTATTCAAAATTGGACAAATGATAAAATCATTGAATTTTTATAACAAAAAAAAAAGTTGAAATATTAAATCTATTTATAATTATCTGATTTCGCGATTTTATTTATCAAAAAAATATGAAAATATGTATGTAATACAAAAAGAGTAGAAAAAAATTTAACATTTATATATGAAGCAATTTAACGCCAGGAAAAATTCTAATTTGTGTTTTGCATGAACATATATGAGTTTATATAAATATAAGCTTACATAATAATCATAATAATAATATTAAATTATTATTATTTATGTAAGACATGAAAGAAAAAATAAAACTATATCTTTATATTAAATGACGTCACGAATATTGAAAAAAAACAAATACGGAAATTTAATACATATGTATTTTGTAGGCAAAAGAGTTGTGAAGCAAACTTCTGTGTCAAGTGCAAAACAATTGAATAAACAACTTTTTCTTCGATTTTTTTTCATCTCAATTTATCATTCATTATTTATTATTACTTATACAAAAGAATTTAGCAATCCATCTTTGTACACCAATAGAATACATATAATCACATTGGATGATGACAAAAATGTTTATGTAGAAATACATGTATAAAATGAGAAGAGAAAGGAAAAGAAAAAAGCTAACAAGTGTCGAAAGAGAGACGTATTATATTATAAACTGAATTAGATCTATATCTGTGTATATATAAGTAGAAGGAAAAGAGAGTAAAAAAAAAACAACATTTTCATGCATTTAAAATTTAAGAATTCTCAATTGGCCTATATTTATTTTCATTCGTGGCAAATAGTGATGACGTCGGTGGTTAAAGATTTACACAACAAATATTATGAGCTTAGAAATTTAAGGTTAAAAGTTTTTTTTAGATATCTTAGTATTTTTCCCGCTTAAAAAACAAGTAACTATGAAATGAAATAACCGTAATATACTCCAGTTAAATAGTTCAATAATCGGTCTAAAAAATTGATAAAAACCCAATATTTTTAATTCAGTAACATTAATAAATGTGTGTTGAACTGTTTTTAACAATTATTCAAAATTATTGATACAATTTTATATATAGTATTTAGCTCTTATACACTACTCATATTTAGAAATTTAAAAAATATTTATGTTCATATGTAAAAAATTTAAATTATGCAATGGTTAAAAAAGACCAGAATTCAAACAGAAGATGAAAATTGATTACAATACGAAATTGAGAAGAAACACTAATCGCTTGTAAGTGACGTAACCGTAGCATATTTTTTTTTTTTTTTTTTTAAACTTAGTTAAATAATAAGAAGTGATATATTATACATTAATGAGTGTAAAGTTAAATTAATTATAGGTTTGTGCTTTATATATATATATATGTATATAATATAATATAATATATAATATAATATAATATATAATATAACTACATAAATATGAATTGTTATGATTATAGTGTATTGAGACAAATTTATCTCCGATACTTATTAATTGTTAGATAGTATGAAAAATATTTTTATTTGAGAGATTTGAACACGGGACCTTTCGATTGTCGGTCGAATGCTCTACCAACTCGGTTGTAACATATAATTTTGTCAAATAAAAATATTTTTCAGAGTACTTAATAATTAATAAACATGAATGTTGTGTATGCTAATGACATTTTATTTGATACGCTGATAAGAAAACCGTTAAAAAATTATTTTCATAATTAATCACATTTTAAAATGCTAAATAATTTAATTATTTAATTCTTGTTACTAAAATTTGTAAACACACACACTGAATACAATAAGAGAAATTTTTATTATATATTTATATAAAATAATTAAAAATGTAAAACAAGCATGCATTTTTATTATATTAATCCCTTGTTTTGCGCTAATAAACCTTTTTATAAAAGGAAATTGTGATCGCGCTTTTCGAAATTTTAACGGCGTAGTTCAAAATTGTAGGCATAAAAAGGAGATTACGCAAAAGCATGATCGCTTACAAAAAAAAAACGCGCAAAACGAGGAATTAAAAGAGAAACACAAACAAAGATGCCCTGACTACCCAACAATGTGACAAAAGAATTTAATTAAAGAGAAAGATTTATTTTTATAGGTTTTCTTTAAGATGATAATGTTTTTGTGGATCCATCGATGAAAGTGATTTTTTACGTGATGAGGCGAGCATGAAGTCATGCATTTTTATTGATTTTTTTCTGATTTTGACAACTCACCAAAACAACATTTCTGTTGCTGTTGATGTATTGTTGTTTGTTGTATTTGTTGTGGTAGTTGGGTTGATGATGTTGTTGAAGCAGATGAAGATAATAACGTTGTTGATATTGTCTCATTATTACAACGGTCCTGCAATGCCTTTGTTAAATCATCCAATATAAAATATTCGTGATTATTGTTGTCTTGTTGCAATTGTTGACTCTGTTGTTGGCTATTTAACATTTGAATTATTTTTTTTATTTTATTTATCAAAAAAAATTAAAATTAAAAAAACTAAAAAAAATGGTTTCTAATATTTTATTAAATAAATTAAAAATGATTTGATAACTTTAGAAAAAAAAGAACAAAAGACACAGTAAAATATAAAAAAAACACAATTAATTAGAAAAGTAAAAACACAAAAAAAAACTAATAAATAAATTAAATTATCTGTCACTTCGTATAAATGTGTAAAAGAGAAAAACTTAAAATAATGATGATTCTGAGTTGTGCTGTTGCTTTCTACAAATTTTTGTTCCTGCGAATTTTTAACTTTCAGCTTTTATTTTCATTTTCACTGTGATATTAAAATATTTTAATTATAATAATTAATAAAACATTTAATTACAATTTCATAATTAACAAAAACTTTTTGTTAAGAATTCAGCCACAAAAAAGAAAACAAATAATTTAACAAAACTGTTTAAAAATTACTTGTTATTAAATTTATAAAAAAATTATTCTAAATTACACTTGTGTCACTTTGATAACAAGTCAAGAGATAATTATCAAAACACAAAAAATAACGAAGAACCACAATATTCAATTTAAAAAATGTTTCTTAAAACTAAAAAAGGTGTGTAAACAAGATGGAATTTAGAATTTGAGTGACCGCATTGAATACGATAATTTTGATACATTTTGTTTAACTCCACTAACTAAGGAGAGTAAAAATAAAAAAAACAAAAAAAATTATAATTTTAATTTAAATTTTTGTGAATTTAAAGCGAAAAAATCGACACGTACTCGTATGAAGAAAATGTATAGTGTTGCCACATTTATACAGGAAAAAAATAAGCAAAATAAAACAAGAATAAAAATGAAATACAAAAAACAGAAAAAAAGTATTTGAAGGAGGAATTTATTGAGTAACATTTGTTTATTTTTAGTTTAGTGTATAATTTTTTTTGACACGTCTTGGATTCATTTGAAAAAAAATAATATTTTTCATACTTAAAACAATAAAAAAAAACTAACATTTAATAATAAATCATAAAATTTTAAATTTAATATTGATTAGATTTAATATTTATAAGAAATGTATAAAAGAAAAAATTAATAGAGAACCAAAATCAAATCTTGTGTTACTACAACTAAACATAAAAAATATTCACATATCACACACAAAAACTTAAACAAACGAATCCACACTTAATTCCATCTCAATCCGCATTAAAATGCCGATAATAAATTTATTATGATTGTGTATATAATGTTATTCAGGCAGTTATAAATAAGTGTATGTGCGCGTTTACACAACATTATTTAAATACATGTTTGAATTGGTATAATTTTTTAACGCAATTTCAATATAGTAAAAGAAATTATACAATTTGGGTTAGTTAATTATTTTGTACAGAATGTAGGTTGGTGGTATAATTTACACACATATAAAAACCTAAACATAAAAAATCATATTCGATGTCGATACAACAAACTCAATTCTATTCATAATGCGGTAAAAAAAATTAAAATGTCATGTTGCAAAAAAACTGTTTGCACAGGTGTGTAATAGAATATATGAAAATGTATTTGTGTCCACTAGTATGTGTCACTAAAAAATAAACTATGGCCTTGTGTCATTACGATTAATTTTTATTTCGTAAAAACATATTTTTTTCAAGTTTTTTTTTATTGTATTTACGGAAAATGTATATTTTGTAAGTTGTTTTTTCCACACTAAATACTTATTATCGTTCATTATTATTATATTTTTTCTTCATCTATACATCCGAATTATTAAATACACAAAATAATAACAAACAAAAACTTTTAAAACATTATTATACAATCTAATAGGTTATTTTAACTAAAATTATTAAATAAAAATTATTACTTATTGCATTTAGTTTAAAAAATAATTTTGTAATACACAACTGCGTTCCCGATTTTTATGTATGACTTTTTTTTGTTTGTGTTTCTTTCTATAGCCCATAAATTAATTTTATTTTTTATATAAAAAAATCCTCAAAAGAAGCAAAAATCGATGAACAAATAAAAACGGGATATTGTTTTAAACTCCACCTAGAACAGTGTTTTTTTTTTAATTTAGAAAAGTTACAAAATTAGAAACCTATCGTTTTCAATGGAAATAAATTAAATAAAAAGACTTTAAAAAAAATGTTACTAAAAGGGCAATAAAATTCACTTCATACGCACGAACAATGTTTCTCAGGTTGACCCTAATTCTATTAATACTTAAAAAAAAAGAATTTTTAATTTTTTTTTCATGTCAATAAAGAATGGATAATATATTTTTTTAATGTTAAAAATAAAATCGAAATTGTTTAATTGATTAATTTACAGATTTTATAAATAGTAAATATTTTTAAAGGATTTATTTGGAAATTTTTCATCATTAAAAAAAGGCATCAATAATTTTACATTTTATAATAATTGTTACTGGACAAAATTGTATGAATTCAATTAATTTTTTAAAAAAATAATTGAAATATTTTAAAATAAATCCTTAAAATTAAACATATATGTATTTGCTAAATTGTAATTATGTTATTTCTAAAAAAAAAATTGTTATTGTCAATGCACAATATTATATTCACAATACTAAATTGATTAACTTGATTAAAATTAAAATTTCAGATAAAAAACTAAAATAAACATCACCAAATAAAAGCATTTAAACAATTTAATTTTTTTCAAAGCTTTTTTTGTAACATTTTCAAAAAATTTTCATCGATTTATTGGTCGATAAATTTGATTTAAATTAAACTAATTAATTTAAAAAAATTAGTTGTATTAAAATGAAAAGTTAAATCACTGCTTCTGTCAAAAAGTTTCGCAGTTTTCTACGGCAATGCCACAATACACACACTGTCAAATATAAATGCGTGTACCTTTAACCAAGCAGGGAAAAAAAAAAATCTCGTAACTCTTATAGATATGCAGATTTAACTGTTTTGTGCCTGTGTGTTAATATGTGATTTTTTTATAATTTTTATGTTTGTATAGATGAGAGTATAGCAAGAAATTAAGTACGTCATCAAATTGAATAAAACAGAAATATTCGTACATCTATTCCATTCTATTTGATTCAAAATACTTAAGCTTGGGTATCTATTTATTTCTTCATTAAATTAAATATGAATTCAAAATCAAAATAAAATAAAAAAAAAACAAATTAAATTTAACCATAGATTAACTTCTATTTATATGTGTTCTTATTTGAAATACTTTATTATTGTTCAAGGACAAAATGACATAAATATCATGTTTTTTTGTATTTATAAAAAAAAGGATAATTAGAGTTAGAAACTGTGCAATATTAAAAGAAAAGAGAATACAACACACTATACTATTTAAATTCATTTAGTAAGTCCTTGTAATAAAAAAAATATCTAAAAAATTTGTAGATCACTATGTACTATAAATAACTCTTGTAAACGCACCCTTTTAACACATACACTATCACTTTTCTTTTTAATGTTTCGTAATAATATTTAAAAATCTTATAAGATTATAATTTTTCTTATTTATGTAATTTTTTTTCAAAATTAATTATTTAGGTATATTTAATTTTTTCAAGTATAATCAAGATATTTATAATATATTGGATTTTTGGGTACGATGAAAGAGCAGCGCAAAGAGAAAAAGAGAAAAAGTATAATTTATATACATATACACATATAATTTTTTATAAAAAAAAGTTGGTTAACCCAATTTCTTAATGTCACATTGTAAGGCTGAAAAGGCGTAAATTAAATAAAAAATTGATTAAATAAATAACTTACCAGTACTAAAGTGTGACCTTTTAGTGATTCCATTTTCGTTGTCTCCGTCAAGGGGCCTTTTCCTCGAATCTCCAATTTCTGGACTCGGGCATGTATCCATTCCAGCGTCAGCGGCCATTTTTTTTATTATTATTATATTATTTTTTACTATTTATTGTTATATTATTAAATCTGAAACTATTACTAAACGTCCATTGTATAATTGATTTACAATGCGCAAGCGTGTACAATAAAAGAAAAAAATTATCTTAAAAAATAAATAAATTAGAACAAGTCGGAAACAGAAACAAAATACAAGACGAGCACAACGAAACTCAAACGATCGAATCGTGTTAATGCGATATCAAACACTGACAAAATAGAATGAACCAACAACAAAAAACCACACTGAAGTGCGACGCAAACGCAAGAAACACTTACAACTCACTGAACTAAATTTTCTTTTTTTTCAGAGTGTGACAACCTTTTTAATAAATGTTTAATTTTTCACAGGTACAGAATATAATCAAAACATTTTCATGTACATGAAACAATTAATTATCACGATTTATTTATATAATATATTCATATATTTTTAAATGAAATCATTTGAAGAAAAATTCCCATTATAAATTAGGTTGAAAACCTTTATTTCAAAAGTTTTTAAAACAATATGAATTAATCGGATTTAACAAAATTTTATTATTTATTTTAATAATAAAAGTTTTTATATCAAAATTGAATTCATAATACAAAAAAAAGTCTTAAACGTCAAGTTTGGGTCAATTTTTATCTAAAACTCATACTCACAATACAATATACTAATACAATCATAATTTTAAATAAATTGAATGATACATTTGATATCAAAATTCAAAAGTGTAGTAATAAAAACATGCTCACAAAGTAAATAAATGTTTTCTATATACATAGCAAAGATAAGACAAAAATAATCTCTTAAACAAATTAATTAAAAACATTTGGTTTATTAAAATATATAATTTACAAGTTTTGATTTTTATTTTTAAAATTTCAAAATAAGAAATTGTGTATATTTGTCGAATGTTTATTTTTCTTCATACAATATTAAATCATTATTTTAAGATGTACTTCACACTAGAAGAAAATGAAGATACTATCAATATAGAAATATTTATTATAATAATTATATCAATTCAATTTTTTAATATTAATTATTTCTCATGAAACTACTTTTACATAAAGCATTTCCGTTAACGTTGTCAAAAATAAATGTTAATTTATTTTACTTACCCTCTTACTGTATTATTATAAATAACTAACTAGTTATATATGATATAATATAAATTAATCATCGTTTATGTAACCAAAAATAAATACCAAAACAAGTTAATAGAAAAATAAAGAATCTATTAAATATTGGATATTTTTAAAAAGTATAAGCTCAAGGTCATTTTTTAAATTCAATTATTCATTAATATTTAAATTTAGAGTTTATGATTAAAAATTTTTTAATAAATCATAGAAACTTTTAAAACATTTTACCATATCAATAAATACAATGTAAATTTCAATAAACTATTATTATTGGTGAACATAATATATATTATTTGTTATTTATAATAGAACACAAACCTTTTTATCTAATCAGTAAAAAAATATCATGTAACAATAATAAAATGGCTTATCAGCTAAAGTCAATTCATAAGATTAGACGAAAAACGTTCTGAATTAAGTATATTTTATTAAATATAAAAAAATTTACGTTTTTTTCTGTAGGGACAGTATACTTATTTTATCAACAATGCTTAAATAAATAACTTATTGTTATTTATAATTAATATTAAGGTAACCAAATCAGATATGAACGATATGTTCTATTCATTTTCGTATTGTATGATTAATTTTACGAAATTATTTTAGGTATCATGATGCGAATAAATAGTAAACAAATTTTTTTTTTTAGAACTCTCATATATAATATAGTATATTAAGTTACATGTAGCTACATATTTATAAAGGGTACTTAAGGTTATCAGTTTCTAGAAATAATAAAAAAGCATTTATTTTTGTTAATTTTCAAATAGTAATAACAATAAATTAAATTCTTTATCATACATTTCATTGAAAAACTATGTAAGCAAGGCTTCAAACTATATCGGTTAACATGATTTATTTGAAATTAAAATTAATTTATTTAATAATTTTCATTTAATTCCAAATTTTAAGTTATATGAATAAAAAATTTAAGTTTATTTATTATTACAATTGAAACGAAAGAATCTCAACATATTCATCTTACAATAAATAAATCAAGAAATTATATTCATTTCAAGTAAGAAGTAATTAATTTTGAATATGAAGAGCATTAAATAGCATTTGTTTAAATTATTTTAAGTTTAAAGCGCTTTAAATATGAAAACTTTTTTATATTTAAGTAAATTAAAATTTAATTATAATTTAAGCAAAAAGTACATAAAAATCTAAAACAAAATATAAAGCCAATTAGGAAAAAGACACAATACAAAAAGCAAAAAAAAAAAAAACATTATGCTCTATTTTGAATATTTAATATAAAAAATAATATTTAAAATCTACAATCAATTCTTCAAATAAGAACATTTAAAAAAATACAAATTTTTTTCGAACGTTCAGAACGTTTCAGATAATTTTTCATTTGAAAAATAAATATTTCGGGACAAAAAGAAAATGTTTGAACTTATTTGGCCGCTTCTGGTGGGCAATCAGGCTGATTTGATGGATGCGCTGCTCTGAAGGCTGGATGAGCTTCCAGTTCACGATCAATCCGTAAAATAATTGGATATGGGCGAAGATCAACATGAAATCTACAAAGTATTTAAATTTTGTATTGGGATTTATAAAACTATCAGAAAAAAATACCTGCGCGCATTGAACACTTGTGGTACCAAACAACAATCAGCCATTGTTATTTCATCACCAACGCAGAACTTACCGGCTGATGTTGATAAAAGTTTTTCAATAGCACGAAATCCACGCGTTATCCAATGTTGGGCCCACTCCTTTTTTTTCTCCTCACCAACATGTATTAATACAATTAAATTCTGAAGTGGCTGTATACCAGACGCAATAACCTAAAATTTTGATATATATTTCTTGTTAAAATTATAATTTAATATTGAAGGGGTATTATTTAACACATACCTCACAGATTTCTCGTACTTTGGCACGTTTATGAACATCTTGTGGCAGTAATGGTCGTTGAGGACGAGTTTCCTCAAGATAATGCATGATGGACAAAGACTCTACTAAAGTGTGTCCATCTAAAATTTTAAACAAATTTCAACCAAAAGTTTTTTTTAGTGAATTTTTTTTAATTCATCATCATTTAGTAAATAATATAAAAAAGATATCGATTAAAATTTTTCGATGAAAGTTGAAGCAAAATTTGTTATTATGTACATATAATGTATATGATATTACAAAATTTAAAATATTTTTTGACAATATATTTTTTAACAATTTGGTTTAGCATAATTATAATTTAATTGGGATAAATTTTATTTTATAATAATTAAAAACTTGTAATTTTACTTACCAATCTGAAGAGCGGGGACTTGTTCCATTGGATTAACTTCTCTGTATTCATTACAATGCTGTTCTCCTCCAGCTTTTATTAAACTAATTGGCTTAATATCGTAAGGGATTTCTTTAAGATTTAGGGCAATTCTTACCCTCCAAGAACATGAGCTTCGCCAATACGAATAAAGCACCGGCTGCAAAATCGACATTTTAATATATTATCAATTTGATTGTGAAATTTGAGAGAGTACTATTAGACTGAATAGTCTTTGAAGCTATAATCAAGTTTTTTTTTAGTTGATTCAAAAAATGAAGTCAGTTGAAGGTTAACTTGATAGCTAGGTATTATCTTACCTTTGAAATCGCCGATAATGACGACATCGCGTTGTGGTACTTGTGATAATTAATTTTGTGGCCGTTTATTAAACAACTTTAAAAAGAAAATAAACGTTTATTCAAAACAAAAATCTATTTATATTTTCAGTAATATAAAGATAAATTTATATTTGGTTGGCTTTGACAGATTGTTGTTTGAGGTTATATGTTATATCGTCGTTGTAAGATAAGAACATTGTTGCCGATATCGACAAACGTAAATTCAAATTGTTTTAAAAAATTAAAAAGAATTATGTTTTGTATTAGATGTTTGTATTTAAAGTTTAAATTAAATTAGAATATTGCAGAAAACAATTAATTTTATTTGTGTACCCAATCCAATAATTTAAAAATTCCTTATAGTTTATAAATTTACTTTATTATCTAAAAAAGTATTTTCATTTGATTAATAATGACTAAAATTAATAATTGTAAAAAATTATAATTATATATATTCTAAGAAATTAATAATTTTTTTGGCGAATTCTTATTTTCAAATCTTCTTTTTTTTGGTCAAACTCAGATTTTGAATATGATTCAATTTCGTTACACATCGCCTTATTTCTTAAATTGATATCATTTGATAACAAAACCACCATATTAAATGAATTTTTTATTTGGAGGCAACAATTTAATATTTTGTCATCTGAATTTTGAATTTCTATAATATAATTTTGTGCATCAATTGCGTTTTGTCCTATATAATATACAAAAAAATTTAATAAATATGTAATTCTATTTTCAATTAAAGCCAAACCTCTTATTTTTGTGTTCGATTGTTTAAGTTCTTTGTTAATAAAAGCGATTGATTGTGATGAAATTGATGCAATTTTTGTATTTTTTCGAAATTTTATTTTATCAAGTTCTTGAAGAACCATATAAGGCACGACTAAAAATGAATAATTTAAATCTGTAAAGAAAAAACGCTTTCTGAAAATTTCTTAAAACTTAAACAATCAATTTTTATAATTCAAAACTTACATGCAAAATCATTTTGGATAAGTGTGTATAAATATTTTAAATCCGAAAGAAAAACATTTGTATCAACAATTAAATAAAAATATTGTGGTATTTGATTTGACAAAAAAATAGACTTATTAATCAAAGAAAAACCATCAACAGTAACGTAACTGTCTTTTTCATTTTTTCTTAATTCATTTAACTGAAACAAATAAAATGTAAGTTTCAAAATGATTATGATTTTTTTTTTATAACAATTACTTCAGTGAGGATTTCTTTTTGGGGTATTGTTTCCCATTCCATTTCTTCGAACGAATCTTCACAGGAAGTATAATTTCCAAACACATTTTCCATAGAAGTATCGTATACTTTATTTTTAATCGAAAGTATTTTTTTTAAACTTTGTAACCTTTCATGAGCAGATATATTATTTGTTTTAACATTATTATTGTTATTCTCTATTATTTTTTTATTTGACTTGGATTTTTTAAGATGAGGTGATGATTCTGTGTGACAATCATGATTTTGCTGAAAATTTAAATCAGGGTCAAATTTAATTTTTTCCGCGCTAATATTTTGTAGATTTGCATTTTTTCTTTTTTTGTAATTTTGTAAATTCGAATGTTTTATTTTGATATTGGCTTGCGCTAAAGGCAATAACGGCTCAGTCTTTGATTTAATTGATGTTGATACTCTACGCTCTATACTTAATTGCAATTTAAGCTTATTAAGCCTTTCTTCAGCAGGGTTGGATTTTTTTGTAAAAGCTGTGGAACAATTTTTTTTTTTATATTTAAACATAACAACTAATAACTTTGTACCTGTCTTGGTTTTAAAACGTAAACTATCTTGTTTTTGGTTCATGGATGCCACATCTTCTGGAAGTTTCCAAGTACTTTTGCCAGTTTTAATATTAAAAAAATATTTTCTATTAGAATTTGTTTTTGATCTCCTCTCTACCCAATATTTTGGTAATATTTCTGATTTTTTCTCGTCCATTTTTATTGTTTATAACTTCAGACAAAAAACATACCTAGTAAAAACATAATTTAATGTAATTATATAAATCTAACTTACAATTCTATTTTTCATCATTAATTTCAATGTTTTGTTGAATAATTAATTATGTTGTTGTTTTTTTGTTGTTCAAATAAATTTGACACTTGACAGCTCGTCTGATTATTAGATTTTTTTTGATTAAAAATAATTTTTTTTTCTAAAAATCGCATTTCTTCGCCATTCGTTCGTTTAATCATGCAACAAATATATATTGTAGAAACGCTACAAAACTTAAATTGTTTAATCAGACAGATAATTGACCGTGTTTTCTTTTTCAACTGGCGTAGTTAACTCTAATCAAAATCTCTATCAGAAGCAAATAATTATTTATCAAATTTAACTAATATTAATAAGTTTTTAAATTATTTTGGAGAAGAAATGTTGTTGATGAAAGCATTTAATCGACAAAACAGGACCTTAACATAGCAAATCTTTATGTAGAACTAATTGTAAACATTTAAGTAGATTAGTTGCATAACCATAATATAATATTGGAAATACTTGAAATTGTATTTATAAGTTTAAGTCATACATTATTCTTAAAAAATAAATGTTTTAAAATTAAACTTTGATTATATACATTCCTATAAAAAACTAAAAATAACTACTTTAAATGTAAACCATATTTTGACTATAAAATTTTGTGAAGGACTGCAAATTTTGGAATTATTTTTTTTTCCTCAAGTTGTTTTATAAACGACATCTATCAAAATTGAAATGTCAAAGTAAGAGTCAAATACTGTCGAGAAAAGTTTGAGTCAAAGAAAGTTAGTCCTTGGGCATGATATTATAACTAACAAGATAGGATATTGCGCATACCTATTTCTATCTCCCTTCCGCAAAACGCGTCACGCTGTGACAGAAGTAACAATAAAATGTTTTTTGGAAAAGTGAAGTCTAAACATTAAACAATTATCTCAGTTAATTTATATTAATAAATAATATATTAATTATTCTATAAAATAATAATATTAATAAAAAAACAATAGTTGTGTGTGCTGTGGTTTCGTGTAAAAATAATAACAATAAAACTCTTAAGAGAAATAAAGATTTTAAAAGTGAGATTATGTACCATTCTTTTCCGAAAGAAAAAACACTATGTAGTGCATGGGTTCATAAATGTTTACAAAAAAACAAATTTAATGTAAAAAATGCAAGGGTGTGTTCACAACATTTTAAAGAAGAACATTATGAAAGGGATTTGAAAAGTGAATTACTTAATTATGTGCCACGCATTAGAAAATTGAAAATTGATGTAGTTCCGACTGAAAATCTCCCCGTAGTGGAAATCATTAATCCTCCGTCGGTTAAAAGAATTGAACGATACAAGGCAATCCAGAATAAAAGTATTGTTCAAGATGCATTGTAAGAACAAAAAAACAATATAGTTAGCGCACTTAATTTAATTACATTTTTTCAGGAATACATCATTAACTGAAAAGATTTCGTTGCAACTTGAACACGATGAGAGTGTCGAAAATATTTCTCCAAATAAGAATAGTCTACCTATAATAAAGTAAAGTATTTTTCTTATTTATTTATTATTACATATTTTGTGAATTATTTTATTATTTCTTTTAGTGTTGATGAGGATGTTGAAAATTTGAAGAAACAATGTGAACGGCTATTGAAAGAAAATATGTGTTTAACCAAAGAAAACCTTAATCTAAAAAGGAAAAACAATGATTTAACAAATGTTACTAAATATTTACACCTGGCCAAGTAAAAAAAATTGAAAACTCTTCATTGAAAAGAATAAGATGGGAAGTGGAGGACATTCTTCAAATGCTCCATGTAGATCTTAAAGAAAAATACAACATCAAATATATTTTAACCTACAGATTAAACCAGGATATTTTAGAAGGTCTTACTTCTAGTTTTTTTTAAAACTTATTTCAATTAATGCTTTATTTTTAATAATTTTAGGTCTTTTTAGTATTATGCGATATAATGGAGGATTACATGATCATCCCAATACGATTTACAGAAGATATTTTTAATGATATCAGTGAATTGGACTACGATGGTCTTGAAAATATTGGTGGCTACATAAGTAATAAATTAAAATTTAAGTTCCCAGATTTAGGTGCGCCAACCTCAAGTATTTCTTCGGGTTCCGAATATTTTTTTATGAAGACAATGTGAACGGTCTTACACCTACATCAAATTTTATTATTAACTTAATAAATAAATCAGAACACATAGATCTTTGTGTGGAAGCAAAAAGATTATTTTTTAGATGCAAAATGTTTTTTGCCATTAGAAAATTAAATAATGCAATTAAAATAAATAAAACCTTTATAACAAGGAAAAGAAAAAAAACAATAATGTAATAGTAAATAAAATATATTATAAAACTAAAATCAACATGCTTTTTTTAAGAAAACCGATGAAAAACAAACTAAATTACTTAAACGGTCATACACCAAAATTAAATTTTTAACATGTCTGTCACACGATGACGCGATGCGCAGTAGAAACGCGTTTTTGACTTTTAAATATCCTATCTTGTTAGTTATAATATCATGGTCCTTGGGTAATAAAAGAACAGCTTGGTGTCAAGCTCGGTGTCAAGAGTAATAGAACTGTATTTTTTCACACTAGGTGTTGGGAGTTCATTCCGAGGTGTAAAAGAAAACACCATATATTTCATTTATATTTTCGGATATACTTCTGTGCTTGTATTTCTGTATCTCTCTCTCTAAACGTGAAATTGATGTCTTATAGATTTCTTTATTTTGTTGAAAATAAAAAAGTAAATAAATGATTATATAAAGTGAAGTTATATTCATTTAGAAAAGCCAACAAAACCCATCGTTTGACATATTAATGTCAAACACAAAGAGAAAAAGGAGAAGACACATAATTTAGTTGTTAAATTTTAAATTAAATCTTTATAAATGTTGAAGGTGGGAATTTTATTGATTGATTGTTAATGATATTACTGGTGCATAAAATGATCATGTCACAGTATGATCATGTAGCATATGATCTTTTTAAGCTCTATTATAAATAAATTATACTTAATCAGTAACTTTCACAGAATTGTGTAACTTTTGTGACGGGTGGAAATTCCGGACTTGGTCTAGCAACAGTTTCAAGATTTGCAAAACAAGGTGCAAAAGTAGTTTTGTGTGATTTAAAAACTTCGCAGGGCAAGGAAACTGCCACATCATTAGGCGACAATGTTATATTTGTAGCTGCTGATGTTAGTCTTAAGTATTATTAACTGTACTTGTGCTTCTTTGTATTTGTACTTATTTTTTATCTCTAAAACTATATAATAACCGATGATTTGAAGTTTATGGCTTTTGAATAAATTTTGTTTTAAAGGTTACTTCAGAAACGGATGTTCAAACTGCATTGGCGGAAACAAAGGAAAAATTTGGAAAATTGGATATTGTTGTTAATTGTGCTGGAACAGGCGTTGCATTTAAAACATACAATTTTAATAAAAAACTTCCCCATAAATTGGAAGATTTCACTAAAGTATTGATGGTATATTTAAATTTTTGCCAAAAATTAATTTAAAATACACCTTTGTTATAAATTCATTCTGTATTTCAGGTTAATACAGTTGGAACATTTAATATAATTAGGCTTGCAGTTGGATTGATTGGGGAGAATAAGCCAAATGTTGATGGACAAAGAGGTGTAATTATAAATACTGCATCAATTGCTGCTTACGATGGTCAAATAGGACAGGCTGCTTATGCTGCTTCAAAAGGCGCTATTGTGAGCATGACATTGCCGATTGCTAGGGATTTAAGCTCACAGGGAATTAGAGTTGTTACAATTGCTCCGGGTAATAATCTTTATATGTTTTATTTAATACTGGAATACTTATATTTCTAAAACAATCTTTAGGATTATTCAATACTCCAATGTTAATGGGGCTTCCAGAAAAAGTGAAAGCATTTTTGGCTAAATCAGTACCTTTTCCTCAGCGATTAGGTTTTCCATCAGAGTATGCTCAACTTGTAGAATCTATTATTGAAAATCCAATGTTAAATGGAGAAGTTATAAGGTTAGATGGATCATTAAGGATGATGCCTTAATAATAATATATACCTACTATAACTTTTTATAAATATTACATCATGTTAGAAGTTTACAATTTTTTTTTATTGTTATTAATTAGAAAAATTAAAAAAAATGTTTATGTGTTATTAAACGAAAAATAATATGTAATTATTTATTTTTGTTCACCAAATGAATTTTACAAAAAAATTAAAATTTTCAATGTTTTTGCGATTTTCATCATGAGTTTTTATTTTGTATATCTACAGGTAAATGTGTAAATACCTTTATATTGTGGATTTATTTCTTTACTTGACACACTTGCTTACCTAGTCAAAGAATATGCGTGCGAATAAAATCTCTCTCTCTCTCTTTTAAAAGCGGTTCTTCTTCCGTCTATTCCTTGCGCATCCTTGCATGTATCCTTTTTTTTCAAAGCTCACAAATCAACAACAGGTAAATTATAATATGAAACAACTTTCAGCAGTAAGAAGATGTCTTCAATATTCTTGATTGGCTCCAATTTGTAATATATCCTCTGATATTAATTTTTTTTTTTAAAACGAGTTTCTTCGCTTCACTTGTCGGCATTGTAGTTTCTTATTCTAATTATGTTATCATTAAAAATCAAACCAATAAGTTCTTTAGCAAAATAGACAAATGAACAACAATAAGTGATCTAGTTATCGTTATTTTTATACTTTTATTTATTTATAGTTAATTATAAAGTGCTAAAGTATTGAAAACAACAAACTATTCTTTTATTTTTATTTTTTTTATTTTCATTTTTTAGAGCAAATAAATAACCAAAAGGTTATCTAACTTTGCAGTTGTTTGCTTTTTCTGTTCTTATAAATAAAATCCTTATAAATATGTTTCCTTCTTACAATAAATTGCTAGGCTTTAACAGTACATTTTACTTTTTCTGCTTTATTTCGCAATCTAACTATATCTATACTAACAAAAATCAAAAATATGCATTAGTAATAAATTATATTTGTTTGATGATCATAATAAATTAAAAGTTTAGGCAAGCTTAAAAAACTTATATTTTAAAAGCAATCTTAACTATAATTTTATATTTACAAAGATTACAATTAAATTTAATTATCTCACTAAAATAATTTTGTTGTGAAAAGATCAACATTGTTTCAACCTTTTTATATAACTCATAAATTTAGATGTTTAATGTTTAATGAATTAATATAAAATTAATTAATTAAATATAAATTTTTTTGCAAACAACAAAAAATAATATCATATTTTTATTATAACATATTTATCTTTTTCTATCAGACCTATCTATCAAAAAAAAAAAATTGCAAGTTTAGAATGAGAGTAAGCAAGACGAATAAATTCACAGCAGTACTTTTATTTATGTATTCATCCCTCTCTTCTTGTTGCCTGGGTTTTCCAGTTTTCGTTTTTCTTTCTGAGGCCAAAACAAAACACAAACATCGGCTTCCAGAAAAAGCAAGCCGAGGAAGCTAGTTCGGTATTAGTATCAGTTGTAGTTTAACTTTCGTTATATTAGGGTCTGTGTATGAATTTATAAGTTTTGACAATATTTTATGTTGTAAATAAAAGAAAATTATTCTTTTTCAGTATATTTAATTATAAAAGAAAAATAAACACCAAATAATAACTATGATATATTTACTAAAAATAAGAGAAAAAAAATTAGTAAAATATTTTATTTTTTCAAACGTATAAATATTAGCTCTAATATTAATTAAAAAATTAAAAATTTTATTTTATTTTAAAATTAATATTCTTGGTCTTTTTTATGGTAATTGAATATCTGATTTTGTTTAACAAAATTGTATTTTTTTTTTCATAATTTCAGTAATGAAAATTTGATTTCCAATGAAAAAAATAGTTTCTTATAATTTCTTATAATTAATTGTAAATTTTTATAAAATTACTAAATATTTTTCAATATTTCAAATAAATATAAATAAATTGTGATTATTTGTTAAATAATTTAAAAGAAAATCGTGATAAAACTAAATAATAATATTTAAATTATGAATATAAATATATAAATAGTAAATCAATTAAATATCTACCTATTAAGTAGCGAAAAATTATTAATAGTAAATATAATTGAAAGAGATAAATATTTAATAATTAATAAATAATCCAAAATTTAATCTTTCAATAAAAAAAAAGTGTGAAAAAAAAAACGAAATTAAAGTCCTTAATAATGTGTGTGTTCTCTAAAAATGGAAATCCGGTTTTGGTCGTTGTTATCAATAAATTTCCATGTGATAAAAAAACAATAAAAGAAAAATAAAATAAGAATAAAAGAGAGTTCGAAGTGGAAAAGTGTGAAAAAGAGTGCCGTATCATTAGGGATAATGTAAACAGGAGCGTGTTTGGGGTGGATATACTTTGTTTGAATTATACTTATGTTCTTGAATGTTTGTAAAAAAGTTAAATTAAAAAATTTCATAAATTATTGTGAAATTTTAAGATTATTGTGTTTTTTTATTTCTAAATAACATGAAATTGAATATAAATTAAATCAAAACACAAAAAAAAAACAATCATCAAGATGACTATGTGGCAAAGTGGTGGAATGGGCCACACATCTCAAAATAACCCTTGGATGAAATTGATGGGCATTGTACATAAAAAAGAAAGACGCCATGAAGTACAAAGCCACACTGGATCAAATGAGAAAACATTAAATCAGTAAGTATCTTTATATTATTTATTATTAAATATAAATATTATTTATTTTTAAGCCCACATCACACGTTTTAGGGAATATTCTTCATACACAACAAAAACTTAAATTTTATGAATTACATTGATAATCAATCTATCTAAATATTGTTTAAAATTGAATATAAAAATTATTTATCAATTTACAATTTTTCAATTTAGTTTATAAAATTTCAAATTTTTTTGTTGTTTTTTTCTAACTAATGAAAAGTTATCTCTTGAATATTTCCTAAAGTAGAATATCACAACTAAATTTTTATAATTAATCAAATAAATTGTCATCGTCGTTCCCTTTCATCTGCTTTTTTTTCTTAAAAAACATTTTTTTTTAATTGTTTTTTTTCTATGAATTATTAAGCCATATTAGCACTTTCAATTATTATATGAATTTTAAAATACATAACACTAAATCCTTCCGTCTCCATATTCATTCCTATAAGTTTTATTTATATATATATTTATATTAATTCTCGCCGGAAAACAAATTTTCTCACTCTTTATTTCTGTTGAACTTTGATCTAAATGCCATAGGTATGAATATACACTTATACACTAATATACTTTTAAACTATAATACCGACTCTCCATTGAACCTTTTGTTTGTATATTTTTAGTATATAAACTAGCAGAATATAGATTATATTCATTCTTAAACATGGTATAATAAAAAGCACAAAAACTATATACATATTTTTATTGATTTATTTTTAGTACAACTGGGACTATTCTAAGAAAAATATAAAAATATTTTTTTTTAAATTATACATCATAATATTATTGCATTTTATTTATTATTGTTATTATTAAATTATATTATATAGATAGTAATTATACATAATATGTGTATATTTATTTACAATAATTTAAAAATATTTTCTTAATATATTACATCTTTTGTTTTACGTTTTAATATCAAATCATAATTCTTTGAAGCGCTTGAAACCATTTTATAATAAATTATTTTGTGAATAAGTCATTTAGGTAAATAGTTATAGTTCAAATTTTTTAAATTAATACTAACGAGAGGTTCTTATTTCATCAAATATTTTAATTTAAATATTTTTTGTTACTATTATAATCCACCGAAATGTCGTCGAATGTAAAATTTAAATCAATAAATTGTAAACAAAATTTTTATTCTATCATCCGTTTTTATCTCAAATAATTAAACCTAATTTCTGAAATAAAAATAACTTGAATGCTATATATCTTCAACATAAGATATATAGACATATAAAGAAGGAAAAGATTATTTTTAATTTTGAAAATATATTCTATTCGCAATATTTTATAAGAATTGAAATTTCGTCATCTCCTCTATAATTACACAAAAAATGGTAAAATATTTTATAAGGTTTAATTTCATCCTACACATTTGTCTTAATTTTTTTTTAATTAACAGAAAGACTTAGAAGAAATATTTAGATTGCAATCTATATTTCTATTTAAATTACTTTTTTTGGTTATGTGAATAGTAATCTAAAAAGTATATTTTACCTATACACTAAAACACTTATAAAATTACACGTTCAATAGTTCTTAACTCTCAAGATTTTAGCAGATTAGGATTTATATTAGGAACTGTATTATTATATTGATAAACACGAAGATGTGCAAATTACACTATGTTGATTTTAATAAAAATTATATTTTTATTCAATAATTGAAAAATATGGTGGTTGGCATATTAGAAAATTATTTTTCATATAAAAATTTGTAATAAAATAAAGAAAACAAATAGCAAAACTTAAGAATTAATAATTCCCGTAATTCTAATAATTAATTAAAGTATAATTCGTAATTATTGTTTGGTTGTGCATGCGATATTTCTTAAACTTTAATCGGTATTTAAATAATTTTTATCTCAATTTCATAATTTCATTATATTTTTCAAACTATAATATTATAATCTATATGGATTTGTAGTTCTTCTATTTAGAAATATGTAGAAATTTGTGAAAGTTGTGTAGTAAATTTGTGTATTGTATAAAAGAATTGTAATTCTAAAAATATTGTATTTTGAAAAATGTTACTAGAAATCATAAATAAGTCTTTTAACAATAAAGCAATGAAAACATTTTAAATATTAGCGTTCAATATATTTTGTTGAGGAATAATTATGAATTAATTTGTCAATCATTTTTTTTAAATATATGATTTTAACAGTACATATATATTTACAATCTTCATAATAATTTTTATATTACGTTTATAAATACTTACATATTTACATATATCATATGAACTTAATTTATAACAAAATTCTGACATAGAAAATAAACTCATAAATTTTGTTTTTCATCATTTCAACATTTGAAAGTTTTTTAATCGTAATTAATCTCATATCCGAAAAAGTACTATTATTAACTATTTTAAACTTTTCGTTTTTCTATTATACTTTTATCAGGGATTTGAGTTTAGTTGAACAGATTTGTGTTAAATACACAGAGTAAGTTATTTGCATATCATACACAATTCTGTATTACAGTTCCAAATCATAAACAAAAACTGTGCGGTATAGAGTGAGAAAATGCGAGATGTTTCTTCAAAAATCAGAATAAACTTTGAATATGTTTTTGTGCGTTTATCTCGCATGTTAATTTTAGATCACTTAACTTTTTTACTATAACAATACATATAACTTTTAGTTTATTACTGTTATACTAACAAATATATATATTTTTAATTCAGAAAACTCAAATTAGAATAAATTTGTTTTTTTGATTATATATATGTTTAAATATTAGGGGTTGTTATGCTGAGAAAACATACCGTGATACATTATGTATAGTCGCAATTGTATTTTTATTGGAAGAACATTGTTGTTGGTTAAATATTATTATTAATAATAATAATAGATTTATTTTAATATTATAGATATAGGTGTTCATGTTCTTGACCAGCTTTCATATCATCATCAACACGAGCTTATATAAATAGAACTACTATGAGGGGAAAGCATAGGATATTTAATAAAAATGAAATATGTATGTATCGGTGCAAGTATTATGCTATATTCCTTTGGTAACCAAGAAGTTAACAAATTTTAAAGAATTATATTTTCGTGAAATATAAATATTTATCCCAATACAAAATCAAAAACGTCATAATTTTCATAAATACATTTTAAAGCAAATTTCAACTAACTAATAACACGAATCGTTTCACTCTAAAATAATTACTTAAAAATATTTTGAATTATTAAAAGTATTTCTCACAATATGTAATATGTAATAATAATTTTAATTTGGAATATCATTTTCCGGCAATCTTCTTCAATGTCGAAAAAATTTTATACTTTAAACAAAAAGAAAAGATATTATATTATGTATTATCAAATTTTCAAGTTCGTATTCCCATATGAATTTATTCTATCCTTCATGACTAATTTGCACTTCTTTTTAACAAAAAAACTTCTAACTTTATTCCATAATAATAATGTAAATTTTGCCTAAACATTTTCTTGGTAGCATACAAGAAGAAATCAAAGGAATATAACAATAATAAATTATTGCCGTTTGAAATCAATATAAATTAGATTTTATCAGGAATAGAAGCTGAATGGAAATCCCGATATAGGGAACTAACAACAAGGAAGAATCAAGAACTATCATCACTAAATCCAGATAAAGACAGAATTGTACAATTTATATTTAATTAATAGTTAGAAAATGCATTGTGTGTAGATTAAAATCATATAAGTAGTGTTTTTTTATAATCGTCTAGTTCCCTGCCAACTATGTTATGCAAATCTATATAATTTTTGTATTTTTCTTTTTGCAACTTATTATTAATAGTATTGTTTAATCATAAACATAATTATATAAGTTCTTGAGATATTCAAAATTAATAAAAATAAATTAATAGAGAATTCTTACTTAATATTCGCTGAACTTCCATAATTAGGGATTAAACCAGCTAAAGGATATATAAATTACGTTTAAGTTTTAGTTTCAATAAAAGTACATTTATATCATAAATATTAATCAAATTTATGTTTTCATCTCCGAAAACAATATCCGTAAGTAGTTATAGTTTCATCCGTAATATTAATATAATATAATAATATAGAATAAATTTTTTTAATAATGCTTTTTTTTTTTGTTTTTGCTTTATTATTTCTTGCACGTATGTAATGTTTAGTTATAAATAGTTATTTCAAAATAAAATAGCACTTTCGAATGATAATAAAATATTAGCCAAAATATTGAAATTATATGCGAAAACTGGAACATATTTATATCTTCTAAATTACATAAATGACCTTTTACTTTTATGTAATATGTATGTTTAATTCAATGCAATATGTTTTCTCCCTTAACTTTTAGTTTCTCAAAATAATATGTCATTTAAAATTATTTTATAGAATAAGCAATATTTTTAACATCTAAACAAAAGTTTAGATGAATAAAAAGCGTTAAAATGTTAAAAAAAAATTCTATATAGAAGAAAATGAGAATGTTCGTATACACAATTAAACAATATGGCGTGAAAGTAATCAAGATTTCCTAGCTTTTATAGATTTATATATAAGTATTAAGTATATGAAATAAACTCACAGCATCTATATTTTTCTCCTATATTTTTGCATACCTTTTAAGCACGTGTAATGATAAGAAATTTGCATTTATACATTAGGCATGTCATTTAGGCATGCCAAAAGGATGTATAGTTATAGTTCGGTTAAATGTGTTTTAATGCGGTTGACTCGGGCAGATTCACATCTAAACATCAACTATAAATGAAATTTGAGTTCTAACTTTGAATATATATTTTTATATATATTTATCATTTTCTATTCAGCTATAAAATTATTGCGCCACACTTTCAATTCAAAGATATATTTTAAAAAAATTAATAGTTCGATTTTAAAATCATAATATAAAAATGTGTTATGTAGTGAAAAATATTGGATGTGGAAATTAAAGTTAAGTGTAAATCGAATAATATTATTTTTTTATATAATATATTGAACCTATACTGAAGCTTTATATTACAGTTTTTATATGTATTAAAGTACTTTGAGATAGTCTGAAGTTGTTCTGTTAAAAACAGAACAAAAATATTGATTTCATGAAAATCGTTATAGAAACAAAAATACGAATTTGTATGTTTATAAACTATTTGAAGTATTTGTCATAGTTTTGTATAATTCAATATATGTTTTGGTGGTGAAGAAATAAGGAAAACTTAAGAGCTGGGTAATGAGAACCATCAATAATTATCAAAAATTAATATTATTTTTAAGTTATTGATGCCAAATTGGTTACTTACGATGGTTTATATATAATCATTTCACATAGAATAATGGTGAAAATATGTAGAGATAAAAATAACTTAATGATTACAATAATAATTAATCTTCTAAAAATTGTTCACAGAAATATCATCCACATGAAAACTATATGAAATTATTACAAGATTGATTCGTGGGTATAATTTTTAACACATTACTGTTATTAGTTTTTGAGTTATTGATATAATGTATAAATATACCTTTCTTATTAGACGACAATAAGTGCAAATGAAAAATAATAATTTAAAAATATTGAAAATTCTTTCAATAATTTTAATATAGGAAACAATTGAATAAAAAAAAATTGTGAATTGGTGAAATTTTTTTTATTAAAATTACAATTTATGAAAATTAGATAATGCAAAAGCTTTAATGTAAGAGGAAATTTGAAGTTCAGAAGATGTTTATAACTTCTCACTACATTGTTTCATGATTAATTATTCGTATCCTCAAAAACCAATTTCAAATATAACATGAAATTGAAAATTATCTCTTTCCATTTGTTTTTATTTATTCATTTATGAAATTTAACCCTGCCAATCTATGAGTTCGTACGCGCAATGCAAATTATAGACAACGATAAATTTGCAACGTAAGCACCGCCATTTTAATACCAATTAACTTTTAATTTCTTTTTATTATATAACTTTTTTATTAAATTTTTAAAAAATAACTACAAAAAGTTTTTGTATTAATTGGTATTAATAATATGACAATTATTATTTTATTTTATATATTTTTTTCCTCATCATTTTTTGGTGTCTTAATAATTAAATAGAAAATACTAACAAAAAATATAAATGTAAAGAAATGCTATTTTTACAATAACTTCAGTTTAATTTATTTAATCGACTTTTTTAAAGAGAAAAATTTAGGTTATAATAATATGAGATAGGAAAGAGAAAGAAACGCACAGAAGAAATTAATATTGATATAATCGGGCCACGTGATTTATTGATTATTGGTTTAGAAGAAAAATACTGGAAATTACGGGTAAGAAATTTTTTTTCAATTTCATATGACCACCAAAAATTTATTATTGCACTTTTTATTATTTTATTTTTGTTAAATTTTTGCATTTGTATTAAAATTCTAAGCAATTGTTTTGTTTTGTTAACATTTTATAAAATATTTCTATTTATTTATTAATTTTTTATGAATTTTTTATCGATACAAAATTAGTTTGATCATCAAAATTTCTCAATAAAAATTCAAACGGATAAAGAATGTGGCAAAACTTTTGTACCAAAATGACCAAAAAATCTTTATTTTTAAAATATTATCGAAATGGAAATTTTTAAAAATAATAAAGCAAATACGCAAATACAGCAAATTAAAAAAAAAAATCTTGTTTATTGTAACAATCTTCTTAAAATAGTATTAAATCGATCAAGTTTTTTAAATTAAAAAACGAACTAAATAAACTTAAAAATTCCTACCACATTAAGAATAAAGAAAAAAAAAATATTGAAGGGGCATAAAAAATTGAGCCTCAGTCGGTAAAAAATATTATATTTGTGGATCAGTAATATGATGTTTAAGATGATGATGTGGTGATTTAATTTAAAGACATATTTTAATAATAATTATTTTTATTTACTTGTTCTATTTGAACTGCGTTGATTACTTAAATTAACGTTCAGATAAAATTATAATAATAAGGTACAGATTATGTTCTATATAGGTTATACATGTAAGTTCAAAGTAGTATGTCTTATACTACTTACTACGGTTTTGTTTTTTTGCTTTATTCATTGATCAATAATTAGATAATTCAAATTAATCAATCAAATGCAATAAATATTTTATTTCTCAACTATATCCATTGCCTTCTCTGCATTATTATTATTATAAAATAGTTACACAAATATTTATAAGCAATTATATAAATATAATTAAATGCTTCATTAATAAACTAAATTGGTTTTTAAAACAACTTATAAGCATTATAAAAATCCGTTTTGGTTTTACAACGATTTTATTTTTAAATTTTGATATTTTTATATGTACATAACATACATTCAAAATTAACATATCAATCTTAAAAATAAAAAATATTAAATATTTTTAACTTTATTTTATTTTTACTGTATTATTTATCAGTGAAATGTTTATTTTTCAATGAACAAACATAAATTATTTAATATTCGCTATAGAAGAATAGATGGCGCACTATATGAAATAATGATAGATTCTTTCTATTAACGTTTTACCTCATACCATATTGACAATGCTCATACATAATAATATGATATTTCTTTAAGATAATAAAATAAAAATAAAAAACAAAATGTACTATAATACAATTAATACTTCCAAATAATCCAAAATAAATAAATGTGAACCTTGGTACTAAGCAAACTGTCTATAAAGATACAACTAAATCATATTGACTTCGAGAGTCAAGTATATTTCGTACTCCATAAAGATTTTATAATAAATTTTAAGAAATTTAATTATTTCATTGATTTAATATCTTTTGATTTTTTCTAAATTCATTTTTATTTTTTATACGTGATTTTTACGTAAGTAATACGTGATCAAATTTTTGTTTGAAAGTATTATTATTATCACATAAGGATGAATTTCGCTTGTTGATATTCAACGCTTATGTGATAAAAGCTTAAGGGTGGTTGTCTGACGTTTTACTACTGAAATTCATCTGACGTATTTCTACCCTAACATCATCAGACTGTTGTCTCTGTTTTGCTTACTGTTCTGTTTTTTCTGTTCATGCTTGATGACATCATTGCGCATTGCGACACACAGCATGCGTCACATTCCCCTTAATTTTATGTTGGAAAATATACCCTCCACCCATATAAGAATAGATATTTATCTTCTTTCCACTTGAGACGAAATAGTGGTAAAATGTTTGTTATTTTTCTGTATGTAAGTTAAAGAGCGAGTAAGGAACATTTATAATTTTTTTCTCTTCGGCAAGTAAAAAGTATTTCGTTGCATATTTCGTTAATTTGGTTGACGTATAGATTAGAATTTTCTGTAATTATTATTTATTTATTATAAAACCTAGCATTCTAAATCTAAAGTCTTACAAGGTAATGTCCATCATAAATGAATATATTTTTTAAATTTATGAATTTACTTTTCCTTATATTATTTATGTTTTACATTAAACATTATCCATGGTTTAATAATTCATCATAATGAAAAATACAATGCGTTTTTGGTTTGGTTAAATAATATTGGAAACAAAATAATTAGTTAGTAAAAGAAATCAAGGACAATATTAAAAATCTATTAAACCCATTTTTGACCAATTTTTACATATATGAATATGAGAACTGCGCTGGCGCAGTATTCAAGTAATAATCAACACTGTTCTTTTATTATTCATATAAATTGTGTAGTCTTTAAAAATTCAGATTCGAGAAAAACCGAAAATATTTTTATTTTACATATCTGAAAAAAAAAATGAATATGAACAAATAAGAAATAATATTAATATTAATATATAGGTACATGGGATTATAGAAACACTAAATAAATTTTTTGTCAGAAGCACGTGGATGCTGTAATATTGCGAACAAGGAAAAAATATAAAACTAAAACAAAAATTATAAAAATAAATATTTTGATGATAGAGTCTGAGTATTTCGTTTTTTATTTCATCGAGTTAAAATAGATATAATAATATGTGTGTATTTACGTTCTGTTTTTTCGTCTTTTTTTTATTCTTAACGAGCCACTTTTTACTGTTGAAGACAAACGGATTCTATACATAACAAGGAATTAGTTTGTTTATAAAAAAAATTGTAGCTCTTTATTTTATAAGATTTTATCATATCTTATTTTCGCATTGATCAATTAATTTAATGGATTACATTTAATTACATTAGATTTTTATCAGTAAATAGTTTATGTATGACGTACCTTTCCCATTTAATATAACATCTTACAAAATATAAAATGTCAATACATCGATCATAGTGAAATTAAAACGATAAAATTTAATATTATTAAAATGTATGTAATATTATTAATATTAATAATATTATTCCAAATTTATTATATTATAAATATTTTTCTGTGATCATTTTTTCTATTCTAACCAAAAACAACATTAAAATATGAAAAACAATAATATAAATAAAACCTAATATTTTTAATAAACTTTTTACAATTATAGAAACTTGAAATTATAAATTATTAGAATCCTTCCGATGCTCAAAAAAATCAAACAATAAAATTTTTACAATTCTTTTTTCAGTTTTTAGAAATAAATATTTTCAGAATACTTGAAAAGAATTATAAAAAATAGTCTTGTATTACACCAACGTACAGATAAATGTGCAAAAATAAATTTATTTGAAAATAAAAATCGGAAAATTTAAAGAGTTTGCTGTACGCATTCTTTTTAATATTGAAATGAAATTTTATGTGTTTTACTGCAATGTTGTTGTTTTTTTTTTCATTCATTATAATTTTAAGTAAAGTTATTAAAATAGTTCTTTATGCGTGTGTTTTTAGAAATATTGTGTGTTTTTTATATAAAGATTTTTAATTTAATACGTGAAATAATTTTTTTTTTAATATAATAATTAATATTAAAGTGAAAATTTTAACAGTTTATGTGAAATTTTTTTTATATAGACTGAAAAATGTATCAAAATAAGAAATTATTAACATCATGTGCTTGGTAAACTTAATGTGCATACGTGTATTATTAATCATCCCATGGATTATACAAATGGCATATATATCAACACAGAGTTGCTCCTCAGTATCTGGTAATTTAAGGTAAATAGAGTAATGTCAATTTAGTTAACCTATATTGCTAATTATAAAAATAAGCTGAATATACATATAAGAAATACTTTTAAAATGTAAGTGTAGTTATTTTAAAACTACTTTTTTTTGTTTTTGATTCAATATTTTATTATTAATTAAGTAATATTTTATATAAATATATTATATTTTTTTTATAATGCAATATTTTTATTACTTTAATTTATTCAGAAAGTTACAATTTGTTGACAAAATTTTATTGGTCTTGTTTAATGAAACAAGATTAGAAAATCGGATTTTGCTTGTATTAAATAAAATTTATAAAACACCTACACATAATATTTTCAATAATGAATTTTTCTTGTGTCTTAAACTAAATTAAATCTATTGTTTTGTCTATTTGTGTATAATTCGTAAACAAGACACTTGTCGTCGTCTCAAGTTTAAACAATAATGACACAGGTGGCTATTCTATTTATTAAGTCAGACTTCTTGTTGTGCCGGAACCAATATAAATATCGACAATTTTCTCCAACTGTGAATTCTAAAGACATTTATATATGGGTTAAGGATGGTGAGAGTTTAAAAAAAGTGTAATTTGATTAAAATAGTTTTTTTTATCATAAAAAAATAATCCTTTTAGATATAACGATAGAACTTATTCAAACTTGAAGAAAAGTTATGAGCATAAATTATTTAATTTATACTCCTCATTATATAACTGTTACCGCATTAATCATTCCTTAATTAAAAAAAAAAATTTCTTCGCTTCTTTTTATAAACTTTAAACCTTGAAAAGACTTTAAAAAACAGTTTTCAATTTGGACACGCAATAAATTTGAAAATAAAATAAATAGCAATAAAAGAATTTTCTTTGAGAAGTGACATTTTTAAAATTCTTAATTAATAATAATTACATTTACAAATACATTTCTGTTCAGGAAAGAATTGTTACTAAATTATGTAATAGAATATAATTCAAAGGATATTCATGATATGGCACCTATTTAAGTAATTTTTTTCTATATTTCTCGATTTCTTTACTGTATAATCTTGATTCTTAATTTTTAATATCCTATGTATCAAATTGAGAACAATATTGGAAAATTATATTCTATCAGACTCCCTTTAAAAATAAATATTAAGTATAAATCTGAAACAGGCTTTTTTATTTTTAGAAATACATATGATTGTTTTTTTTTCTAATTTTTCTAATTATGAATGCCATATAATGTATATCATAATTTATATTCAGAGTTTAATGACCTTGTGGTACAGTAATTTTATTTAAATGAAAACATAATAATACAAGGTGTACTATAAACGTATAGTTACAACATCCTTTATATTAGAATATTTCTTACTCTATTTATAAGATACATATATATGTATTTTGAACTCGTATAGTACTAACACTTCGGATATTCAATTATGTATATTTAATAAAGTACAAAATTGAAAAACGAAGAATATAAAAATAGATTATAGACTTCGTGTTATTCTTTCAACTTCTTTAATACTTACGGTGGACTTTCCGGTTCATTAGTTCTTAAAATATATATTATTTCCTTCTTATTATCTTATTCCCTTCTTATACATTTTTATTTAACCACTGTTTTCATTCAAGTTACAGCTTAGTTGAATATAACTTAACAGATTAATATTTTTTACTTGAATCAAAAATAGATATTAAAAATTTTAAATGGAAAATACAAAATTGTTAAATTTTAAAATAAAAAAATATTTATGTATTTATTAAACCATTAAAACTCAAACTACAAAATCTTAAATTAAAAAAATTATTTTGGTTGTAATCTGACCTTTACTTCCCTTTTTTTAAGTTTAGAAATTTAAAATATAAACAAAGCGAATAAATTGTATATTATAAACACAAAACCACTTGTCACGTAGAAAAAAGTCGATGACACTGTTTGACAGTTAAATGAGTTTACAATGTTTTTCTCATCAAGAATCGTGTTTTCGGCCATTTTGTCATATCTGGTCGATTTGTCACTAAAATACGTCTTCTCATAGTTACAGAATCGTACCCCAGGTTTGTGAAGAAATGTTACACAGGCTTTACAATTTAATTAAAGGTGCATAATTCCTTTCATTCATTTACGAACGAACATTGTTTTTTTTCCCAACCAGGTTTGTGGTGTTTTATTATTTTTTGGTCTATTTTTTTTCTATATTTTTGCTGATTCATGATTGAATCGATTTTATTTTTATTGATGCAGAGTACAGACTACAGAATATTCGTTATTCGTAATGAAAAATAAATTGGAAAACCCATTTTGATATTTTGTAAAAGACCTTGTTTTGTGCTGTTCTTTCTTTGTATAACTTGTGTAAAGGCAGGTGTTTACAATTTTTACCAAAGGGTTGAAAATAATTTATAGAGGAATATTTATATGACAATATATAGTGCTTTAAAGACACTTGTTGAATTATATTACTATTATCTACCGTTTCACCTCAAATGGTTTTTTTCACAAGAAGTAAAAAATTTATAAAAATCAATTCGCTCCAATGAAAATTGATACTACAACTTTCAAAATTTAATTTGGAACATGACATTTTTCAATATTTCATTCAAACTTTCGAAATTTTAGTGCACTTGAAATATGACAACTATTGATATTTTATTGTCTATAGTTGGAATATTAATTCTAGTTGGGCGATTTACTGTTTTAAGTGTAAATAGTATCGAGTGAGTTTTATTCTGATGTTGCTTTATTAAGTTCAGTGTTTTCTATGATCCTATTCGGCTCCAAATGTAAGATTTTCTGCAAAACAAAAATAATATATAATCATTATTTTTTCCTAATTAATTTTTGTAACAATGTAAACCAAAATTAATTATTTAATTTAAAGAAAAAAAAGTTTACGCAAATTCTTCAATAAAAACTATGTTAAAAAAAATTGGTTTCAAAAAAATTGCCACAAAAAATTAAATTTAAATTTATTTCAAATGCTTTTCACGCTAGCAAAACTCAAAATGGCGCTCAGTTCTACTTATTAAATAAAGAAATCTACAATAGCTAAAAATTAAATAAAAATAAATCAATACTGAACTATAAGTACTTTTATTTCTATACTAAATAAAATAAAATGAATAGCAAAAAATAGTTGTTATAGCAAGTGAAACGTTATATATTAATTTTTTTTCATTTTTTATTAGCTCCTTCCGTTTGAATTATATGATTGCATGAAAGCAAGTACTAGCGCATATACAGAATATTTACTTAAAAGTTTATTCTATTGCTATCTGATACTTAATATATGTTAATATTTTATGTGATTGAAATTAATATATTGATAAAATAAATAAATCAAAATTCAAATACACAAGACCGACCGATATTTTAAAGAATAGGTATATCTGCAATTATCTCAATGTAAAGAATTAACAGAATTGATTTACATTATAATTTTTTTATATTTTCCTTTCCGTATATTATTATTATTATTATTATTATTTTTTGTTTTTGCATGTCGATTGAAATGTGCGATAAAAAAAATGAACTACTAAAAAAATTACCGACACGCATTTTGAAATTATTAGGTTTATGAGAAAAAAAATATTCATACAACCTTCACTAAATACGGATAAATAAACATATACATTTGCATACAGAAACACGCGCAATACAAACTCTTTCATAGTATCTCTCTGTCTCTCGCTCGAGTATATAAGCACAACTTTAAATAACATATAAAACCAAAATAAAAGTTATTTGATCTCTCATCAATCTTAAGCTAAATTAATTATTTGCAGAAAGTGAACATTGAAAAAATGTATGGTAATTAAAAAAGAGAACATAAATCCAAAATTGAAATAGAAAAGTGAATAACTAAATGGTAGACCAAACACCATCAATTAATATTGTTTCACACAATCAAAAAAGCTCAATTGAATAGGAAATTTAAATTAAAAATTCATATGTGCTTGAATTGAGAAAACAAATATATTGGAGAGTAAATCACAATATAAGAAAAAGCTCAATATGTTTTCATCACACCATTTATCCAATATAAATCGCCGGCAAGTCGGCCTCGGCTCTGATGTCGCGACAGTACAGAACACAACACGCTTCTAGATTAGTATGTGCTTTTTTCTAATAAACATGTATGTGTGTATATTACAGTACTTATAATAGAAGAAAACACACAAATTTTCATGTTCGTGTTTCTTTTCATGAAAGTATGTACCGATGTTTGTGTATCGATGCCTATATATTGATATGTATATATATGGAAGTATGTGTGCCTATGCATGGGTGTATGTAAAGGAAAAAAGTATTTTTCCTTGTTTTGTTCGAAAATGTTTGTTAAAAGAAAGGACCTTCATTCAATTGTGTGAGTTAGTACACAGTTGAACGAATGTCGGAGTAGAAGAGCTTTAATATTAAATTTTTTTCTTCTCTACTCAGTTCAGTTTATGTATTCAATTCAATAAAAAGAAAACGAAAAATTATAACAAATTTAACAACGGTAAAGAAAAATTGTTGATATATTTGCAAAAAAGAATAAGAAAGAAAAACACAAGAAGTTTTATTTTCTTCTTGATAATATTAATAATTATTTTATTTTTAATAATATTATATTAATAATTTTAAATTTCTGGGTTGAAGTTATATTGGTTCATTGTGATTGGATATAAATTAAAACCAACAGCAATCAGAGCAGTAAAAATAAAAATAACTACAAAAAGCCATATTTTAGAAAACGAAAAAATAAAATAAAATATAGTTAGACACTTTGTAAAAAAAAAATGGTTCGATCCCCAATGCTGATACAAACTTAAAAAACTCAGTAAAAATAATAATGGAAATTTAAGGCTGTTGGTGTTCTGTGTGTGTATTACATATTATTATCTTTTATTATCCGTTGATTTAAATTGTTGCTGCTAAAGAATTTCTTTTCATATTAATTTCATTTTTTGTAAAATTATATAACGTATAGGACCGACCTGTTGATAAACAATAATTTTTGCCACCATTTGCTTTATTGCTTCGGCTTAAACAAGATATTTTAATATTGTTAATGTGTTTTCTTTGTTAATTTGAAAATTTTGTGATAGGAAAGTGTAAGGACGCTCTTTAGAAAAAAAAATTATTAAAAAAATGTTAAACGTAAATAAAAAAATTTAAGTGAAAGTACGAAGAATAAGCAATTTTTTGAACGTTTGCCAAAAAAAACAAAAGAAAAATTGTACGAAGAGAAAACGTCTATATAACAATAATTATATAATTCTCTATAGATATATTAGTGGCTTTGTGTGCGGCTCTATTTTAGTGTATCTGTGAGCAGTCATAAAAACCTCCGTATACTGTTTGTCGATAACCAAATTTATTTAGTAACAAAAAAAAACCAAAATATAAGAAAGCAAAATCAAATAAGAAAGAGTCACATTTAAGTGTATTTTATCTGTGTGTGTGCTAGGGTTTAACTCCGTGAAGGTTAATAATTTTTTGTTTGAAATAATAGTGCAGAAAAAAAACTGGTGAATTATTTCGAATGGGGGCGCCCAGTACAGGAGCTGATAATTTAGAATGTTGTGGTGCTGGACAACATCAAAACCAAGAACAACAACAGCAAGAACAGAATGGTGAAGATAGAGAAAATAATAATATAAATAATATAAATAATAATAATAATAATAATAATAATAACAATAATAATAATAACATTAATAATAATAATATTAATAATAATAATAATAATAATAATAATAATAATAATAATAATAATAATAATAATAATAATAATAATAATAACAACAATAATAACAATGATAACCATGTTTATATAAATCCTCATGACCAATATCAATATTTAGTAACACATACAATTATTGATGAAACAGAGAAGAAAAATAACAATAATAATAATAATCCAGCAAATGAAACAGATAATTTAAATAATACAAAGTTATCTAATACTAAAAATGTAAAAAAGGAAAAACAACAAAAAAAAGAAACAAAAAAGAATTTGAAAAAACAGGAAAAAAAATTATTAAAAGAAAAAAAAGTGAAGGAGAACAAATCAAAACCACCAAAACCGAATCGTATGCGAGGTGGCGTTGGTCGTGGAGGTGGTGCTGACGCTGATATGATGCGGAGACCAAAACGTAAAATTGCTGATCAACAACAAATAAAGTAAATAATGAAAAATTTTAAAATAATGATAATGCTATAAGATAATTCTGATAAAAGAAAATTTCTTAAAAAAAAATAAGAATTCACCCAAATACACACAAATAAAAATTACACAATTATAGAAACAAGCCATCATATTTATATGTACATCCATATTATAAATGTGTTGTTTTTTTTCTGTTTAATTAAATTACTTTAGATTATTTCATTAGTTTATAAGAAAAAAATAATTATTAACGTCAGACGCACAATCATACGTAACGTCCATATGTGTGTTATAGACTTATTTATACATGTATGTATATGTTTTATAATTACATAATTATAATAACACATATTTTATGTATTTATATTTATATATATATGTAACAAAAACCGACCTAACCTACATTATATGCGCCATAATACTTAATTATTCTTTTATTTAAAATATCAAAAAACTGCTTTTTATTTGCACGCAAACTATTTTGAACATGAAAATACATTTCTTTTATTATAAACATCAAGAAAAAAGTACACACATACACACACACACAAACAGCCATTATTATATACCTACACTTAGAAAAAGAAAATTTTATTACATTTTTTGTTTTTCTTTTGTATGAAGACGAGCACAATGATATTAAAATTCATAAAACGAAATACTTTCATTTCTCTAGAATTCGGTTACAAGCCCATTTAAGTTATAGTAATGAAGTTATTTGTTTTGTAAAAATATTTTACTTTAATCTGACATTTTTATTTGAAATTATCGATTCATTGTTAAACGAAAATGCAATCAAATATCAATATGTCCATCTAGCCGATTGATGAAATATTAAACAAAACTCAGCTCGGTTAACAACCAAAAATTAAATTTTTAAAATGGTTGTAAATAACAAAAAGTACACATTCTTGTTCTTAAATAATTAGTAATAAAAAAAATTAATACGATAATGAAAAACAATTTCTGTAATAGAAAACGAGGATAACGTAACATTTGGAATTGTGTATTTAGTTTTAACATTTAAAAAATTTTAAATTTTTTTTCAATTTATTAAAAATATAAGATCAAACAATAACCTAATTGATGTTTTTCTTTAATAAAAATATAAAAATGACAAAACATGAAATTCCAAATATCATAAAAATTTGTTTTGGAGAAATGTGTAGTTGAAACGTAATTTCAAAATGTAAGAAAAATAGATTAATTTTCATTTAAAATTTGTTTTTTCATTTTCACATTGACTTTTGAAACAAATGCAACACTGTAAAATAAAAATATGTGATGACTATCAAAAATATTATATTATTTGTAAAATAATTAATAGGTTTATTTCTGAAAATTGCGTCGATTTGTGACAAATTATGATTACTAAAAAACTTTGATATTTTTTTAAACGAAAAATTCCAATTAAAGATTATTAAAATAGGAAAATTACATTGTATGTAATTGTTATTAAGTTATGATTTGATTAAAATGATTATTCTTAAATACAAAAGAAAAATTGTACCTATAATTTTTTTTTGTTTTGAATAAAAATGTAATGTAAAATTATTTAACATTCACTTGTTAAATAAATAAGAAAAAGAAGGAAAAATATTATAATTAAAAATAAAAATAAAAGCTTTTTTTATTCTAATTTGCTTGCTTTTTATTCAAATGCATGAAGAAAAAAAATACTAACGAAAGAGAAAAAAGAAATACAAACAATGAAAACACTGTTAAGGTTGTTTGGTAAGAAATCACCCCACCTCGTACCATGTACAATCTATTACATTTGGAACACGTGGTATAATTACGATTGTGCTCTGACTTTTTAATAATTTTGTATGACGTATCAGTAATACAAAAGAAAGCAAAAAAAATCACAATTTGGAATCTATTGGAATGATCACAATATTATTAATTTATATAATAGTTGTAATATAACAAAATTTCTGAAGTTGGGTGGTGGGTTGAAAATGATTGGAGATGGACGAAGTCAACATATACCATGTAAGTCCTTTATTTTGTTTCTATATTTTTTTATAAAATTCACTGTGAGATTTAAATTGTAAGCAGGATGAAGGACTTATTTTTATTTCTTTTTTATTGTGATTATTTTTAGTTCAAGGATTTTACATAATTATTTTTTTTCATTCACTTTTTTATATATACAATTATACAATATCATTTCATATTACAGGCCATATATTATATATATATTTTTTAAGAAGGATACCATTGTCTATATCTTACCGAAAATCCTCTAAATATTTTTTAAACGTCATATTAATAATAAATCAAAAAACGACAGACAAGTATGAATGCTTCGTCGAATGTTATGCGATAGTATTGTCAGCATTTAACACGAACGGATAACAATATACCCAAAGTTCTGAAAACCACTGCATGGAACCATCATTTAATATAATAAAACACTAATCCCAAAATTTCATTGAAATCAGTTTATTTCCAAAAAAATTGTATGGGGGTACTTCACCCTGTTTCCCAGGCCCACACCCCCCAAAATAAATGTTGGACCAATAAAATACTAATCCCAAAATTTCATGGAAATCAGTTCACATGTTCTTAAAAAACTGTTTTTTTCTAAAAATTTTGTATGGGAGGTGCCACAATCCTTGAGAAACTGATTTTTTCCAAAACATTTGTATGGGGAGTTCTCCACTCCGTACCCCAATCACACCCCAATTCAATAGGCTTCTATTGTGGACCAAAAAATACTAATTCCAAAATTTCATTGAAATCACTTCATGCGTTTTTGAGTTATCGTGTTCACATACGGAGTCTGCAGGACTGACAGGATTTTTTTAAACCTTTTTTGGGGATGAAAGTAAAAATAAGTTGCCCTAAGGTCATTCTATGTGAGAACAAAATTATTTTGGAAATTTTCTTTCAATTGTGTCTTTTAAAAATAAAAATAGTTGAATTTGAAAATTTTCCATTACTAGGCTTAGTCGATTACGACGAAGCAATATAATAACTATTATCTCGCCAAAAATATGAAAAAATGTGTCAAAGACACAGTAAAACTTACATGCATAAAAGTGTATATCGATTTTTTTCAGTCATATTAATGTAATTATTATAAATTTGTTTGGATTTGCAGAATAAATTAAAATAAGTTTTAATCCTTTGTCTTTCATAAATGCTAATTCATGCAAAAGAAATAAAAAAAATTATTACTAAAGTTAGATTTTTTGAATGTTCAGGAAATGATTATTAAAATTTTCTCGAATGTCGTTCGGAAAGCCATCGTATTGTTATCTTATCAACAATACTTATGAGTTAATATTAAATATTATAAAAGATTATATAATATTTGTGAAAGCAATTAAATTTTTATAAAAAAAGAAGAAAAGAGATTTGGAAAAATTAAAAAACTGAATATATATATTTTATAATTAAGAATACCCAGACAGAGTTCAAGTTAAATATAGTCAACAATTTATTTATTTTCCTGATGATCTTTGAATACTCATATCCTCTCCTCAATATTTTCTTTAGGTATGTCAACATGAATATTTTTGTTTGTTATCTTTAATAGTAATTCAAGTTGGAATTGAAAAATAAAAGCGGCATATGTTACGAAAATAATTTGCAGAAAAACTAAATTGTTTTCCTTGTTCAAAAAATAAGATTCTCGTCTTTTGAAAAATATTTTTTTGTTTATTTTGTCCTTAAGTTATTGTTTGTTAAATTTAGTCTATTAATCAATGTAGATTGGGTTGAACAATGAATAATATAATAATAAAATAATATAATAACAAAAATCATTACGAAAGAATAATTTATTTTCTTTTGATATAAAATAAATTTTATTAAGGTACAAGTTTTGTCGCTTAATATCTAGTTTTCAAAACGTATTATAATTAAACGCAATTGATTTTACTCCTCTAATTAAAATGATGATTAATAAATTATCCTAACCCTAATCCTAATTAATAATTTTATTCTTGTGGAATTTTTCATATTAAAAAAAAATATTTAGAAAATAATATTTAATATTTATATATATTATATTAAAAAAATAAGTCACTTAAATATTATTAATATAAGGAAAATTAGAATTTTTTTATAAAATGTATCGTCTTTAGTTTTTATTTATTTTATTGATTTTTTTCTTATAACAAAAATCAATATATGTGCGTTTTTGAAATTTTTTTGTAGAACAAAAATATGACATTTACAACAATAACAATTTTTCACTATGTATTTCTACCGAACTTGTCTTGTTGAAGGAATCACAGAAATTTAATTTATGTCAACGAATTTGTTTGTTCTTTATTTCAAATAACACATCTTTTATTAAGATAACCAATAATGAAATTGAAATTTGAAAAACACAAAGTGAGAATATAACGAGAAAAATTTTAAACTTAAAAAAATGCACCAATATTCACCATTAATGGGTAGGTAGGTAGGTATTATTTTACAATATATTTTCTGGACCTTTAGTTTGTTTATTGGTTGAACCATTTTCAGTTTTATAAGTAAGTAAAAGACTGAAATTTTTTCAATTTTTCTGATATATGATACATATATTTATATGTAATTTTTTCTATTTTGACATTGTTAGAAATTAACTATGGCAATGATTAGGTTGATGGTGATGATTTTGTTGATGATGACAACTTTTCTATTTATCTGTTTTTGTTTTACACATTAAAATCTCTCTTCATACATATGCATATACATATCAGCCCTATGTGTATGTATATATATATATATATATAGATATATATATATATATATAGATATATATAGATATATATTCTCTCAAAATTAGTACACATGCGCAACTGATAAAAATGTAACCAAGAATCACAGCTGTGAGGCTGATGTTACGCTGAGAAAAATATTATATAATAATATAAAAGTAATATTAAAATTATTATCAGTACATAAATTGAAAGTATAAGGGCGCTTAGTTTTATTTTTTTTTATTTTGTAATAAAAGACATTACCATTAAAACAATTTAAATCCATCCATTTATATTAAATAAGTAAAATAATAACTATATAAGTAATAATAATAATAGTATCAGTAACAATAATAAATACAATAACAGTAACAATAACAATAATAGTAACAAATTTAATTACAAGAACAACAAAAATAACAAATATTCAAAAAATTCACCACAACATTTTTTCTAAATAATTAACTTTTATTGATATAAAAATAATAAAGAGTATTATAGACATCTTTAAATGAAGTTACAGCATTTTATTTTTCCTCTACATTCTTTTTGTTATTGTTATTTCCCATAAATATTTTTTTATAATTTTGTGATTTTTCGTGCGATTAAGTTTGTGTATAAAACTATATTTCATATGGAATAAATTTACTAAAAATATAAAAAAATCTGTGCAATAATTTAATATAAAAAAAAAGAAGAAAAATCAACAACAAATTAACGAGAAATGAAAAAGAAATAAAACAATAATAAGGTTGCATTGTAAAAGCGGTTCCAATATGGCGGTTCAGTAACTAAAAAATAAGAATTTGAAGAACATCTCTGATTGAATTAAACAAAAAAATAAAATCGAAAAAAAAAATCATTACTCAGAAACGTATTTTTTATGCACATTAATTTATAAGTTTAAAAAAAAAATTAAAGAGAAAATGAGAATTTAATAAAGAAAATGTGTACGAAAAGATGAATTGTGAATTTATATAATTAAAAATAATTAATAATAATAATAATAAAAATAACAATAATAATAATAATAATAATAATAATAAAAATAATAATAATATATATAATAATAATAATGATTACAATAATATTATAAAAATAATGTCAAATTGTGAATATTATGGATAAGAAATCAAAACCAAAGAATCAACTTATTATTTAATGGTTATATAATTTGTGTAAATTCTTTTTATTTGAAAGAAATTTTAATTGCAAATATATAGTAACATTTAAAATTTATATTATTTTTTATAATTTATACATATATAATTTTTAAAATGCATCAAATATTCTTAAAATAATGACATAAATTTTCCAAGAGTAAAGAAAAGAAATAAAAGTCATCATTTCCCATTATTATCGAACCCAGATATTTTTTTACAGTGAGAGTTTCTAGTTCTGAAAATCGCTATTTTCTATAAATTTACTTACAATTGGTATAAAATCATTTTTAGGCCACATTATTTGTTCTTTCAATATGACATCGATGAATCTAATTTAAGTGCAATGTTTAATCTCAACACACATGCATGCAAAATTCAAAGGTCATATTTTGTTATTGTTATTACACATACATATTTTAGTGATAAGTAAAATTGAGGTTTGATAGTGATATCATTAAAATCTTGTGAAATACGATTTGTTTTATTGGAAAATGTTTGTGTGAAATAATAAAATAAATATATTAATTATGTGAACGAAGGAACTATAATTAAGAGGTTATTTTCAATTACTATTTCTTCTTTCTTTTTATTTCAAAAATTGCTACTTTCAGAATTGTGTTTTTTTCATTATTTTTAAACATTAATTCTGAATTTGTGACAAAATATCGTTAGTTTTTTTTTTATATCTTTGTCTTAAATATTTTCTATTTAATTAGTTTAACGTCCACTTTTTCACACCAGGCAACCAGACTACCTCGAGAAACCCTTATTAAGTCAAATCGGGACGAGACATACTATTTTTAATTTGGGCTCTGAACCACCTTGCATCTGCATATGCATTTTGTAATTCGATTCGGCGCATTGCCTGCTCTTAGAAAACATGCAGTTTTCCTCCACACCAACCAGAGGGTCATATATGTTATTAAGCATTGCCCACAACTTATGTGTGTTTAGTACATAATTAGCCGAATGAAAAATTCCATCCCGCCTCGGTCGAGGTTTGAACTCGGTACCTCCCGCTCCAAACGTCAGCATCTTACACCAGCATGGTGATAGTTAGTTAAAAATTTAAGATGTAAAAAAAAAATTAAAAATTACTGACAATTCTGACAAAATATATCCAAATACAAGAGATTTAAATTAGATGCTCTTTGTTTTTACCGAAGAAGATTTCTTCACATTTCTTTTAGTAAGCTTTCTTAATTAAAGTTTGTAATTGTAAGAACACAATAGTGTCAAAAAACCTAAAAATAATTACAAAGTTATAACTAACAACTAATAATAATAATCAATTTAAAAAACTATGTGGAATTAAAATTAACAGTTTAATTTTTAAATGGTTTCAATTTTATAACCACACCAATTCAATGAAACATATTGTTGTTATTAATCTATTTACGAAATAACAAATGCAACGTTATTTAATATCATTATGTTTAGGGTTAAAGTTGTTAATATTTTATATTTTATATAACGCAATACATTATTTACATAAAATACATTTATGCAATAGTGGTGCTTATTAAAAACTGCGTATACATTTATTGCACCCTTATTGAAATTTAGTTTTGTGTACTGTTGTAAAAATATGCATACATTGAGAAGTATTTATAATTCTGGAAATTATTTATTTAATTATAGTTATACTTTTATAATTTACCTTGTATAAGAAAATATTTTTTTACAAGGAGTTTATGGTACATTAGTATAATTATTGAATGCCTGATTCAGGTAATTGAGAAATTATTTAGAGTTTCTCTATAGTTAAAAGTAAACGAATACTGATTAGAATTGTAAATATTAGTAATTTTTCAGATATTAACTTATATATATATAAACATTATCAGGCGCCTCCACTATTGCTTCAATTGAAAAAATCAAACAGTTTCATGAAAATTATTAATTACACTACAAAACTCTTTTTTCATACTTTTAATTTGATCAATATTAATAATTAGGCGTGGATTTAACAACAACCATTGTAATTTACCTTGTATAAGAAAATATTTTCTTACAAGGCGTTTATGGTACATTAGTATAATTATTGAAAGCCTGATTCATGTCCAGCTACTAATTGAGAAATTATTTAGAGTTACTCTATAGTTAAACGTAAACGAATACTGATTGAAATCGTAAGCATTAGTAATTTTTCAGATATTAACTTATTTATTGAAACATTATCAGGCGCCTCCACTATTGCTTCAATTGAAAAAAATCAAACAGTCTCATGAAAATTATTATTTACACTTCGTTTTTCATACTTTTAAATTTGGTCAATAAGGTTGTTTGATTTTCTCTCTCTTCCTTTATTTTGTCTCTCCACAACGAATCAGGCGCCTCCACCGATATTATTGCTTAGCTCAATATTTTATTTGTAGCATTTTGAAAATTTTTTTTATAGAAGGAATATTTTGAAAAAATATTTTCATTCTCATATTTTCAATTTTTATTCATTAAAATTTATTTGAGTTACTGCATATTTTTATTGTTTTATTTTCTTTTTCTCATAAGACGAAATCGTGCTCAGATTTCTTTAACACGTTTTAAAAAAAAATTTATGTAGAAATGCGAACTAACAACAAATCTTTTAATATCCAGACAAAAGAGAAGAAGAAAGTTAGAAATAATAATGTTATAAAATTTTAAAAACTTCAAAAAATTTTATACTTTTTTTTAAATTTTATTTAAGTTTTCTTTATTACTTTATTTGTGTTAAAAATGAAAGTACAACGAAATGAATATGTTGAATTGCCAATAATAATTCGACATACTATTAAATCTATAATTAATATATTTTGTGTTAATAATTTTAAAAATATGGATTCGCCTTAGACCATGCAGTTGATATTAGTTGCTGGCGGGTAAGTTTACTGTTTTATTTAAAGAATTAAAAAATCTTCGACTTCGAAAAAACACCCCTAAAATCAAAAAATGAAATACATATGTATTTGTATTAGTATTAGAACAATTTCTTCCCTTACATTTTGATGTAGGTGTAGTGTCCTCTCTCAAAATATATTCGTTTTCATTTTTGTGTTCGTATTAAAGGCATTCAGATTGTTCGGCTTTTTTTATAGAAAGGTTACATACAATGGTTTATGAAAACAAGTAAATAAGAACAATAATTAAAATAATAATAATAAACGAAAAATGATGAAAGTTTCTGCGATTCTAGAAAAGAAAAATTATAGATTCACAAAATAATAGGAAATAATTAAACATAACAAAAATTAAGCGTATAATATATATTTTTGGAGGGATTAACTTTAAAATAGTAACACTTATTACTAAGAATACAAATAATGGTAAGAAAAAAAGAAGAAGAAAAAAAATAAAATCATTTTTTTTTTGTTGGCACGCAACTGTGAGAAAAAACCGGCTCCAATTCAGCTCAGGCAATAATATAAAGAAATGGAACAATAATAACAAAACGCTGTCAATTTTTGTCAATACTTATGCATACAATTTTTACACACACACAATGAAAATTATGTTTAATTTCCTTCGTGTTTACAATCGTGAGTTCTTTTTTGAATATCGTGTTTATCTGATAGTGTATGGAAAACCTGTTCCTTCTTTATATTTTCTCTTTGATGTTATTCAAAAGATGAACAAGTATTTGTATTGCTGAGTATGACGTTTATTTGGGAGTGAATATACATATATGATTGCGTGTGTGTATTTTCTATGGATTCGTAAAATATACTCTCTCACTTGACATATACACATATATGAAGTATAATACATTATCAACCCGCTTTTCCATATGATTCCATTTAGTAGTTTTCATGATTCTCCCTTTTCTATATGATTTTGTTTTAGTCAAACCACTGGTATTAGTAGTCGGAGCGGTGTTTTTATAGGAGAAGGAGCCTTTTTGTCCGATTAAAAAATAAATTATTATAATAATTAAAAATAATAGAAATAATATCTAAATAAAACGGTTCTATTTTATATCTAGATTTTTTTTAAGTTATATTTTAAGTTGAGTTTCTTTAATTGTTAATATAGTTATCTATTAATAAGGGGAAAAATTTAAAGAAAAAAATGAAGAAAGAGTAAAGAAATGTATCACAAATAAACCAACAGTATAGAAAATGTTTAATTTTCATTAAGATTACTTAAATAATTCGATAATTAAATCAAATATATCCAAGAAATGTTTTTAATAATTAATAATTTAAACTCGTTACGTTATACAAGTTTATCGCTATCTGCAATGCAACATTATCTCCGATTAGTGCTACTTTAACAAAATAATGTGTGTGTATTTTGTGTATATATTGTGTTTGTGTGTTTGTTTAATGTCAAAGAAAAACTTTTTAAAGTTTTTTTTTTCCTTTATTTATTGTTGTTAATTTTTTTTGTTTTTTTTTTCTTCTGAATTAGAATAATACAAAAATTCATTTCTTTTGTTTAAGTAATAATTATTTTATTTAATATTAACAAAGCATCTATAATTTATTCAACAAACTTACTTAAATACAAAATTATGTCAATTTGAAAAAAAAAAAATTAATAATTAAGTTTTAATTTTTATAATAAAATGACTTTAAACATAATAAACGTAAAAAAAATATTAAAAAGTGTAATTTAATAAATAATAGCCATCTCAATATAAGAAAAGAAAATCCTGTCTCTTTTTAATGAATAAAAAATAAAATTATTTAATAATATTCTGCAATCAAATTTGCTTAAGATTGTGTCAAAAAAGTGCTTTAATATTTTTGAAATATGAAAATAAAAAAAAAAATAAATAAATTTCTTTTGCTGTGATAAAAAAATCAATAATAGAAAAAAATCATTATAATTCTTATAATTAAATACATATTTTTAAAAAAAAGGAAAAATAAAAAGTTCATAAAAAAGTTTTATAAAAGTTAAGTAAAAATACCGTCCCCTCTTTAGGCCTCTTTAAAAAATATAGCGCGTCTGTAAAAAAAGTGTCTCCATACATAAAAAAAATAATAGTTAACACAAAAAAAATCAATTCTCCTATTCCTCCTCTCCCCAATTGCTCCTCTCCCGCAAAAATAAATAAATAAATTATTAAAGTTACTTTTAATTGTGAAAATGCAATCAATAATTTTCTTTTATTTTATGTTTTTCCACAAATACAAATTTAATTAAAAAAAGGATACATAAAAAGAAAGTTTTTTGTTTTTGGACAAAAAATAAAAAGAAAAACAGAAAGAAAATTTCCATCGCGTTTATTGTTTTTTATGCGTCTTTCCTTCACTTCTCTGTTTTGAAATTCAAAGAAAAAAAAGTAAAAAGAAAACTCTGAATAAAAGAAAAAAAAAATAGATACAGACCAATAATGACAATAATTAATTAATTCGGGTTGGATTTTTACATAAAAAAAGGTGTTGTGGTTTATACATAGCTATTTTTATATTGCTGCGGTATTATAATTAATATTATTGCACTTTATGAATTATTTCTCTTTTCTTCTTATATATTGTTTGTTTTTTTTTTATTAAACTTGAATAAAAATTAAAGACAAGCATTAATTTTTTTTTGGTATATAAAGTTAAAAACAAAACTTTAAAATATTGGATTTAAAAAAAAAAAATATGGCGGCCGTGGCTGGCATTTACGGCCTCAGTGATGATAACCGCCAATATAGAAGTAGACGTTTTGGTGGTGGTGGTGGGGAAAGACAGACACCAGATGGATTAAGTGAACCGTAAGATTAATTAATTTTTTTTGTTTTAAAATTCTAAAATTAATTGTTAAAAAAATTTAAAAGTGTATAGAGGAGAAAGAGAAAGAAATAGCATAAGGAATTATTATATATGGTGAATAAGTCAAGTTAATTTTTTCTTCCTTATTTAGTCAATTTTTCATTTGTCGTTCTTTGAATTTTTTTTGTTGGAATTCGATTGAAAACATTAAATATTGACATATTAGTATAATCAATAAATGACCTATTCTTTTTTGGATAAACGGAAATGGTAAAATAACAAAAAAAAACACGTAGAAAAAAGAGACAGATATAACGACTAATGAGAGAGAGACAGAGAGAGAGAGAGAGACAGAGAGTGACAGAGAGACAGAGAAACTGAGAGAAAAAGAAAAAGAAAAGAGCATAGAGAACTTCTATATACTAAATTGAACTATATAAAAATTTTCCTTTCATATTCAGATATAGTTATTCGAAAAAAATGGGTATAGATTTTCTGAATTTTTGTATTTATTTAAAAATAAAAATCAGATTAATAGAGACACTCCTGTAAAATAAAGTTTCTCCGTTTGACTTTTTTTTCTTTTTTTATTGTGTCCGTCCTTCTGTCTTGTCACGCTGTGATGAAAAAGAATATGTTTTGGTTAACAGAAAATTGTTTGTTAATGCATGTGGAACCGTGAAAATTCTGTGTTATATTTAGGTATTAAACAATTTTTATTTGTAAATAAATTAACGAATTGGCTTTTTTTTATTTATTAAATGTTTAATATATGTAAAAAGAATCTTAATTTTGAGAACTAAAAATTTAATTAAAAATCTATGAAAACGATATTTTTAAAATTAAAATAATCCTCTGATAAAAAAGAAAAATCGATAAAAACGAATAAAAAGAAAGTGAAACTTTCTTCGCGAATTTAATTTAACTTTGGTATCTTGAAGTTTTCTTCTTTTCTTCATCATCATCTATGGTAGCTTTTTAGATAACAAAACACACACATAAAAATCTAACATTAAGTATTGCGGTAGGTCCTTATTATGGAGAAAATCAATTTTTTGACGTTCAAAAATTGTTTTAGTAATTTGCTTTTATAGTGAATGTTGTATAAAATACAATAACTAATATTAGAGAAAATTTTTAACATTTTCATATTTATAATATCTGTAATTCGAAATTAATTGATTAATATTTTAAAGTATAAGATTAATAAAATTCAATTCACTTACAATCGTTTTGGTAAAACTTCTATATTTTTATCGTCCATAATTTGTTTTCTTTTTTTTTTCTATATAAGTTATATTTCTAATTCTTACTATTACCACACCATTGAAGATTTTTTTTTATTTTGAAAATATACAATTTCTGAACTTTTTAACTTCAGACGTAACAAATGTTACAAATATTACAAATGTTACAAATGTCAATAATTGCAGTTATTAAATGTATTGGAAATTATATAAGTAGAATTGTATCTTAAGTTGTATATTTAAACAATATATTTTATTAACAATTTGTTATATTTAAAACACAGAAGAAACTACTACATATAGAATGCAGGTTTAAATTGATAGGATGACAATGAGTCTAGTATCTTGTAATTGTGATTTTATTTTCAACATGACACCATAAAAGTGCGGGTATATCTCAGATACCAAAATATACAAATTGTTGATAATTATTTATTATATTTTTTTTTTACTAAGTTAAAATGATCAAGGAAGTGATGAAACTTTTGCAACTGGATTGAAATTGAGTATAGGTATGATGTATATGAAATAATTGCACGGGTTTTTTATAATTACTTATTTGTTAGTGCTCTTCAAATGCATATTATGTTAATAGTAGAAGAATAGTAGTAGAAGTACTTTGTTTAGTGGGTAAAACTAAAATAAAGAATGTGAACAAATTTGTGGAGAATAAATTTTAAGTGTATTTGATAATATATAATTGAAAAAAAACCTTGGAGTAGATATAATATAAATATTTAATATAAATATTTTTTATGTATTTCTGTTTGAAATTACGTCTATAAATTAAGAAAAAATAGTATCGAAATTAGGAAAATATAACTATGTCTTGGCTGTTTCCCATTTTTGTATTAACAATATGGCGTCATTTCTACTCGAATATGATATATTATTTCGTGAACTGTGAATCAATAATATATGAAAAATTATTCAAAAGTATAAAAGATTCGTTAGTTTTCAAACAATATCTACATCTGCAAATATTTATTTCAGGCCTTATGTAATAATCAGGAGCTTTTTAGGCTATATAGATTCTAATCAATAATTACTCCATTTTTAGCTGCAAAATTGAACTTGTGTTTTTGGCTGAGAAACTGTTCACTTTCTCATTTCACAATGCGACATTGTGACGTCGATTGTCTTTTTTGTGTCTTTAGAAAAAATTGTTGATTCTCGCGCAAATGTCAAAAATCTAAATTATTAAAATTATGAGAATTAACGGGAATGTTAGGTAATATCTAGATTCTTTACATGTAATTTATCAGAAATGAAATATTTTCAAACTTAAATGTTTATTTACAATTTTTTAGGGTTAAATTATTTAATTGATCCGTAAAAAATCCTATCTCTTATACTGCAAAATTTTGTTTGTAAAATGTAATTATGTTTTTTATACTACGGATCATTAATTTTAGTTGTAAATTATTGTATTATATTTTCAAACAGTCCAATTTTGAATCAGACCATCCACATATCATATATATTATATTGTGGACAACGTACTTGTTTGATAATAATTTCTAATGTGTTTTTGTTAAAAATGTCGGTATAGTGTGACTCGATGAATATTTCTAGCTATAATAATTATGATACCTTCAATGAGTGCTATAAATAAGAATAAATAACAAAAATAACAACAATTTTAATCAAATTGGGATAATCTATCGCTGTAATATATCTATAATAATATAGTAATATAATATATATATATTATGTTCAACAAACCAGGATTATTGATTTTTTAATAAAATTATGTAAAAAATGTATCATTTAATATTCAAATACTGAATTTTGTATAACAATATTTCTTTTTCTTTGGTTCAATATACTGTTACTATTATTTATTCTTCCTCATGCTATATAAATTCCAGAATATACCATTAATTTTGATTTCGTGAACATACGTACCAATAATATAGTGAATGAAAATTGAAACCATTGTTTGTTTTAATTAGAAAAAAAAATATATATTTTATAAGGCAAATGGAACATTTTTGTTAAATGAGCTTTTATCTCGTCACAAATATGAAATATTACTAATCCAAGAACAAAAAAGTTTTGATTTTTAAGAGACTTAATAAAATTTCATTTATTTGTGATTTTTCTTTTATTTTGTTAAACAAGTTACCGTAACTTAAAATAATTTTACCCAAAAAATTTAATGAAATGGAATTTATGATATTTATTTGATGAAAAACGCGCACGCCTTTATAGAGAAAACCAATCTTCCACAGTGAATAATATTTTCTCTTAGTTTTTTAGTGAAAAAATTTAAATTGCATTCATTTGTATAATTAATGTTTTAAAAAAATATACATATATAAGAATAAATTCGATTATTCCCAATATTTAAAATTTTTGCATAATTTTAGAAATTTTTTTTAATGCATTATTATGATTTAATTATAATTTCTGGTGTTCGAAATCCATTGCATATTATCCAGCGTTTTTTCAAATATTTCAATGTTAAAACTTATTAAATATTTGATCTTGAATTGTATAAATGTTAATATAAATTTAAATGAATTATCTTTTATTATTTATTATAAGTATATTATTTTAATTCTCTCTTATGAAAACAAAGAGATTAAAATTTTAAAATAAGTGCCAAACTCCTGTACAAATATACCAATATAAATCTAATACCAACTTTTATCAATTTATTTCGATAGAATTCAGTCACACAATTTTAATGAAAAACTTATATCGTTTCAGCCAAATTTATTTTATTGTAGTATATTTAGTAGTTCAGAGATTTTGTTAGCTAGAAACATAAATCAAATAAAACAAACAATTTTAATGCCACAAATTTTACAATTAACGAAAAGTTTTTTTTTATAAGTACCATATAAATATATAAATACTATATGTCATAAAAAATAAACAAATATATTTTTTCAATTAATTAATTAAAAGAATATTGGAAAAAAATACATCATTAATTGTATACTTTTGGGAGTTTTTATGCCAATACATATATTGCCATCTATTGGCTTATGTCAACAATTAAATAAATTGGGTGAATTTCTCCACTATTTCATTATTTGTGATAACGTTTTTAAAGTTATAAGGAAATCAAAATATTTCTCAGGAACTTTTATTTTTCAATCATATATTTAAAAATTAGTGGCCCAAAAAAATTGATTTTAATTTTAAATAATAATAATTATTTAATTAATATTAAAGTAATAATTAAAAGTTTTCAAACTTCTCCAAATTGTTTAACTTTGTAGAACAAATAGTTTTAAGTTTTGACTCATACCTAATGAACAGAAGAAATGTGGCAAATACATAATAAATAACTAAATTGAATTTTAGGGGAAATTTAAATAATAACTTTGTACGATAATTTTTGAAAAGTTTTTCTAAAATTTAAATTTATTTGGCCCGCAGTCAGTCCAATTACAACACAATTTTTGACAATAAAAAACAATTCATTAAATTTATCAAATATTGTTATTTCCAATTTGATAAATTCCAAGCAATTTAAATTTTTTGTTAATGTATATATTTATATGGAGTTTCATGCGAAAGAAAGAAATAATGGAAAATTAAGAAAGAGAAAAAGAAATTATTTGTTGCGCATGGCATTTAAAATGATTAAGGCAAAATGCGGATAAACGTCATTACAAACACAAACAACAATTGTTATGCAATCTATAATTGCATAAAAATTGCACTTGCATGAGTACATATTTCCTAATATTTTGTTAATGGTGAACATATTACTGTCAAGGTCATTAGAAAAAATTTATGTGTCAACAATTTTCATCATTTAATGCGCTTTTTTATTTAAAAATATCTAGTGAAGTTTTTTTCTAAAAATATAAAAATTCATTGAATAAGATTTGACCTTATTTCATTATTCGATATTTTATTGCTACATATTCATATATTAATTAATTTATAAGGAATATTATTTACCCAACCAAAAACTGTAAAATTTTATAATCATTAAAATTTCTTTATGAATTGATATCGGTAAGAAATAGATATCAGTCAATAATTTGTTAAAAAAATATTAAATACAGTATTGATCCTTGAACCTTACTTGATTTTAGATTAGATTTGGTAGGCATATATTCTATAAAAAAACATTTTTTGTTGCATATAATTCTAATAATACATGCTATATAACACAGTTTATGCATTAATTATAAACAATCTATACTCACGTAACTAACTATTTTAATTGAATGTATATATATATATATATATATATATATATATATATATATATATATATGTAGGATTGAATGTAGGATTTACTATAATTTAAAATACTTTTTTTCTTATTTAACTCAATTTAATTTAATCTTCTTTATTCCAGTTCTGATTTACAAGTGATTTGTAAAATTAAAATTACAAATAATAATTTCTTCCAAAAAAACAAAGAGAAATCCAAATTCTCACAAAAATGAGAGAAAAAATAATTACTTTATAATACAATTAAACATTATTAAATTAGATGAAAATCACAGGGTAACCCACTTATATGCGTTATATATAAGAATAAGAAACGAGGAAGAAACGATTCATTTTTCGTATATAATACATACATATGTATTAACATGCCGTACAATATTTTTATCCATAGCTAAACACATGTTTTTATATTCAGTTTATATGCAAATTATTTTACATAAAAATCAAATCATCCTCACCATTCAAATAATATAATGTGTAATGTGTCAGTTAACTTGTTTACGCATGTGTGTTTAGATATAGAGAAAGAAAGAGAAAGAGAAAGAGAGAGAAATGTGATGAGAAGCGAGAAAACTTCCGCATATATTGTTGGATTTTGTTCGGCAATTTCATGAATGATTAGGTTTTAATTGAGTTTATGTTAAAAATATTTTTTTATTCTTTTACTAATTTTTATAGTTTGGGGATAGTTTATTTTTAATTAATAATACTTAGACAAAATTTCAAGGACAATAAGAATTGTCCTTGAAATTTTGTATTTAGATATTTTATTATATATTGTGTCACTTTATTAATTAAACAAACTATTTTATATAAAAATATTTATTGTAAGAAATTGAGGTTAATTTTTATGTCAAATTATTTGTCATATATTGACAATCTAAATAATTCTCTAAATAATATCTCGTTCAGTATTGTTCAAACTTTTTCTGAATCGTTTACTATTTTCAATATTTTACTACAAATATATATCTACTATAAGAACTTTTCTTTTGTCTTATTTAAATATTATGTTTTTAGTTCATTTTTAAATATGTTATACTAATTGTTTTGGTTTTTCCCTAATGTTTATCTATTTTTATTCATTTTATTCTATTGCATACTTGTTTATTCTTTCAATTTCCTTATGTTAATCTTTCTCGTGGGGTTTAGTATATATAAATACTAATAGTTAACTAAAAGTAGTTAACAGTAGTAAGTGTGAAGAGAATTATTTTCTTTTATCTTTTCGCCTATTGTTGAGCTAAAAAAAATGTTTTATGATAATGATGACATACTATAATAATTATAAATCTAAAGTTTTTATTTTTTTTACACTTATTATTAATTATATATTATGTATATACTATATACTTACTCATGTACAGACGTTATAAATTATACAAGCTATGTAAATAAATTTGTAGTTGATCCATTTATAAATATTTTTAAGATTGTTGTCATGTTATTTATAAATGTTTATATTTATAACTATATAGTATACCTAGGTAGACTAATAATAAATAATATACAATAAGATTGTAACACAGAGCGCTTGTTGATAAATGCCCTTCTTCTCCACATTGTAATGTTAAAATGATGACGATACAATTTTCCAAATTAAAATATTAGATTTTATATATATATAAATATATGTATATATATATATATTTGAATTTGATTTAAATTTTTTAAAACAAATGATTAGCAATGCATAAATAAAATAAAATGAAAAAAAAGTACGAATATCAAAATTGTTGCGGATGCGCATTAAAATCGTATTAAACTACTGTAAACCATTTCTTTTTAATATTAAAAATAATTGTTTTTTGGACTGGTTAATAGAACATTTTATTTTTGTTAAATTTGTAAATAAAATTGTAATATAACTATATTAATATTTGTACTCCTATGTAATTGATTTTACATTAAATTTATTGCAACAGGTATTTTGTGTTGGTATTATTAACAAAATTTTCTTCACATTTATACGCATATGACGAGCCACTATAAATATTTTGTTTATGTTTTTATGTTTCAACTTAAAACCGTTCCAGTGAACAGAATCTTCACTCAACTGATATATAAATGATTTTGTCATTATGAAATCTTTTTGGTTGGAATCATTGATTTGAAAAGAATATTTCCTAACATGAAAAGGTTTTCCCCTTTTTAGTGATCTCCTCAGTCTATTATCTCCCACTCATTTTAAATCCACATCATTTAAATATACATATTCAAATCGATTTTCCTCTCTCTGTTATTATATTCTCAAAACAACATAATATTTCCCCTCACGTCACTATAAAAACAGAATTCGCATGTATTTATTAATAGCCAGGCTTTTTGCGCTATACTACCCCTTTACCTTATTCTTTTTTTCGCAATCTTCCTTTATAACATCTGTATTCTAAAAACTATAATCAATTAAAATTTTTAGATTATTTATAAATTTTTCATCCAATTAAAGAAACATGTAGTGTGTAAATATGTATATATTTACTGTGTGAATATGTTTTGTGTTTTGTGTTACATCCATTTATTGCCAGTCTTGCGCAAAAACACACCTTCATAGTTTAATTCGATATGAATATATTGAATCAATTGTTTGAACAAAAATATTTTTTTTAAATTTTTATTTTAATTTTTATAAAAGAAAAAATAACTTAAAAAAATTGTTGTTTTGTAAAAAATTTTTTTAGTAACATATTCTATTTTAAAAACAAACAAATTTTTTTGTACGTTGGTACTTCATTGAAGTTACGAAAAAGAAAATGGGTGGATGAAGAAAAAAAAATATTTGGAAGAGGTTCATAAAAACAATATATTTATAAAATGTTGTTTTAAAAAAAAATCAATAGAAATGAATAATAATTATATTTATATATAACCTATATAATGTTTAAATATTTTGATAATTAACAATAAAATGAATAGGTACTTACATTTATTAACATAAATACAAATATTTTACGGACGTGTAGATATTTTTGAGGATAAATATTGTATATAGGATGCCGAAATATAAAAATATTGAATAAATAAATGTGATATATGTGGGAAAAAATAGACATCAAAAAAATTGTACCTCAATATACAATTTTCGTTTAGCCGCAATTATTAAATGAATTTCTGTTTTTTTTTTATACTTACTGAAATTATTTATTATTTTAGTATTATAGTACATTAAATTTTTTTTTTTCATTTTATTAAAAAGAAAATAAATAAAGAGATTTTTGTTGAGAAACAATAATAACATAAAAACGTAAGAAGAAAAAAAAAATTTGCAGAAGAGATGAAAAAGTTTTGGAAACACTTTTCAGGTTCTATATATAAAAAAAACATACAAAAATTGAACGCATGCGTGATAAAAAATTCAATGGCCTCCTTGGATCAGTTTTGGCAAAAACTTGTACGAAACTAGCCAGTATTCATTTCCAAGTACACAAACGTTCTAATAGTTACCAAGAAAAATTTAATTAAATGTAAAATAAGAACTTACTTAATGTAGTCAAGTTAATTAAACTATTGAATAAATAGCTAAATAAACAATAAAAACAACGTTTTCACTTACCTACTGTAATATTGTGAATATTAATTTTATTAATTTCAATAAAATTGATAATAAAAAATAAATAATTAAAGTAAATCCACATAACACTTGGTTTTTTGTTTTTAATTAAATTGTGTTTAATAAAAATAACTGTTAATCTCCAATTCATAAATAGAATTAAAATTAAAATTTTAAAAACAAAAAAATTTTTTTTTTCTTGCTTTCAAAATTTGTGAAAAATTTAACTTTTCTGTGTGTGGAAAATAAAAGTATATTTAAAAAAAATTTCCGTCATTGGATGGTTTCTTCATGTCTAGTGCTAAAATACTTAAATATTGTTTTAAAATAAATAAAAACTCTCCTCTTGAATTATATTTAATGAATTTTAGTTAGGTATCATAAGTAAAGTTGGTGTATTTATATAATATAAATAATTATTGACATTTCATTCAGTTTGATCTTAATATAATAATATTGGCCATGAAAAAAAATTTCTTACTAGTTTTCTGTAACAGGGAAAAAAAATGAGGAACAAAATAAATTTCAAGTTTAAAAATTAATAAATAATAAATAAAAATAAAACAGATGTCAGGGTCGTTCTCTTATTTTATTTCTCTTGTATTTAGTTTTCTCTAATAATATTTTTTTATTATTATTGTTATTGAAGTAAAAAAAAAAATAGAGGAAAAAATGTCCGATTTGTCTGCTGGAGCCCTGCTGGAGAGCTTGGTGCGCAATGTTATTTCACAGGGCAAAAAAAAAATTAATAAAAACGAGAAGAAATCTTCTGGCTCTCACACATGTACTTATCAAAAAAAATAAATAGAAACTTTAAAAAAGTAACATATGCTAATGAAATTTGATAAAAAAAAGTATACAGAAAAAAAAGTTCAACATATTGAATTATAATTTGCACAAAATATTTATAATGAAAATAAAGTTCTTCTCTGTTTTTATTTGATCGACAAGTTCCTATTTTTCTATATATTCGTAGTTTTCCTGTTTTACGTGTGTACTTATTATAAAAAAAAAGTCTTCCTAATTTTTTATATTATTAATTTATTCTTAAAATTTTTACTTTTATTAAATTGGAAGTGATCTAATTTTTATTATCAACAAAACCTAAAAGAATTTCGTACAAAAATATCATAAAGTGCAGATAAGAAAATACGCCAATTTGTAGCCATCTTTTTTTTTTATTCTTTTAAGATCAGTTTTCTTCATTTTATTATTTAATTGTTAGTGTATTTTAAAAATACAAAGTAAATTCTTTTATAGATTATTAAAAAACTGGTGATTTATTTCTCACGTTGACGACTTTCATTTGTTTTTTTTTATTACATTGAATCAAAACGAAAAGGAAAAGAACGACGATACGATGCGCATTTTGTCAGAAACGAAGCACAAAAATTATTATCTCCTCTTTATCTATATAAAATGATACAAATTACAACCCAGCAGATCTCCATTTACAACGAATATTTTATTTCTGGATTTACCATAAAAAACCTTAATAATCAATGGCGTTCTTACTCAATTTTTACAAGTTTTTTTTCCCTGATGGCATAATATAAGCGTCGACATTAACATCTTTTATATAATAAATTTAAAGAATAGTCCTTATTTTTTTTCTTATAGAAAAATAGACTAAAAAAAATACTTACATAAATATCTATATTCTCCATATAACAATCAAAATAAAAAAGAAAAGAAAACAGAATTTCAAATAATCTTAATAAAAAAGTTAAATTATAATTATGTTTTAAGTTACTGAAGTTCTTTGATAATAATTTTTTCTGTTATACAAAGAAATATTATTTCTTTCTAAAATACTGTCTTTTAAATAAAAATATTAAAAATTATAAAAGAAAACAAGGTTTTTTTGTTTTTTTTTTATTTAAAATAATGTGTATTCATGTGAAGTTAACGAAATATCATCTTCATGAACATCAATGTTTAATTAATGGAATTGTTTTAGTATAATAAATGCAAAAATATAAATTATCAATTAGATAACGGAAGAGAAGGTGTGTGGTGGAGGAGGTGGAGGAGGAGGAGGAGGAGAAAATATAAGATAAAAAGAAAAAGGAAGAAAAAAAAAAAGAGTGTAAAAAAAATTAATAAATAAAAAAGAGGAAAAAGATTAGTTAGTGTTTAAAAAAGGGGTGGAAGGGTGTGCGTATGTAGAGTTCTATATATCTATATATAATATTCTGTGTGTAAGAGGCCGGTTTTATTCGGCACTAAAACAACCATTTCACGTATAGATTTTATAGAAAGATGGGGCCTGACACCAGTATTGAGGCCCAGACAAGAATCTTGGATTTCCGGTGATAATCAAGCTAATGCACCGTCCTCCCTTCATACAGACAGGTAAAATAACAATAGAAGAAAATATATGAAAAAAAAAATGAATTTTTCCCATTAAAAACAAAGGTTGTTATATCTCAAACTAATAAAATATATTCTTGTTACACTCTCAAATATATATATACATGTACTTACTTGTAAATATTTTCATCTTATCATCTTTCTAATATTTTCTTCTTCCTGTATATAAATCGTTTAAAATTAAAGACATTTAGTAAATTTTTTGTATAAAAAATTAGTGAAAGTGCTCTATTTTTTCTGAAATGGTATTAATGAAAAATCTGGATTTATTAATGATAAAAAGTAAATAAATTTATCAACGTATGACTTATCTTTGACATACGAGATAAAAAAATTACACTATCGAACTACTGTAGCAATGAAATTAACACAATATTTTGAAACATAAATTATCTGCACATTATTAAAAATATATTATCATTTACTGGTAACTTGTTTATAATATTAACTAATTTGTTTTTATTGTTGGAATGAATCTAGCAGGTCTACAATTTATAATTGTCTCTATTTTTTTGTTAGTTTTCTCTTATACAGACATTTTTTGTATTTGTTTGTTTTAGTTACTAAAAGAAATTAGTTCTTTAGTCTGTTCTTATATGAAAGTATAAAGGTGAATATGTTGAACGGATATTGTGCAAACAAACTTACCTATATGCACTATTAAGTTTAACTGCCGTTATATCTTATACTTATAAAGTCATGTGTCATGTCCTAATGCTAATACATTTTTGAATTTTTTTGTACTAAATTTTCACGTTTCTTATTGATACTTTTTATAGCGGGTCAATTATATATCTTTTAAATTTTATTGTCTTACATAACCAACCCTAACTTCGTAAACTGCGACTTATTATACAGTTGCAATATTTTGTCATCATAATACAGAGAAAGGGAAGTACGTCATTGCTTAAAGGCAATTCATTCGTTGGTCCAAATACATCAATGAAAACTGCAAATCAAGAACAATTTCATTGTTACAGTATTTTTTTCATTGTTGTAGCTATATTTGTTGAGTACATTTACCGATTTCTTTCAATATAAATTCAATTTAAGCTAAATCTGTTTTTGATTTATTGATATTTAAGAAAAATTGTAAGTAATTTATGGTAATTTAATAAAATTAGTTTATTATTTTTTTACGTAAGTTTGTCAATATGATAAAATAACTTGATTTGTAAATTTATTAAAATTTATTTGTAGCATCTTTTATAAGAATCAAATAACGGTAAATTTATAATTTTCATTGCTGTAATTCTTTATAAGTAGTGTTAAGAAATTTTATTTAATTTCTGAAATAGGCATATTGACTATAATATTAGTAACCCTTTTTGAAATCAGTTGAACCTATGTAAAATTTAATTTCACTATATTTTATTTAAAATCATGTTTCAAAAATCTTCGTTATCACCAATTAAGTAATCGACAGGAACTTTGTTTTTATTTTCATGCATATTAAACAGAAATCGAAAAAGGAGTAGGAAAAATTTTAATGCAAAATGTTGATGAAACAAAATTTAAATTTGTATCACTCGTCTTTTTACTTAATTTTCTTAAGTGAATATTATGATTTAATAATTATATTTAACGTATCTACTCTTAGAATATATCTATAATAATTTAAATCTTAAAAAACCATTCAGTAAAAATTCGCGTATAGCTATTACATACATTTGGTATATTAGTATTAGTACAGGTTCAAAGTATTAATTTTAATTTAAATTTTCAAATTTGTTATATCAATCGGTAATTTGGCCATTCGAAGGAATAGTTCTATGAATGATAACTTTAATTAATTAAAAATTTATTGTTAACAACGAACAAAAACAAACCAATTTTTATTCACATAAAAAAAATTTAATTTCAGGTCTCTGCCCAAATTAAGTAGTCAGGATGAAGAAGGGGGGGCGGGACATGGATTTGGAGGCCACGCACATTTTGAACCAATTCCTCACGACCATGACTTCTGTGAACGTGTTGTGATAAATGTAAGTTATGAATTGGGTTAAATAGACTTCTCAATATATTCTTCTATAGCGGATTAAATTCCTAATATTCTTATAAACTTGAAATATGGTACATTCTTCACGCACTCAAAATTTATTTTGTGCCAAAATGTTAAATTTTTTACTTTGGATTTATTTTTTGATAATAAGGGGTATATTTAAAGTTTATAATTTATAAAAAATTTATAGATTTTCCTTTAATTAGTTTTGTATTTTGTTTTTAAGTATAATTTAAAGAGTATATTTAAATTAAACGTTCACCAGATTAGCTACATAGCTGCAGCGAATAAAACATATTAAAATGTTATTTAATTTATTTTTAAATTAACGTTTTCATTTTTATGAATATTTGCAGGTGAGTGGTTTAAGGTTTGAAACACAATTAAGAACGTTAAACCAATTTCCGGATACTCTGTTAGGTGATCCTCAGCGGCGATTACGTTATTTTGATCCTTTACGTAATGAATATTTTTTTGATCGTAATCGGCCGAGTTTTGATGCTATTTTATATTATTATCAAAGCGGTAAGTTTATTCTGTATTTTTCTCTATATATTACAAAAATTAAGTTGACAAAATTAGAAGCTATATAAGCTAATTATTTTCACATTTACATGCACATTAAAAGTTAAACGAAGTTATACTATAAAATTGGTCTTGCTAAAATCGCTTGAAAATATTAAACGCGGGAGATAAACTTTTTTCTATAAGCAGTGTTTAAGTATATTTTTCAAATTCAGCAAATAGAGAAAATGTTTGGCTTCTCTAGTATTATTTTACATAACATAGTTATGAAGTTTCCTATGCATAGTTCATAGTTTATAATACCCCTATTGATTAACATTTTAAAAACAATTTTAGTAAAGACAAGACTTTCTTAATCTACAAGAAGAACTGGAATTTTTTTTACATATATTTCATATGCTCGTACCTTATACATTATATACCTACAATTTTTGAGACTTTTACGTAATAATTGAAATTTGTAAATCAATGTTTTAATAAATTTATTCTAGGCGGTCGATTACGGAGGCCGGTTAATGTACCTTTAGATGTATTTAGTGAAGAAATTAAATTTTACGAATTAGGTGAACAAGCAACTAATAAATTCAGGTAAATTAATCGCTTTTGTTGTAATTTTAATTTTTTCATTAGATTTTTTATAAAATAATTAATTTTTATTTTTTTTTTCAATTTTTTGTTCAAAGTTAAATCTTATATAACGTGAGCGTGACCATATAAACTGTTAAATTTATTTATTCATTAATTACAATTTTTGAAATGAAAAATTAAGAAATTTATTTATTTGCCACATATTTTTTCCTCTTTTTAATCTCATTTACAGAGAAGATGAAGGCTTTATAAAAGAAGAAGAAAAACCGCTCCCAGATAATGAGAATCAAAGAAAAGTTTGGCTATTATTTGAGTACCCGGAAAGTTCTCAAGCGGCAAGAGTTGTAGCCATAATTAGTGTATTTGTTATACTTCTTTCAATTGTTATATTTTGTCTAGAAACTTTACCCGAATTTAAACACTATAAAGTAAGTATACTCATATTTAATATAAAATTCACGTGCGTGGCAAAATGCATTCCATGAAGTATTTAATTAAAATTTTAAATATTACAATTTTATTTAATGTTATTTTTTTTTCTATACAACAACAAGTAAAATTAATAATAGAATTTGTCGCTCACGTGAATGGTTATTTTCTGAATTGATTAAAAAAATTGCATGCGCAAGACGCATATCAATTTTAATATTTAGAAGACAGATTTTTTTGATTTAGTATAAATTTTCTTAAAGGTGTTCAATACAACAACAAATGGCACAAAAATTGAGGAAGACGAGGTACCTGACATTACAGATCCTTTCTTCCTTATAGAAACAATTTGTATTGTATGGTTTACATTTGAACTTAGCGTGAGGTTAGTAGTTTAGTTTTTGTTCTTTTATTATTTATTTTAGTTCTTTAAAAATTTTAGTGTTGTTGTTATTAATTATTCAAAGTAGATTTAATTTCAACAAAGTAAATAATACTTATTTAAAAGAAACAAAAACTAATCACATTTTTTTCTTCTCATTTTTCATTGATGTATAGGTTCCTTGCCTGTCCGAACAAATTAAATTTCTTCAGGGACGTTATGAATATAATCGATATAATCGCAATCATTCCTTATTTTATAACATTGGCAACCGTTGTTGCCGAAGAGGAGGATACGTTAAACCTCCCGCGGGCGCCAGTCAGTCCACAGGTAAGAACTTAATGCGTAATGACAATAAATATGTGTATAGTCAAATTGGAGTTTCATTCGTATAACAAAGTAATATTATTCATTATTCGTAAAATATTTAAATTGTTTATTTTCATTTTATTCGAATGACCATAATACAAAAGCAGCAGTAAATGTGCAGCAATTTTTAAACTAAATCAACGTCTATGTCTATATGTAATTATTAACGCAATATTAAGATGTACTACAAGAATCTTTCTAATATGATATTTCTGTCCTTATTTTAATTCTAATTATAAATTTATCCTCTGTAATATTTAATTACGGTTACTTTTATCACTTATCACATATTATCAAAGCTTTAACTATGTATGAATGATATTATTGTTTGACAATTATTTACACTATATTATTGATTTTAAAAATCAATTCATTTTTTCATAAGTTTTAAAGAACAATCCTATGTTTTATATCTTGTATTAATCTTTGATTTAATTTTTTTTTTCTTAACATGTATTAACGTTCAATAAATTTACAATTAAAAAAACTATTAAATAAATCTTCAAACTATTTATTTATTTTTTTTTTAATTCTAGGACAAGTCAACGAATCAGGCTATGTCTTTGGCAATACTTCGGGTGATACGTTTAGTTCGAGTATTTCGAATATTTAAATTATCTAGGCATTCAAAAGGATTACAAATATTAGGAAGAACATTAAAAGCATCAATGCGAGAATTAGGTTTATTAATTTTTTTCTTATTCATAGGTGAGTATAAAAAAAAGACACAATACATAATTTTTACAGTCTACTATTTCGATTTCCATTCTTTATTATTATATATTTTTTCTTAATTTTGATTTTTTATTATTATGATTAATTTTTTTTTAAATATTTTAGACAATTAATATACCATTGATTTTTTTTTTGTAATATTATATTTATATCAAAATTACAACAAAATATACCATTTTCATTCTGTCATATTTTTAAGAATACTATAAATATTATTATGTTTTAAAAGCATTATATGCATTAATTAAGCAGGTAATTGAATATTACTCTGACTTTTTTCTTGCAATATGTAATTCCAAAAATATTATGACATTATAAGAAGAAGGGGAAAAGAAGAAGCCAAAAAAAGTATTATTGTTTTAAGATTATTTTATTGTACTGCAGTGCAGTAAAGGTGGTGTGATTCGAGGTGTTATTCTTTTAAAATTTTATTGTATTCTGACTTTAAAAATGCGCCATATTTTCCTTAAACGTTTTTTTATCAGAAATAATAAGAATAAAAACACATCTAGAAATACTGATTATAATTTTATTATTATTATTATTAAGGGAGATAAAAAAAAATTATTTGCTTAAAAAATTTGGCAACAGCGTAATTTGTACTTCATTCTACATTGTGACGTAAGAAAGAATCAATGTAGAAGAAACCCAAAGCGAAACATTTTGCAAGGACACAAAATCGGGTTTTTTCGTGTGTGGATGTCCTTGTTTTGTATGTGGTTAAAATGTATGTTTCTGTGTGTATCTGAACTAAAAAAGGAAGACGACTTTTTTTTTGTATTATTTTTAGTGGTTTTATAATTAATTTATATTTCTGCAGTAAGTTTATAGATCATTCTTTTTATTTTAAGAGCAAGTAAGTGTTGAAATTGATAGCAATAATTATAACAGTTTGATGTGATTATTAGAGCTACATTTATACATACCTTATAGGTTTCTCATATTATGCTACCTAGATTTATCTTTTTTACTTTTACAAAACTTCCAAAGTCATTCTGGGTATAACGAAATGCAATAAATCTTCAAATTAATTACTAATTGAATTAGGCAAATAAAAACTTATTGATAAAATTACTTATTTTTCAAAATATCAATTATATATCTTCAAGATTTTCAATAGCGTTAAATTGTAATATGATTTAAAATAAGATTTTGAAATTAAAATTTTCGTTTAGCTTACAAAAAATTCTATAGTTTTGTTCAATACAAAAAATTTAAAGAAGAATAAAAAAAATTGTGTATAATCAAAATTTTTCCTTTATTGATTATTTGTTATGAAAAAAAATTATCTCTCTTAAGTTTGGATATTTTTTAGTTCTTGAACTTTTACATATAAGAGAGTGAGTGAAAGAGAGAAAGGAAAACATTTGCGCTAAATACTTTCCTGAACTGTTGAACAATTTTCTTCTTTGATTTTTTTCTATCGAGCTAAATATCTTTTTCCTGTAACAACAATTTTAGCATTTCCATTGTTAGTGCCGGAATTGGGTATAATTTATTTATGTTATGAAACTAAGTATTATTTTTTTTTAAATTTTTTAAATAATGATGAATTGATTTGTAGTACATATAACGGTCAAAAATTTAATATTTCTTAATTAATATTATTTAAAAGAAAGTGTTTCACACTAAAAAATAAATTCTAAAATCGAAGCAGAAAGAATTTTCTTCATTCTTTCTCTGCCTCCATTTTTTTCCAGGCTTTTACACAGTCTCATACTCTCACTCTATCAAATACTGCCAAATGTAGAATATATTTTATCTGAGTTAGTATCATTATTATTATTATTATTATTATTATTATTATTATTATTATTATTATTATTATTATTATTATTATTAATATTATTATTATTATTATTACTCTTATTTTATAGTAATTTATACGTAGTCGTTTACACATACAATTGTTTTTGATCGATTACCGTTTTAAATTTCATTAAAAAATGATCGGTTCTTTTTTTCTATTTATATATGATATTTATTTGCTCAGTAAATTAAGTTTCCGCTGCATATAATTTCTAGCCGATCACTTTTGGGAGGTTTTTCTCAGAAAAATTGATAGACGGGCAAAATTTGCAATATTTTAACTAGTAACTAGTAAAAATCTCTTTTCCTAAAGGTAATAAAAGTCAGTAATCAAAATAAATATATATAATTTTGAAATCTTTTCTGAACGATACCTCTTTATTAATGACAAAAGACAAGTATATTTTTTTTGTCACAATTTTTAATTTAACGTTACTTTTACTGAGTTATTAAATTATCATATTTATTTTAACGCTATTTAGTAAAAATAGAGTTACAAAACTTTTGAAATTATTTATTATTTTTCTATTCAAAGAAATTATTATATATAATTATAATTGTTCATCATTATTATAATTATGATTTACACAGTCTATTTAGGAGGCAGATTGCATGTACTTCATAATAGACATTCTTTACCCATATTTTCATTAGTATATCAGTCTTTCATATAGAACTTTTAAAATTTAAAATCTGTTTATTAAAAATAATATCTGCAGGGCCATCGAGAACCAATATATATGTTTTTAAAGAATTTCCGGATAATTATTAATCTAATATTAAATTATCCCAAATAAAAGTTGTGTTTTATTTTAAAATTTGATAACCGGGTTTTTTTTTATAAAAAAATTTATTGTTTTACTTTTACGTTAATATTGTTTTTTCTTTTTAAATACGTTAATTTTTGATTTTTCCTTTTATTTTTAATTATATAAGAAAAACGTCTTGAATATTTGTTTTGTTTACTTCTTCTTTATATAAAAGGGGTTGTACTCTTTTCATCGGCGGTTTATTTTGCCGAGGCTGGTGCTGAAATGTCATTCTTCAAGTCAATTCCGGACGCATTTTGGTGGGCTGTGGTTACAATGACTACAGTCGGATATGGTGATATGAGGTACATCCAACCAAAAAAAAACTCTCAAATTTTACAATCGATGTGTGCAAAAAAAACTAAAAATCATTCAAATTTACCAATTATTACATTTATAATTTTTAGTAATTATATTTTCAAAAATAGGATCTTCAAAAAATGTTGAATAAGATTTTTATTTGATTTGTTTTCTTATAATAAATGGCGAAATATATGTCTGTTTATACCATATGATCTGCGTGTACATTGCATAATATTTTATGATACGGTTTTTTATAACTCTAAACTTCCATCACTACAATATTTTTAGTTGTAATAGTTTTTTTCATTGCAAAGTTAAAATTTTATTTGTTATTAAAAAGGTGTGTGGAGTGAATAACGTGATCGATTCTCATTCAATGGGTCTTACAAAAAAAAGCCCGGGCTTACTTTTTTGAAATTATATCGATTACACCAGATCCATGTTTCTGTTTTAGTAGCATGTTTGTATGTGATTCTTGGGGAATCTAAAATACTAGTAGTTTTAAATATTGATTTTTGGGGGATCCGAAATACTAGTTGTTTTGTTTTCATAACTTTTTCAGTTTGATTATTCTTACTTATATACCTATATGTATCATTTAAGTTATCACGAATAATTAAGTAACACTCACTAATAACAAAAGTATTGCTTTTTATCTTTTATAACATTTAATTATTTAATTCAATGTAATTTAAATATTTTTTCAATTACTAAAAAATTTTTACGTGAAATCTATATGTTCCGCTATATTGCAAATGTGCAGGTCTTTATATAATATACATATATATATACATATATAACAAAGCATTTCAAAATGAAACATCAAAAGAGAAAAAAGAAAAAAGAGACAAAATAATAATTACTAATTCGAATTGAGAACTATGTTGATCCTGTTTTAATAAATTGGTTTTGCTCAAATAATCAGTTAATATTTTATTATGAGTCTGACTGTTACCTTCATTTTAATATAAAATTAGTATTTTACCTTTTTTCTTTTTCTTTTTCTTTTTCTTTTTATTTTTTATTTTTTTGTTTTTCCAATGATGGAATAATTATGTCATTACTCTATATATTTTTATATTATTATCTATACACGTTAATGTGAAAAAGAAAAGAAATAATATTAATATATTTGGTGTGTTGTAAATTATTAAGAAAAAGAAAATAAAGCGAAAAAAATTATTTAATTTATTAGAAAAAAATCGAAAGGAAAAAAATCAACTATTTTTATGATCTTATGCTCATATGACTTTATTTATAATTGTAGGTTTTGTCTTGTAAAATAAATGTCGTCTGTGTCTTTTTTAATGTTGTTTTTAATTTACTTAATAATTTAAATTTTTTTCTTTTGTGTTTTTTTTTGCAATATATTCATGTATACATATATTATATAAAGTTGTATTTGTATTATATATAATATATATAGACATGTGTATATATGTTATATAATATTAATTATATTTGTATAAACACACATTAATTTAACATTTTCCTATACTATATTTTAAAAAGCTTTTATATAAAAAATCAAAAATTATTCATTTCTAATTGCAGTAAATAATTAATTATTATTAAAAAAAATCTCAAAAAAAAAAAGTAAATTTTAAAATTTTTTTTTATTAAATTATGTACATAGGTGGATGTTGGGAGTGGGTAATTGGCCTTGCATTTTTACGGATCTGCAATATATAATTCTAGCATTTATTATTAATTATTGTAAGTTAAATTTGTAATAGGAAAATCTACAATTGGAACTGTTTATGCCAACATTTTCTGAATTAAATTTACTTCCAGAAATAAAATACTTTAATTCAGTCGACTACTATATTCAGTCAATCAAATAATTTTATAGCTATGTACTAAATTAGCTTAAGCCTTAACTAAGTCTTAAAAGTCTTAATAAATTGGAATACTTGATTATATATTCATTTAAATATCATTTTCACCATTAAAAATCATAAAAAAATCATGTATGTATTGTTTTTTTTTATTTATTTATTAGTTACTTAATTATTTAATTTATTTCTTTAATATTTTAATTTAATTGTAATTGATTGATTTAAAAACCGAAACGCCAACAAACAGAAAAAATCAAACAAGAAAACCAAAAAAAAAAAAAAACAAAAAACACAAAAAAATATTGTATTTATTTTAGGCGTTGTACTCTTCTCATCGGCTGTTTATTTTGCGGAAGCAGGAAGCGAAAACTCTTTCTTCAAATCTATACCAGATGCATTTTGGTGGGCTGTCGTTACCATGACTACAGTTGGATATGGTGACATGACGTATGATTGCTATTTTAACAAAACATATAAAAATACAAAAAAAAAAAACAAAATTCAATTAAAAAAAACATTTTCAGTTTTATTCAGTGATTTTTTTTTTACAAAAATATATCTTTTTTGCAATGATTATTTGATTTTATTAAAAAAAAAACATATCAAAATGGCTGATTGCGTACCTAATAAGTTTTTATGGCATACATTTTTGTAGAAGTAACGTGCTGCTTTCTTACAAAATTTAAAACTGTTAGAATTGATATTCTTATTATGGGTATATGTACACATATAACTTTGTTTACAAATATACATTTAATTTTGTAGTTTACCAGTTCCTATCTTTTCTAATTCAAAATTAATAAGTAAGGATAGGGCAACTAAATAGTCATCACATCATTTAATATGGTAAATTTCTTTTATAAAACATTCTAAAAATTTTTTTTTAACTCTCCGGTGATCAAAATTATGAAATTTTATTAAGCACAAATTGACGCCATTTTGTTGAATATTTAACAAATATTTTAGTGATGCAATAAATCATTTCATTTTCATTTTCGTTCAATAATACACATATGATATTTTTGATTCTAGAGCTTGACTATAAAATTAATTGATTAATTAGAAACCATAAAAGCCATATTATATATCAGTCGCTATTTTAATTTTTTTGCTCAGTTGAAATTTTGGTTATATCTTTTTTTATTAAACCTGCATTTTAAATTTAATAGCATTTGATTATATGTACATACATATATGTAGGTATATATCAATATATCGCAGCCGGGGAAATTCAAAATATCTATATTCCTAAACAGTAAAATTAAGTTTAATAAATTTTTATATATTTCTTAAATTTTAATTAATTTCGTTATTTAAATTAAATTCGTGATTCAATTAAAGATTTATTTATCAGAAGTAATAAAAAAAAATAATAGGCACAAATTACATTTAATTTGAAGTTTATAAAAAAATTTATGAAAAGTTTATGATTTTATATACAAAAACACAATAAGTAACAAAAATAAAAAAGATTAAATTATATTTAATTTTAGTAAAATTAATTCTAAATGCAAATACTGTAATGCAAAAAAAAAAAAACAAACAAAAATAGTACATATTTGAAGTACTTGTATTTCCCAGCTCTGATATACATGACTGATTATTTTTTGTTTGAGGAAAACTAAAGAACTAAAAGAATTTAATAATTTATTAATTATTTGGGTTTATTTTATCGGGAATTTTTTAAAATTTTCAGTGACTGTTTTAGCTAATATAGTGTAGAAACTTGATATAATCATTATATATTGTATATGCTATATATAAATATATATGCTATATATAAATATATATATATATATATATATATATACAATATATAAATATATAACACACATATATATATATATATATATATATATATTATTATTATATATATTATTTTTTATTGTATTTATTTTGTTTCTAACACATAAACTCACATTTTCATTTTTACTTGAAAATATTATTTCAGCATAATTCAGCATAAACTCACTTATTATTAATTAAATAGCAAAAATCACTTTTGGTTACTATTTATTTATATAATTTTTTTTTGTTTCACTATAACATAGTATAAAAGAAAATGGCAAATTCAAAACAAAAAACAAAAAAAATACATATTTTCAGAAAATTCTTTGTTGCTGAAGAAAAAAAAAATACAATGGCGGGGATTATTATATTATTGGTCATCAGCATTCCTATATTCATCACGATTATAACAAAAATGAAAATAATTTAATTAAATATTTCTTTTGGAGGTTTGGAAAAGTGTAACCACACATTCAAAATAAAAAGTACAATAAACAAAAGAACGATTTAATTAGAAAAAAAGAAAAAAAAATTTTAAATTTAAAATAACAAGATCAAAAATAACACATAAATTAATTAATTATCTGCTGCATTATTTGTTATATTTATATATGTAATTTGTCAAATTTAGATGTTGTGATTAATTTTCTGTTCTGTATTTATGACATCATTTTTATGTACTGGAGACCATTGTCTATTTTTCTTTTATATTAATCGGGAAAAAAAATTATAAAGAGAAAAAACAAAGAATTTTCTTGCTAGGAACCATCCGCTTTAATATTAACAAAATAGCATGCCTTTTTTCGTATCATAATAATATTTATTAATAAGTTATATAATATGACCTCCATTTCATAATTATTTTACATAATTACAGTCAAATTTAATTACGAATCGAACAAAAGCATTTCTTTAATAGCGATTTTATAAGTTATATTACTTGAGGTCAATATTTGTATATATTTTGCATGAGCTTTTTTGTATTATATGTTTTGTATCGTTTTTTAATTGTATTATCAAATTAACTTTGGAGTCTTTCAATAAACAATACATTTTTTTATTATATTCGGAGTTATGTGACTTTATCAGGTTTTTCTTTGAATTGTTTTAATTTAATAATGAAACTAAATGTATTTGTAATTGTCATATACTTTGTGTTTTTTATGTTAATCTTATAAATCATCGCTTTTTGTATTTAATGAAACCTTGCTTTGATTATTTTTATTTTTAAATCTTAGAAAAATATTTTAAAGAGTCCATCTAATTTTTCATGATGATGGTCCTCAGTTTTTATAGGTGATTCTCAGAATTTTTTTCGAATAATTTTAAAATTCTATGTAGCAATTTTTTCTGGAAATCACCAAAAACAGATCAAACATATTTTAAAAATCGTTTTAACATAATAAAACTAAAACAATAATTTTTTTTATTAAAATATCAAAATTCAGACCTGTCGGTGTTTGGGGTAAAATTGTGGGATCATTATGTGCCATTGCTGGTGTATTGACAATTGCACTTCCGGTACCAGTTATTGTCAGTAACTTTAATTATTTCTATCATCGTGAAACTGATCAAGAAGAAATGCAAAGCCAAAATTTTAATCACGTTACAAGTTGTCCATATCTACCAGGAACTTTAGGTAATTGTTATAAAATATTTTCAAATTAAAATTTATGTTTACTCTTTATGCTCTGAACAAAACAACATTTTAGAAAGAGTATTAAAATTAATGTATTTATTTTTTAGGTCAACATTTAAAAAAATCATCACTATCTGAATCGTCATCAGATATGATGGATTTAGAAGATGGTGTAGAATCTACACCAGGTATATTGAGTGACCCGTCACGTATGGCCCCGTTTTTGGGGGCACATACAATAACAGAAAAACAACAACAACAATTAAATTGCTGTAAAATGCCATCAACCGGACAAAATTTACAACAACGCCAAAATAGCGCTTTAGCAGTTAGTATCGAGACTGATGTCTGACTACTGGGTAAGTTTTAATAGAATTATAAACGTAAATGTACTGTTTGTTTAACGAGAATTTCCTTCGTACTTATTAATTTTATTTTATAATTTTTAATTATATTAAAAATATATTTAGTTTAAAATTTTTAAATTTAAAGCATAAGAGAATATCAATATTTATTTATAATCAGAATCTTATAAACGTATATGTATATACAAATTCTGTAAATAAATATTACTTCTATGCTAAAAAGTAATAGTAGGTATATTAAATCCGATTGACGGAATTTGATCGATTATCGAAAAATTATATAACGATTCTATTTATGTATAATATTAAAACATCAATTTAATACTGACGTTTGTTTTATTTGTCTGCGTAATGTAATCTTAGCAATGAAATTCAATTTTTTATTGATCCGTGATTCAAAGTAAAGTTTTATTTTTAATCACAAAAATATGTGCTTGTTTTGCACAGACTAATAATTAAGTTTATTTAAAGGTTTATCAAACATAAAAAATTATTGAATATCTTGTCTTTTGGTTAATAAAATAGGAAACAGTTTTTTGGAATTTAATTATTTAATTTTGTAATACATATGAAACAGTTTTCGGTTTCATTATAAATAAGTTAGACTTGATATTTTTATATTTTACAGTGAAAAAGACATTGCGCGCTATTTGTTGGCCGTCTGAAATGCTACGTTGGCTGCCGGCATCACCAAAAGCGGTTTGAAACTTGGATATTACATAATATGAGGATCAGTGTCAAGGATCGTCAATTATGAATGTTTTTTTTAATTAAAAAACACAAAAAAGTCGTTAAACTCGGAGATAAGAGATTCATTTAAATGGACGACTTGAATCTGATCTATTGATAGAATGTTTATATGCATATATATATATATATATATATATATATATATATATATATATATATATATATATATATATATATATATATATATATATAATATAAATATAAATATATATATTTATGTATTCTATATAAGTATGTATAGATATATATATATATATATAGATATATATATATAGGTGTATATGGATGAGATGTATATAAAAGGCAAAGAAAACAAATTGTATCCAAATACAAATCGCAATGTTTAATTAAAAAATATCAAAAAAGGCGCAAAAGTTAATTTTACAAAAAAAAAATAAATTATTAAGGAAAAAACTTCGATTTTATATTTTTATTAATTTAAATTTAAATATTATTGTAATTAGAAAGAGAGAAAAAAAAAACAAAAACGTGATGCTAAATTTAAATATTAAACAAAAAAAACAAATTTAAATTTAAAATTGACAAAAAAAAATTAAATAAATTAACAAACGCTTATTATTCTAATTAATAAAAATTTATTATTAAAAAATGTTAATATTATCCAAAGATTAAAAATTAAAAAAAAATATAAAACTTAATAAAAAAAAATTCAAACAAAAGTATTATAAATTAATTAACGCCATCATTAAGTAATTACAAAAAAAAAAAAATAAAAGAAGAAAAATAAGAGGCAAAAAAAAAAAATTAAGAGTGATCAAATATACATATAATTGCAAAGTAATTAAAAAAAAAAATTGATTAATGATTAATTATTATTAAAAATTGTTTAATTGATTATAAATTAAATCGGTGTAATTTTTATCGTAAAAAGCAATTTAAGTTCAAAAGACTCAATATATGCATATCAGTAATTCATTAATCAATAATTAAAAAGAAAAAAAACAAAAATAATTAAAAAAAGAACTCAGAAGAAAAGAATTTTTTGAAAAGAAGAAAAATTAATAAAAAAAAAAATTAAAAATATATATTGAGCGAACATTGCTATTAATCAGCTTGTGATAAATAAGGACACATCTAAAAGACGGATTATAAAACAAAAAAAAATATAATGAGAATTATTGAACATTAATTACAAAAAAAAAGAAGAAAAATCGGTGCAAATTATTTAATAAAAAGAGTAAAAGAATTAAAAATAATTTTAGGAAAAAAATTATTAATTTAATAAAAGATTTAATAAAAGAAAAACAAATTTATAAAAAATTATCTTAATTAATAATCGTAAAACAATGAAACGAGAACATTGTTTGCAAATTAATTCATTTTTTTTTTGATTTAAATTAAAATTTTACTTATACAACAAAATTATAGTAAAACGAGAAAACGAATACATTATGTTGTTTTCATAGAGAAGATATTATTTGAAATAATATTTTATATTAATAATACCAAATGTTTAAAACATACAAAAATAATACAATATTATTATTACTTTTTTTATTATTGAATTGGGTCTATATAACAAATTTAAACTTTTTAAACATAATCCAAAGTAATCAATTTATATGTTGATTAAAACTAATAAACAATAATTATTATTGAATAAGTTTTTTCCATTGCATTTTATGATTAAACAAAAAAAAACTTTATTATAATTTTTTTTATTTAAATGCTTTTGTTCTTTAATTATTTTTAATTTGTATTCGAAATAATTGTTTTCGATTTACGAAGGGAATTTAATCAATTGAAGTGATAATTATTCAATAATCGTCCTAAATAATGTGTATATATTTTCTGTTATTTATTTTATTATTTTTGTTGATTAATTTATTGTTAAAAATTATTTAATTATCACATGAATTGATTATATCTCTCCCACTAAACATTCAAACAATATAAATGGCATAAGTTTTTCTAGTAAAGTTCCTTCAAACACAATTTATTTTCTCATAAAAAATACTAACGATATTGTCCCATTAAGTATTATACGATTTCTGTTTTTTTTTTGTGTGTCAAATATGCTTTTTTCTTTGCGGAAAAGAGATGCAAATTTCTTTACAATTACAAAAGTCAACAATGGTCAGAGTCAATTATCGATTGTCTAAATTGCATTATCGTTTTCTAATGTCTCGTCATCGGCTAAGTCAAATTCGCCCATTCTTTAAACAATAGATACCTTAATAACTTGCCGTATTATTATTAAAAAAAATACTTTAACTTGAAGAAAAGACAGATGTAAATTTTAAATACTTAAATATATATGATGGTGTTTAAAAATTACTTTAAAATAAATTAGTTGGCCGGTGTTGTCAATGGAAAATAATATGTAATATTCACAGATCACAGAACGAAAAGTTATAATTTTCTTCTCTTAAATTTCGATGCTTAGGCCTTGAAAACCAGCGCATGCCAGTTTTTATAGAGAATTTTAGTATTGTGACGATTTTGATGCTATTTGATTTCCCTATAAAACGTCCGTCAATATGAACATACAAATAATTCGCAAAACGTAATAAAGCAATGCCAGAGGATATAAAACCAAATAAATTCGTCCTATAAATAAAACTCTATTATTAAAAGAATTTTTAAATTCAAATTCCAATTTTTTTTTTGTTAAATTAATAAATTAATAAATTAATAAATTAATAAATTAATAAATTAATAAATTAATAAATTAATAAATTAATAAATTAATAAATTAATAAATTAATAAATTAATAAATTAATAAATTAATAAATTAATAAATTAATAAATTAATAAATTAATAAATTAATAAATTAATAAATTAATAAATTAATAAATTAATAAATTAATAAATTAATAAATTAATAAATTAATAAATTAATAAATTAATAAATTAATAAATTAATAAATTAATAAATTAATAAATTAATAAATTAATAAATTAATAAATTAATAAATTAATAAATTAATAAATTAATAAATTAATAAATTAATAAATTAATAAATTAATAAATTAATAAATTAATAAATTAATAAATTAATAAATTAATAAATTAATAAATTAATAAATTAATAAATTAATAAATTAATAAATTAATAAATTAATAAATTAATAAATTAATAAATTAATAAATTAATAAATTAATAAATTAATAAATTAATAAATTAATAAATTAATAAATTAATAAATTAAAATAAATTAATTTTTTTGTTATTTTTAAAATATTAAAATTTTAATAAATTATACTGAAACATAAACTAATAATTAATTATAAAAGTGTTTTTTGTTAATCTTCCAATTTTTGATAAACTGAAAACTGAAAGTTTTTAAACATTGCCGCTATGTTAACAGTGTTTTAAAATAAGTACAAATTTACATAGTTTTATTTTTTTTTGTTATTTAAAACGTAAATGATTCTTATGAGAAATTTTATACATTTTTAAAAATATTTTTAAGTTTTAATTATAATATATTTTTTAAACAATTTTTATGCTTTAGGTCCGGCATTTTTTCTTGTTATTATAATTTATTTGAATATATTTTAATTTCTTTTCGAACGTGTTTTTATTAATGTATAAATTTCAATTTTTTATAAAACTTACGAACATAACGAATATAAATCAAATATCCATATTTTTTAAGTAATTATTTATATAAATATATTTTAAAACCAAAAAAAAAACTACTAATTTTTAAATATATAAAAAAAAAGAAAGAACAAATGAAAAACAGATGATTTAATTAAAACATTAATGTAAAACCTTGGAAAGAAATTTTAAAACACGTGTTAATTTATTTTAAGTTTAAAATAGTAGGAAACAAGATTAAAATAAAAAAACAAAAAATAAATAAATTGCAACTCAACGATTGAATCATTTATGAAATTTTTTACTTCATCACATCATTTAAAATACAAATCTACAGATACGACAATATAGTTTTAAATCAATATATTTTATAATTTTTTTATTTTACCAATTGCAAGAAAAAAAACATTAATAAAATGCAAAGTAAATACTGCAAACAATGCTTTCCACAAAAAAAAATTACTTATTATAAAATTTTTTGTTGAATTAAGGGAATGTCTTTTGTTCTCAGTTATATCCAACGTTGTATATATTATGTAGAGAAATCTTTATAATGTGTCACGATATGGCATTTGAATATTTTCATTTGCTTTGAGTTTGTTATTGTTTTCCAATATTTTTCAAAGATGAGGCAAAGATGATTCAAATAGTATTTCTATAAATAACAATAGATAATTGAACCGCAACTAGATACAGACTGTTCATATAGTATAACAAAATTTAGTTGAGTTATAAAACAAAAAATAACATTGGATAATATGAGTTTCCTGTCTAAAACATAATACACTGCAGGAACATACAAAATGGATTCACATTAAATATACATGATAGTGTATATTTTATCTTTGAAATTATTCGATTTAATTTTTAATTAATATAATTAAATATTTTTGTATTCGTTCTGCCGAAAAAAAATAAAATTACATTCTCTGATGTTATAAAAAGAACACACCATATAATTCATCGTTCTAACGCCAGGTGATTAATAATTTTTTTTTTATAAATTCACTTTATATCTTAACCACCAAATATATTAAGATAGGAAAAAAAATTTTGGAACTGTTTACTAAAAATATATTAATTACTATGATTAATTTAAATTAAGTTATAAATTAAATTAATGAAAGAAAACTTACCCTTATCGAGCAGTGGCTTCAAATATAATTTTCTGACATTCGGAGTGTTTTTTTTTAATTTTGAAACTGTTTAATTTTATTTTCGGATTGTCCTATTTAGATCGAGTAATAAATTAAATATCAATTATTAATTCAGAGTACCTAAACCCAAATTTTGTTTTTTCTAATATTTATTATAAATTCATAACAATGCGTACTTTGATGCTACGTCATCTTGAAAGAGATCCTAACAGGCATCTCAATAATGAATAAGATTGCATAAAGGTAAAGCTTTTCAGTTAGAAAATTCCACTTCGACTAACTACTAAAATATAGAATTCTATATCAATCAAAGAAAATGATAATCAATTTCAATCAAAAGAAATTATTTTATAAAAGAATATTTCATGTGAGACAAATATAAAATAAAAATAAAAATATGTCCGATTTGGTTAAGCTTTTGTTCTAAAAAGTGCTTTATATTATTGTTAATTAATTAAATTATATTTGAAAAACTAAAAAGAAAATAATCAAAACGTAAAAAAATTTCTCCTTTAACACGCAAATTAATTATTACAAAAAGTTCCAAAAAAAATCAACCACGTGAAGTATTTTTTACTGTTATAAATTTTTCTTTATTGATTATAAAAATTCGTTTTTTATTATTAAAATATTAATAAAATTAGGTGGAAAAGGAGTTAGACTTCAATCTAATTTATCTTCGGAATCCCACTGCTTAATTGTCCAAGTTAAAAAAAAAAACTAACAAATAAAAAATTGCTATAGAAAATTTCACTGAAAAAGCTCCTGCCATATTTTAGATATTAACTCAAATAATAAGTTAGTTAAATAAAATACAACTGAAAATTAAAAAAAAAAAATAAAAAATTTATGAAAAATATAAAATAGACTCTAGTTAATAATTAAATAATTAATTAAATAAATTTGAAATCTAATGAAAATGAGAGATATTGATTATTAATACGAACAAATGACGATACATTAGTTAAATCTATTTTTTTTTGTATAAAAGATACATAAACTAAATTAAATTAAATTTAAAGAAAACTGAAACCTCAACTCCCCTACCCCCTCTTCACCCCACATCCTCTCTATCCAGAAAACAAAATAATTGTCCCAAATTCTTATAATCAAATTCGTAAATTACTTAATCGTACACAGTTTCTGGTTTGATTTGAATTTATAATTCAGATAAGTTATTACTAAATTTAAAAATGAATAAACGAGAACTATTCAATTCAAAACAAAAATTAAATTTCAAGAATACACAATAAATATCCGAAAATGTCAGTAAAATAAAAATAAAACGACCAAAAACTATTAATTTATTCAAATCAAATCAAATTGTGTTGAAAACTTTATCTTCCTTGCAGTAGTTTAGAATATCTAGAATTTATGCTCTATTCTACACAGTTGTTAGGGTTTGGCAGAGAGATAAAAAAAAAACTTTATCAAATTAATATCTACAAATTAATTTTCGTTAAAATGAAATTGTAATACATAATATTATTAAAAAAAAATTCTTCTTATAAAAATAATGTTCTTTGATAAAAAAAAAAATATAGAAAAGAACAAAAGGCCTGTATACTTTGCACCACTAAAATCTATTTTTTCTTTTGTTTTTAATATTTTTTTTTATTTAAATCGAATAATCGTCAAAATAATAATATATATTTGATTAAATTCATTGATCGGATGAATGAAATTATATATTTAATATTATTAAAGTTGGAGACAGGAACATAAGAGGATTGTGTGTAATTAGAAACAATGGATTGATGGGGATTGGGATGGGTAGAGAGGAGGGATTTTTGGGGTATTTTAATTAAAAAAAAATTAGTATGAAAAGATATTTAAATTATTTATTTAAATTAAATTAAACAAGAAAAAACACCAATAAAATTAATTCCAATTAAAAATTTGTAAATAAAAATTAATTAAATTTAATTAAAAAAAAATATAATAAGATCCTCATTCGTTTCTGTCTTCGTCAAAAATTTAAAACAATTTTTGATTTTTCAAAAAAGGTTTGTTTTTGTTTTATATTAAATTAATTTTTAAATAAACAACAACAACAACAACAACAAAAAACACACACACAGTGAAATGCTCATTATGAACAATATCCTAAATTAAAATTAAAAAACAAAAAAAATGAATAAATGAAAAAAAATGAAAACATAATTCCTTAAAAATAAAATTATTAAATCAAAATCATTGTAGATAATTGCTAATTTTAATATAAAAAAAAAACTTAAACAAAAAAAAACATTTTATATAAAAAAGCGGCAAATTTTTTCAAACACAAAATATTAAAAAAATAATTTTCAAAAGGATGATGAAGTAGAACGAGTGGATGAAAATAGAAATTGGATGGAGAATATAGCAAAAAAATGTGAAATAACAAAGAAATTATTTTGTAAGGTAAAAAATCGTGACAAATTTTAACAAATCACACTGATAAGTGTATTAAGAAATTTTACTTTTTCTTTTGAATATGCTTTTACGGAAAAAGAAAATCCACACTTAAATTTGATTTGTTTTCAATTAATTTCAACCAATAGAATGAAATATAAAGAAGAAAAAAATGATTGTATAGGGTATTAGTTATTAAGAATAAAAATGTTTAATTATTGGCCTGTACAAATTATTTCTCTATGTGAATCACAAGAAAATAGAATGTATCGACCATTTCATTTATTGATTATTTGAAATTGTTTTATTTGATAAACCAAAATACAAAAATATACCGGATAAAAGCGTAAAACCTCTAACCAATTTTTTTATTTTACCCAAATCCATTCACGAAAATTACAAAAAAAAATATTTGGATAAAAACAATATAAACAATTTAGCGGCTTCGAAAACGGTACTCCTCTATTACTCCTAATACTTGTAAAAAATAATTAAACTTACTTATTTATCAATCAACAAAAACAAATATTGAAAAATACATCATACTTGAAACATTTGAATACGAAGAACATTGGGAAGCTTTTTGGACGGATTCCGAAAATATTTGGGAAATAAAAAGAGTTCAGTTAACGTTTTGGAAGCAGCATAAAATTTATATTGTAAGAATATCATCAGAATGGTCGCTGACGATTATTTTTCTTGTGTATAATTAAATACAATATAAAAAAATCACCTTAACTAATGCAAAATGCAAATGTAGTATGAAATTTTTCTAAAAATATCATATATGTGTATAAAAAAGAGACATATAAGTGAATTTTCCAAAAATAAAATACCTTATCTAAATGGAAAGTTTACTTCAAAAAACATAAACAAACCAAATTAAACGTTTTAGAAAGTAACATATCGAAACCAAATAATAAACACTAAAAGTATGTCCATAAAATTGTTGTTATTATTTGAATTAACTGTAATATCTTTTAATTGGCCCTTTTTCGAAAAAAAATTTACTTATTTTGAGAAAATGATTGAAAAATAAGTAACTTTTTCTTCAATAATTGGTTGTTGTTTAAATCGGAACCAGTACTAAATGTAACGTAGAATGAAAAAAAAAAAATAATAATGAAACATGTAAAGAAAGACATAATATTTGATTAAAAACTAAAGAAAAAAAAAAATATATAAAATGGCGCATAGAAAAAATATTAAATTAAATGTAAAAATGTTTTACATTTAAAACAAAACAAAAATTATTTTTTTTAAAAAAAAACTCGATGTTAATCTCACACTAAATGTCCACTCTATGATATTTAAATGAAATAAATGAAAAAAAAACGGAAAAACTGAAAAATTAAATAAAAAAAGCAAACAAAAGACTTGAACGAAATTTGTACCGTGTGTTAAAAATCTAAAATTTTGACGCTTCGATGTTTATTTATTTATGTTTATTTAATAATATCTAAAACGATAAGGCAATTCATTAATAATTATAAATTTAAGTCATAGAGCAAAACCAAAAAAATAAATGAAATAATTAAACAAACTTAAATAAACTGACTAATCGTTAGAATTGAAAAGAAAAACACTGGAAAAAAAAGAAAGAAATGGTGTGTATGCCAGAGAAAGGGAGAAAATTAATTAATTAAAACTGACAAAAAAAAAGATAATATAAAACAAAATGAAAATGGTTATGATAATTCAGCTAATAAAAAAAAAAGGAAATATTATATCTAATTTTAAATAATTAAAAATTATAAATAAAGATTTTTAATAAAAAATAAAAACAAACTATGAATGAATGATAGAATTATTATTATTACTATACAAATAATTAATTAAATGAAAAAAAAAAAAAAACAACATAAAAAAATGCGCCAGATATGCAAAAAAAAAAATATAAAAAAAATATGAAGTTGTTAAGATTATAAAATGTTTTATAACCGTTAAAAGTCGCTGCGAATAAATCAATCCAACATTCCACTAAAAAAAAAAAATTAAAAATGAAAAAAATAATTGTTTTATTTATAAATAATTAAAAATAAGTTATTTTGTAATTTTTACCCATTTTATTTCTTTTGAGAAAAATCGTTTTTTTTTAAATATGATAGTTTGAATTGAACTAATGTATTTATTGTAGAAATTTTTGTTTGAGAACAAATAATTACTAAAACTAAACATAGATCAACTGCTGCTAGATGACATACTAACGCGCAAAAAGAATCGGATAATGATAAACAAAATACTTTATCCAATTATAAAAATAAAAAGTAACAAAGAGGGAAATTAAGAAACAAATTTTTTCGAACATTTAGAAACTTATGGAAATTTATAAAAAGAATTAATTACTATACAGAGATATTTGCTTGCGCCAATTATCAATTCGTTAACTGACATGTAGAAATTAAAGATTTTCCTCAGAATAAACAAGAAAATTTAGAAAATATTTTTTATTTTGCTTTTGTTTTTTTTTTGTTTTTTTAAAAAATTATTATAATTGAAAATTCGTAATATTAAAAAATAATTATACACTTATGGCTGAATAAGAAATTAATTTGATACAAATATTTAAGACTAAAATAATGCCGACTTATAGCATATTTTCACATCTATGTTTGTTTGGTGTGCATTCCATTGTCTCTGAAATTTCCCGAGTTTCTCTCCAAATAAAACGGAACCTACAACATTAGAATAATAAAATTAAATGAAAATGTATAACTAAGACATGAGATTAAATATACATATCCTCTTCAGAGATTTCATCTTCAATAAACGGCCGAATTAATTTAAATTCCTTCTTGGAAACAGTACAATGTCGTTGTAAATGATTAAGCGTAAATAACTGCAGTTCATCATACATCCTTAATGCAGGTAATCGTTTTTGAGATTTAAATTCAAACATATCATACGTTACACCATCAGCTACTAGGCTATCATCTAATGGCTCATCATTGTCCACGTTTGAAATGAATAATTTTAAAGATGTTAATGCCATATTGCTAGCCGATACTTTTGAAAAAATTTTCATCTTAATTGATAACGCTATTTGTGATGAATTATGAACTTTCGCATCAGTACAATTGAATCCTTCACCGACAAGATCATTGCCATACGGTACAATACTACTGGGTACATTCTCACTATTTTCAATCATTTCTTTATATTGTTCACCAATCAAATAGGCAGCATCAAAAAGTGTTTCTGCAAAATCCGAACCTAAGCGTGCAAAGTTTAATGATCTTGAGTAAAAAAAAGAGAAGGACATTAATTAAATAAAAAAAAAGATCGAAAAAAATCTTGTTCGTGAAAAACATAATTAACAATTTATATTTATGAGTTCAATAACTTATCGTTAATATGATTCAATAATTCGGAAAATATCGTCATACTTATTATTTTATGATTTAAAATACAAATAACTATTCAAATTGGTATCAGTTTTAGAAATTTGATTTTCAAATCTAACAACTTACATCGGATATTTATGATGAAAGTAGGGTGTCATAAGAGCATCGGGTACAACAACTATCATATTTAGATCTAACGAATATCTAACACGTTTTTTGTCCGGTGTAAAAGGAAATAACACATCGAGAATTCTGTAAATAATAAAAACTATTCATTCTGTAAAACAAAACTAATGCTAGTAGTATTAACTTGTCCGTTTCATTCCGTGAAACTAAACTCTGAGTCATAATTTTCTTCTCAAATGTCCATTGTGATTCTAATTGATGTACAAAGAAAAATTTTTGTAGATAATAATCTTGATAATAGTGTTCCAAATATTCAATAGAAGCTGCTCCACTTGGTATCCCCATTTGTATTTTGACTGTAGAAAGCTGCAAATAAATTTGAACACAATATTCAAGTGTTGAATGGAATAAAAAGACTTACCTTATCTGTGATGTGGCTTGCTAAATCAGCGTTAATCCATTCAGCATCGCTTATTGACTTCAGGACTATGGTTTTTACGTGATAAAAAATAATTTTTGCAAGTTCCTGTTCATAGTTTATTGGATCTTCAATACTCGAGTCTGATGTTTGTTGTGGCTAAAAAAGGCAGATTTTATATTTTCTGGAGATTGTTTACCCATAGTAATTGTTTAAAAATATTTTCAAACAAGAACTAAATAACAAAGATATTTTCTTAAACTCTTAACTAAGAATACCTACTTTAATAAATTGTGGGTTTTCTTGTAATGTTCGTAAAGCTAATGGAGCCCATTGTTTAATTAAATTAGAACAAAAATACCAAGTTGGTTGTGGCATTTTATAATCTTAAAATAAATATAAACGAAATTATATTTTCGTTAATAAATTTTAATAAATATTATATTTTGGAATATGATTAAATATTTAAACTGTGAATCCAGTTATTAGAATGTATTTAATTTTTTGTAATAATAAATTTTATAATAAATACCATAAAGTTGATATTTGAAATTGTCAAGTGTGCTTCGGAACTCTTTTGGTAAATAAGGCAAAAAACTTCTTATTAGAGACCATGCAAGAAAATTATTTAAAACTCTGTAAAATACAAACAAACAATTAGAAATTGAATTAATCAAGTAGTCCTACGGAAAATCACTTACTCAGAGTCTGATGATGAAACAATAATTGACATTGCTTGTAATACCCTGAAGTTCTGTACAAGAACAACAGTTTTTTCTGTTATTTGTGTGTTTTGAAGAATTGATCTAACCGTTTCAAGAATAGGAAGCTTAAAAGAAATCATAAAATTCAAAAATATATTTTTTATTTATTATACAAAATATTTTTACAGAAGGAGCAGCCCGTTGTACTTCTTCTAAACTCATAAATAAATTTGTTTCATTTCTATCAGCAGCTAAAATTGAATTAACTATACGTTTCTCATAGCTAAAAATTTCTTCACTAAATAATTTAGCTCTTTCAGCGGTCACACCTAAAATATGAATATTTTAAAAATAAAAGGTATTCATGATTTATATGCATGTTAAAAATTTATGTATATAGTATATACAACTATTATGTAATGTATAGTCATGATTGATTATCAAACTTACCTAAGGTTACGGCGATATCACGTAAAAGTACCAAGTACTCTGTAACAATCTAATAATTTGGGATTTAGAATTCTTATTTCAAAAATATTTCTATAATTCTTACATAGTGGTTATGTTCAAAGCTATAAAACTTTTTATGAGGCAATCCAAGTTCTCCTTCTGATATTGTTATTATATTGCCATACGGTGGACTATTTCTTGGGCCCACTGAAATTTTGAAAAAAGGAGAAACACGATGCAAACTTGAAAGCTTTGGCAAAATTGACCGAAAGTCCCAGTTTGAATTTGACCATATTGGTCTATTACCAAACATTTCCTGGTATACCCATCCATCTTGACATGAGAAAAAAACACCATATATAAATAAAAATTAAGATATTCGTAAAAAATAATCTAGTGTAAATAATTTTATCATAAAAAATAAGAACTAAATTTAAATTCCAAATTTAAAAACTAAGAAGAATTGTGTTTAACTTTAATTTCAAATTTAAATGCTATCAATATTCTTATTTCATTAAAAAACCTAACATTCAACGGAAAAAACCAAACTATTAAAATATTCAATAACATTAAGTATATTAAACATTTTAGGCAATAAAACAATTCTATATGTTATATTTATACACTGAAATCCTGTTTCATCTTATTTAACTAAAAAATTAATAGAATAATTTCACTCACGAATAACTATTTTTTATGTTTATTTTATATTCTATTAAGCTTCAAATGGCATTAGAAACACTATTGCTAGTTAGATGACCATTATTGTTTAGATACTAAAGTCATTTAAATAATAAAAACGTTTATTTAGAAGTATTTAAAATCTGGTCAACAGACTAATCAATTAAAAAATTAACAGAATAAGGTCAATCAGTATAGGAATTGTAGGATTATAAAAATATTTTTGAACAAGTTTTTTTTTATAATTCAAATATTTTAGAAAAAAAATTTAAACATCTGTGGCAAAAATGTATATATTTTTTTTAACCATTTGCCATTTAAAATATTTAAACATAAATAAAGTCAATTAAGGATGTCACCCCAATAATGTAAAGAAAACAACATCATCGTATACTAAAAACCTTGACTTTTAAATGTTTTCTCTGGTTGATATCTTCGAATAACGAGAAAGTTCGTAGACACTCCTTTGATGATTGACAAGAGATTTTATAGGTTTCGCATTATGTTGATTAAAGAATAACGAAAAGAACAAGAATAAAATGATGATGGAAAATAAAAGACAAAGAACTTGCCTTTAATCAAATTATCATTTTAACAGCAATAGGACATAATTTTCAGAAATTACTTAGAAAATGTTCGAAGTGTAAAGTTAGATCAATTAAATTAAAGAAGATTATTATAAATTACATGAATAAATTATGACATACCATATAAAACTATTTAAAAAAAACAATAGTTTAAAAATATTTAAATTAGAGTTTATGTTTAAATCGTCTAATCCATTGGCGGGTTTCAACTGATCGTTATTCACTCTAAAATAATATGATAGTTTGTCATCACTGAATTTATGTAATAGTTATGTAATAATAAAAATAACAAAATTTTGACATCACAACATCTGTACCGAAGATCATCAAAATATGAAGAAAAAAATAAAAAGTATTTTTTTTTAAATGTCGCATAATGATTTGTTGAACTATTAAATTACCGGATTTTTTTAATTTTTATGCGTGTGTGATGTCTATTCCAATTCAAAATAATTTGTTTGTTTTTGAGATAAATTTGTTGACCTTGTTAAAATAAAGTATAAATGAATGAAATTTCTGAATGTTGTACTAAAAATCTTTTAGATTGCATTATATGTGTGTTTCTTGTGCGCATGTGTATGAGGATCCCGATTATATATAGTGAGCTCAAAAGACAGTTGACAATATCTTATTTGTTAGAATGCCAAGTCAATGTAACAATGTAAAGAAGTCAATAATATACATTTCATTAAATAATATTTCAAGGTCTTCCTGGTTTTACCATTCTCTACAATCAAAAGAAATCTAGTAATTTTAATATCGGATTAATATTTGATATTCAAGTATCAGGTGCATACTACAAACATCTAAACATCTAAAATATTTAATTGATCGATTAAGTTATGGTATTCTATTTCAGTTAAATATGTTAAATATGTCGTAAGCTATAAAAATTATGTGGAATAATTTGGAAATATTAATTCAAGTTTTAAAATTAAGTGATAGAAAAAATTATACACTGACCTAAATTCTAGAATACTCTCATAATAAAATTTGCTTCACATCATTCCTTGTAAATGAAAATTCTTTAAAAAAATATAATAATTAGCCTAACAATTTTGTTTTTAAATCTTATTATGTATGTACTACGATTAATTAATCAATTAATTTTGAAAGTCATTGAATATATATTATTCCAAGTAATTTAAGATCATATATGATCATATATTTTGTGTTACGTATAAGATTTTTCGATAATCAAGTAAATATTTTATATATGCAAAATTTGATGTTTAAATATTTATATTTATAATAACTTTATAATCAAAAGTAACGAAAAAATCATATTACAAAATGCCACTATTGTATTGAACATGATAATTAAACTAAAAGGTTAATAATGAACTGCTTGATCGAAATGGCATCATTCAATATTATTTTATTATAGTATTTAATTAAAAATAGTATATTTACTTATTTTGAAATATGAAATAAAGTAGCTATAGGTCTCAATTTAGTTGAAGGTTGAATGGGTTAACAAATTTTAAGTTAAAAATGAATATATACATTGATGATCTATGAAGGTCATTTAAACAGCCATTTAGAACAGCATGCAAATAAATAATTGGAATTTATCCTATATATTTTTTAACAAATTACCAAGTATATATATATATATGGGTTCATTTAAAAATTCTTTTACATTGTGACTTAATATAAGTCAAATAAACCCGATTATAGCTTTTGCTCAATACCCTCAATTTGTAAAAAAATATTTTGATTATTCTAGAATTTAATGAAATGTAAAAAAAAAATGTTTCCAAAATTTATAATGATAGCTAAATATATTATATATATTGCAAAAAACGTTTTTTGGAACCATTAAATAACATACTGTATAAACCTCGACATTAATATAATTATAATTATTCTTTCCCTGTAGTCCATGCTTAAATATTTGAATTTTGTTGCATGCATAAAAAACTATAAGAAACACACATTCAAGATTCACTACTAAAACAATAATAAAAAAAAACTCACATATGTGTATCTGTATATGCATTATACTGTACAATTTGTGAATTTTAAATTTTGGAAATTTTTTACAACTTAGCAGAACTATCAGTTTTATTGCAATACTAATAAATAGTCATCATCATTAGTATTGCAATAATAGTCGAGGTCTTTTGTAGTTTTTTTATTTTCAAGATAAAAGAAGATAAAAATAAAAAAGAATTCTCCCAAAATCAAAATTGTAATAAAATTAAAATTATTATATATGCGCAATTGATTTTTGAGTATGATAATAGATATATAGAATCTTTTTGAGATAGGTCATATTTTATATGTATTAACAATACTATAACACATTACAGAATAATAAGATCTTTGAAATTTTTATTAATATATTATTTAATTAATATGCTTAATAATCTGTTATTTATGATGGAAATATTCTATACCAGAAAAATTAATTAATTAATTAATTAATGGTTAATTTAAAAGCGCATATAAGTATTTACTATTAGGTGAAAAAATTACACAACAAACATTGAATTGAGAATTCAAGTTTCAAACAGAATTCATGACGGGATTTTACCCAAGAATTTTAACTTTATAATTTCGTTATTTTATCAATTTAAATAAATTTTGTTCCATTGCAACACAATAAAAATAAACATCTTAATAAAACCTTTTATTATAAACAAAATCCAATCTGTAGCGCTATGAATATTTTAGTGAAACAGTGTTATTGTATAAAAAAAAAGTAGCAAGGTGAAGATGAGTTAGATTTCTTTCAACATAAGCACTACCGCATTAACAATGAATGCCTCGGGCAAGGACAAGAAAACAACGTTCGATTTTTTTAATCCAAGTTATATAATTTTTTTAAATATTTAACTTATATGTATAAGTAAATGTTATTTATTAAATATTATTGTATTAATTAGAATGAACTATTTGAATCTTGAATATTCAATAAAATTATTTAATTATTTAATTAAAAAACTAATTGCTGAATAAATTTGCGTTATTAAACTTAAATATATGATTTATGTACTACGTCCGTATTAATAATTACAAACGTCCAGAAATTAGGAAAAAAGGAGAAAATAATAAAAATATTACATAAATTTTCATTAATATTATTAATATTAAATATGATAACGATATTTTGTTAGTTTGAGAATTTATGTATACATAGTTCATATGAATGTTAACCATAAACGAACAAATCGACAATCTTTTGAATGACAATATTCTATTGAAATAAACTTTTAAAAATTGAAATAGCATAAATTACGACATTGAATAATAATTATTCTTCAAATTAAGAAAAAATTTAATTGTTAAAAAGTTTCAAATAAATATTTGAATAGATGTCATTTTTCTTTATTCAAATTCGTTGAAAATGATAGATAATTATAAAAATCCCAAACAAAAACAAGTAGAATTAAATGTCAAAAATTGAATTTTTTGTCTAACTATCTATTAATAATATTATCATAATTATTATTATTACTATTATATGTACCTATATCTCATTATATAGTTACATACATAAGTAACCGGAACTTAATTCACATGACCAGAAAACATCTTTTATGATTCTTTATTGAAATAATATAGAAGCGAAGAATAATATTAAACACTTTTGTTTTTCTTATTTTAATGTTAAACTACTAAAGAATTCATGTTAAAAATCTTCTTTGACTATTTTTTTATATCCGTGTGTATGGTATAACAAAATCTGGTTTTTTTTAACCCAACAGGTTCTTTCATCCTACCATAGAAGATTTTTTTTGAAATTCTTACTCGCTGGGATATAAAAAAATTTAAATAAATTATAGAATAAAAAAACCCAAATATTTTAAAATTTTGTGATAAAATATTATCAACGAAAAATCAATAAGTTAACTTATGTCAGGAAAGTGGTTCTATTCTATTTTTATTGAATTTCAATTTTTTACTGCCTCAACAACATTATAACATAATCCAGCCGGACGAATACTAATTAATCGCTAATTTTAATGATTTTTTTTGATAACTGAAAAAACTCCAAAAAAATCGAAACAAGATTTTTAGATTCTCCCATTCGCAGGTATTTTAAACTTTTTTAAAAAAAAATCTGGTTAAAAACTATTCTGAGGTCATTAAAATACTAGTTCTAATGGAGGTGGTTGAGTATAAAAAGCAAAACTGATTTAGCCCATCTTCAGTCCGGTAGAAAATTTTGTATTCAACAAGTCAGAAAGTGGCAATTATTAAAGAAATTATGAAATTGTTTGTGGTGAGTTGTGATATCTTACTATAATGCATTTTTATTTGAATGGTAAATGTGACGATTGAAATTGAAAGTGAAAATCATAAAAATGGATAACTTATAAACACTAACATGGATTTATTGCTGTATTATTTGTGGTCATAAATAGAAATATGTAGATTAAATGATAATAATTTAACCATCATCAATGTAGTTATTTATTTAGTGTGGAAAAATTATTATATTAAAAGTGATATCTGTAATAATAAAGACATAATCTTATTTTTGATGTTAGTCTTTTATATGTTGACATATTAGTTAAATGAAAAATGGATTAAAAATCATATATTAAAAATTATGTTTAAATATTAAAAACCTATGCATTTCAAAAGCTTTGAATTTCTTTAATTAATGTTGCCTGATAATATTATGAAAAAGTAGAGTGTGTTAAAATTTAAATATATTCTTTCTAAAATAATAGATAAACATTAACGTGTTTTCTCTATCATATAAATTATCTTTTTCATTATGCAAAATTATAAAATTAATTTTTTATTCATAAGAATAAAAAAATTATTAATGAAATTTTCTCTTGTATTTATAATTTCAGTTTTTATCATCGTGTCTTGTTCTAGCGACAGCAAGACCAGATGTATCCCTTGGTTATAAATACCCACAGCCAGATGGCTATAATAGTAATAGTTTTGTGGCTTCAGTGCCAAATGTAGGAGCAAACTACAAAGGTGAATCAAGTAACCAACAAGGATTTTCACAACAATATCAAACCGGTGGTGGTCATAATGGAGGTGGTGGTGGTCATCAAACCGTTACCAAAACAACTTACAAAGAAAATTGTAAGAGCACAATTTGACTTTTTTTATTTTATATTAACTAAATTATATATATTTTATTCTCATAAGATCCAACCCAAAATGCTGGCCAACAATATACACAAACCAGATTTTCTGAAAACGGTTGGTTTCAAAATATTGAACAGTTTGTCAGAAAGGATCAAAAATTATTTAAAACTTTTTTTTTGTTTTTTAGTACCTACTAGTTCATTCAATGTTGGACATCAAGGTGGTGGTGGATCACAAACAACATATACACAAACCACTCATGGAGGTGGTAACTTAGGTTCTGGTTTCGGATCAGGCTTAGGAGGAAATTCAGGATCTGGTTTCGTATCAGGCGGAGGCAGTGGTTTAGGATCTGGATTCGTATCAGGTGGAGGTAGTGGTTTAGGATCTGGTTTCGTATCAGGTGGAGGCAGTGGTTTAGGATCTGGATTTGCATCAGGGGGAGGCAGTGGTTCAGGACATCATTCAGGTGCCGGAAATACAGGATTCGTGTCTCTTGTTAATACTGGAACAGGTGTTGGCACCAGATTTAACACAGAAACTCACCATCATCATAAAGTTCATACACAATATGTTACACAAAAACCCATTGTCAGCAAGCATTTCTATGTTCATGCTGCACCTCAAGATGATGAAGAAGTTCATGCTCGTCAAGTCATTCATCTTCCACCCCCACAAAAACATTATAAAATAATCTTTATTAAAGCACCAGACTCATCCTCATTCAATGGCGCTGTTGCACCTCCACAAGTTGAAGTAATAATTTAATTATATTAGGTATAAGTTATAGGAATTATACGAGACTAACATTTTCTTTTACAATTCATTAGCATGAAGAAAAAACAATTGTCTATGTTTTGGTAAAACGACCAGAAGATATTGATCAAGAAATAGTTGTCCCAGCTGGACCACCATCTCATCCAGTGAAACCAGAAGTTTACTTCATCCGTTATAAAGGGCAAAAGGAAGCAGAACATGCAATCCATGAAATTCAATGTAAGAATTAACTTTTACTTAATGTTATTACAAATTATTTAAATTATTAATTAAAAAATTATTTAAATACTATTAGCACAATATGGAGGAGTTGAAGGACATGGACAACACAAGGATTATACATCATCAACCCTTTCCCATGGCCATGTACCTAGTTCACAGTCATTCTCAAAAACTTCAACTGTAGGTAGGTTTGGAGGTGATTCTGGATCAGGTTCAGGAATTTCAAGCACTGAATTTGCCGCTTTCAATTCCGGTGCCCCAATAGTAAAAACTGTTAAATACACAGAATCATCACATGGTCATGATGGTAATAAAGGAGGAAACCAAGGAGGATTTATTTCAACCGGAACCGGTGGATCAGGATTAGGAGGTAATTTCAATGCTGGTGGTTCAAACACAGTTACAAAAACAACATTCACCTCTGGAACACCAAGTGTTGGAACAGCAACAAGATTCTCAAGTGGTGTTGGTGACCAATTTGGAGGTTCAGTCTCAAAAACAACTAAAACCACCACATTCGGTGGACCATCGTCATTGGATAACTTTTCACATGGAGCATCCAGTGTATCTAAAGTAATTTCTTCAACAACTACTCACGGAAGTGGTGATTCTGCTGAATACCTTCCAGCAAGTTATTAATTATTATATTATTATATAAAATTAAAAAATTCTAAGTAAACCAAATTTTAAAAAAATGTTTTTTTTAGAAGAATAATTATAAAATTATAAATTTTGAATTTTTTATTGTATACTTTCAATAAAGTGATATTCATGTAAAAAATAATAATAATAATAATTAATAATTGTCGTTTAATTTCAATAAATCGTTTTCATTGAATGTAGAGTAATTGAAATTCCCACAGTAAAATTCAAGATGTTTAGGCTTTTTAAAAGCACTACTAGTTCTATAAAGACGATGTAATTTTAGAGTGTAAGTTTGATAATTTTAAATAAAATATACTTTCAAAGATGTTTTTGAAATAAAAATAGAAACCAGATGCACATAACTCATAGTGAAAAAAAATCAAATACGAATAACATCTTTTATGAATGTGTTTAAATATGTATAAAAAAATCAATGATGACATTTAGTCAAATTATAAAAACGACTAAATAAAAATTAGAAGAAACTCGTTCTTCATAAAATGTTTGTTTTTTCTTTTTAAATTTAATGCCAGATTCACATAATAAAAGTTTTGAGTTCAAGTTCATATCAATTTTTTAATATTGTATTGTGTTGTATTTTATTGTATACAATAGTCACAGCATAATTATCACAAAGAAAATATTTTTGAAAAGGTATTTCAATAACTAAAACTATACTCTACTACTTAAATACAATTAATATATACGATATAAAAGATTTTGTGCTTCGAAGGGTTTTGTTACTTATATATAAATGCTATAGTAAATTAATCTTTTGATAATTGCTGCTTTTCATTATATTTCTATTTTGGTTGCGATGATTTTTAAATTTCAACATAACGAAAAAAGGAATTGCCCTTTTTTCATAACATTATTAAAAATACATATATGAGCGAAATATAATTGCTTTATAAGATTGATTTTAATTTTAAAAAGAACTTATGATAATAAATAAAAAAATTAAATTCAAAAATTTTATTTTGATGAAAAGATAGCAAAAATACACTTACGTAGTGTGTTGACAATGGCAGTTTTTAAAGGTGCTATGGATTCTGCATTTCTAATTGTATCAATATTCATGCAAGATGCATGTAATTCAATTAATATTAATTGAGCTGAATGTGATAAGTCTACTGGTGGTAATTTTGTGATAAAATCATTTATAGATGCCACATCTAAATAAAAAAAAAATTAAGTTGAAATATTGTCAGTATAAATGATTTATTAGCCCAAGTACCTTCATATTCCATATAAGAATCAAAATTGAAATGACCTGGATTTTTATCAAAAAAGTCATGATTTTCATATTCACTTTTAAAATTGCCACAAGCCCATTCATACGGATCTTCACAAATATCAATCGATGAATTTGTCCATGATAATATCTATAAAAAAAATCAATAAATAAACACTTTTATAATTACAGAATTCGTCTATGATAAGTGCATAATGATACCGGATTCGCATTTTTATATTTCAGTTTTAAGTTCTTTGTACGTAAAATGAGTACATACATATTTGAATAAATATATAGGAAATAAATTTTGTTTATATAAACTTTAGACTTGTTGATTGCAAGAAAAAGTAGTAGTGTGAAAAATTTTTATAAATATGAAATTTTTGGAGTTGTGTATAGTACAATGTTTTTAATAAATTAAAAAAAGCATAGGTGAATGTATGTGTGTTATATTTATGTACACTTCTATAAAAATAATTAAGTTTGATGCTATTTTACTCAATTTAACTATGACTCAACTTAATATATTTAATTGTCTATTCAGTAATATAGCACCATCTTTTATTAAATAATCCACCCACACATATTTTAAACTGAAATATGATCAACTTTAATTAGCATTGAAAACAAACAACAACAAACATTCCTTTTGACCTTTTTTATTTATTACAATACATATTAAATAGTTATTACATAACAAAAAAAATGAAACAAGGAAAATGGTTGTCCTCAATTAGAAGAAGATATTATATTTAATAATTATTTTTTATAATCAAGAACAGCGTTAAAAAATTTTCTAGTTCAAATGATTCAAATAAACAAAAAACACGAATAAATTTATAAAAAATATTTGCTATACGGAATTAAAAGATCAAAACGTTTAATAACTATTTTTCACTAAATTACAAAGTCAATATCCTGTTAACCGTTGTAATATCTATAATGCTGTAATGCTATATTCAAATCCCCATTCGAAAAAATATTTAAATTTTGATAAATATTTTTTTATTCTACTTTTATCTAATTTTTTTTTTTGGTTAAAGTCTTACCTGTGATCCTGCCTGAAAACATTCATCGTCAGTACATATTTCCGCAGTCATGTAATCAGGAATTCGAGGCCAAAAGGCTGCTAAAAATATTATTATAATCATCAATATAATGATGAATATGATAAGGAAACAAAACGGTCTCTTTGATTTATTAGACACATCATAACGTTCCAGTATCCTATTGTAACCTAGAAATGTAAAGCACATGCTTTATATCAAGGCGGCCTCGCATAAATTTAGGATTATTAAATTTTTCTTCCATGCACGTTTTTATAGTGTTATAACAAAAACATAAGTAGCTCTAATAACGTGATGATTTCATTAAATTTGTTAATAGAGTTATTGATTTCGCATTTCATTTCATTTAATTTCACTTAAATTAATTTAATTTAATTTAATTTAATTTATTTTATATATTTTAATTAAGCATATTATGAATTTCTTACCTGTTTTTTTTTGTTCTGGAATATCCTTAGATTCATCATCATCATCATCTTCTGTCATATCAACGTTAATTTGTTTATTTGAATTATTTTTATCATTTTTTGTTAATGGATCAACTTCATCAGAAACAAATTTATTTGTATATTTATCAATATTTTTAATACTATTTGCAGTTTCTCCATTCCTCATCATTGCCGCCATTTTATAAGAAGTTCAAATTTAAACAATGAAATTTTAAAATTTAAACGTTTTTCTTCTATACGTTAAATTTGTTTATATCATTTCAAGCATATTTTTATAATGTTGAAATAATACGAAATATGTAATCTGAAAAATTACAAATATTTTAAATTATTTAAAGAGAATAAAATTATTTTACAAAATATAAAAGACTATAGAAAGAAAAAGGATAGTTTTCAAACTAAATTGAATAAAAACATTATAGCAGCAAATAAAGTTTCTTATAAATCCATAAAGAATATAAATAAAAGTTGAGTTTTCATTTAGAGTTTTAAATTAGAAAAGAAAATAATAGTGTGATTATATAACACGGAGAATGTACTAAAATTTTATTAAGTAAACTTTGTTAAAATAACTATAAAAAATATATAATTGAAATTATTTTGAATAAGCTTTTTAAATTACATGATTGTTTAATAATATGAAAAAATAGAATTTATTCAGAAAATCCATAGGGTTCTTTACACAAAAAACTCTGTACATTTTTTTTCCATGACATTTTAAATTATTTTGACATGTTGTAATGAAATTTGAAAAATTTATATACATTCCACTTTAATTTAAATTTCTCACATTTGTTAAAACTATGAAAAAAAATTAGAAATAAAAATTTAAATTGAATTTGATATAGTTATATTGAAAAAAAATTATTAATATTGATATTAATAATTTTCGGTTTATCAAAATTAAGGAGATAATCTATCATATAAATTTTTTTTTATTCTTGTGTATCTTCTTACATAAGTGCTCTCATATTAACATAGTTAGGTATATAAAACAAAAATAATGTAAAAACCAGTTATATTACTTACGAAAGGCAATGAATGCTATGCAAGTATAATACACGTTTTTTGTGATTATTTATGTTGAACTCTTTCTTAAATATGTAAGTAGACAGCAAAAATTGTAATAAACCAAACTAAAAAATTCACTTTTCTTTTTATTTATACAAAAACACAATAAGATTATAGGAATCTTTTGGAAACACAATAAACATTGGTTTAGAATTAATGTTTAAATTCAACTAAAACTTATTTTTAAATACACACTATTATTATTACAAATATATTTATTTATATATCTTTCTTTTATAAGTACAGTTTTCAAACTGATGGATCAGACCAGAGGGTAATCAAATCACATTGCAACCACAGCACATTAAATTTTCTAAAAAGAATAAAGCGAACAGAAAGAAAGGCAACTGTAAGAAATTTGTTTTGAATAGAGCAGTAAAGTATCTAACTAAATGTACGATTCTAAATGAACTAAATGATATAAAAAACAACTAATTTTATATTAATAAAATATAACTGAATTTAAGTAGATATAAGTATTAGTATTTTTGCGTTATAAAATTGAGGTCATTAATTATAGTTATTATATATAGTTTGTGGAATTATAACTTTTAAGACAACATGTGTTGTGTTCCATACTGAAATCAACAAAAATAGAATGATTGTCTCATTAAAAAATAGTAATTATATAGATTCAAGTAATGAAAAATTATAGTTCTTTATTTAATCAAGATACAATTTCAGACACATAACTAGTGATTCCTAAAAACAATTGAATCTAAAATGAATAATCCAAAAATTATAAGATCTTATAACACCTAAATATTAAACATTTTGAAACAAACTTAATAATTATTAATAAGGAATTACATGGAAAAAAAATATTTGCAATTACTTTAATAAACATAAATGTAATTTATTCGTCTGGATTTGAGTTCAAACTTTAATCAACAAATGATAAGCGTTAAAAATATTCATTCAATATTCTTAATTTCTTCTTAGGAAATCTGCATGTTTCCTTAGAGCTGGCAATGCGCCGAATCGAATTAAAATGCATATGCAGATACTAGGTGGTTCAGAACCCACCTCAAAATAGTAGGTCTCTTAGCTACTAATAACCTTAGTTGTTGATGTACTAGGTTAATACAAAATTGAAATACAATACAATTCATTGGAAATAAAAGTATTGTGATAAAAAACCGTTAAAATTGTCTATTTTCTAAATTAACGTTTTTCAACGTTTTGTATAATTTTGGTTTTCTGTATCGTTAAAAGCGAACCTATTTATAAATGTTATTTATTTAAAATACATTTTATTAATAATTTTTTTTTTTATAAATATTGAAAAGTAATTTTGTAATTATAATATGTTTATTCCGTTATTATATGATTATTTCTTGTTTGGAGAACTATATAATTAATAAAAATAATTTAAATTATATTTATTAAACGTAGTTTTATGGAAATTGTCCCTAATATAGGGATAGGCCCATTTCAATAAATTATTGTTTTTATAAGCACATGTTCTTTTAAAAATTATTGATAATTTTTTTATTACGTTGTAATAACGTGTAGTAATTTTAGCATAAGGCGTTATGCAAAAATTATCAATAAGTTTCTTGCTAAGATTTCATTTTATGTTGTGTTGTTGTTTTAGAGTTCAATGCTCATTTTTTCAGTTCAATGTTTTGTAAATAAAAGTACGCCATTTAGAATATATAAAATATATAAAATAGTAATAGGAAAAAATCCATATTTTTAATTTTCATTTTTGAAAGTGAAATATTGTTAAACTAAACTTAAAAACATCATATTAAAATTATTTTTTTTTAAAGTTAGGTGTAGTTATATAATGTATAAAGCAAGAATAACAATGTGCTAATTGGGATTTGTTAAGTGTATGTTCACAAACACATTTTCTATATTTTTGAATATTTTACAGAAAGCAAAAAAAATGACAATTTTACTTCGATGTTATACTGAAATGGATATGGAAAATTAATACATAATTTATTTTTGTTTAATAATATTTGACAGCTGGGATATTTAAAACAAGTTACTACTATGTTTTATTAAAATTCAACTCAGTGTTTGTGAACATGTTTCTTGTGAGTTATTAAATTTCTCTAAATTTTAGTTTCTTTAAATTTTCTATTTACCAAAATCATAAAAAAATATCATTATTTATAATGTATGCCACATTTTCTTTATTTATAATTAATAAATATTTGTGTGTAATTTAACTTTTGAATTCCATAAAAAAATTGCCAATGCTGATAATTTTCTAACAAATACCTACTTATAATAGAACGTAAACGTATACCGACAAAAATTAAAAAATATTCTAATCAGAAAAACTGATTTTTTCTAGGTATTAATTATTAGCTAGTCATTTCTAAATAAAGTTGTAACAATAGTTTTTTTTTTAGATATTTCTACAAAAATCATGCGTTTCAATAAACAGGAACTTATAACATTAGCAATACAACCAGGGAATAAATTTGATAAAGAAGGAATTTTAAGCATTACTGAAAAACAAGAAGGTTTTTTTCGAAAAACAGAAGGTACAGTTATATATGTTTTATTGTGTTTTGTTTCTATTGGATTATATAAATATTAGAATTTCTTTATAATTCATTCAAAAAAATGTACTTAATAAAACATGATAAAAAAGGCGTTTCTACATTTGGTTTTGTTTGTTTATTACGGTTTGCATGTTTAATTTTATTATAATTTAAAATTTATAAAAATTATTTAAAAGTATTAAATTTGTTTGTTCAAAATAATGGGATACTAATACTTGTACTTGATCTTTAAATGTGGTTGTTGAAAAAAACAGATGTAATAAATTTTTTTTTACGTTTTAATTGTTATATCTAATTTTATATTATTCTATTTTTTTTTAATTATAATATATGATCTATTATTAAATTTTGAACTCAACAGGAGACTTAAGTGTGGTAGCCGCTAATAAAAATAAAACTACATCAAAACGGAACAAGACATTATATTGTATAGGTGGAACATCCAAAGGTTGGAATTTAAAAAACAAAACACTTTTCACTAAAAAAACAGAATTTTGTTTTTAAAAGGACTTTTTATGAAAAAACTTTGTTTTTATTCACTAAACACTAACTAACTCCATTAATACGCTCTTGTTGCACTTAATATATAATTATTTTTTTTTATTAAATTTTAAGTTTAGTTACAATAAAAATCTAGCAACTAGGAATAATTTAACTTGTTTCTACAAACAAATAATACTTTGATAATACATAATATTAATGCTGGTATCATGGCCAACTCGTCAGCGTTTTTCTGTTTCTGGACTAGATGAACGTATATTTAATAAGTTTATTAACGAATTAACATTTGACTACCACATAAATGATCAGATCACAAAGAAAATCATAAGGTACCTCCAAATAATTACTGTTTGATCACCAGAAATAATATTTTATAAATTTTGGACATGGGTCAAAAGTTAGGGATGCTAATTATTTTTTTCATGTGTTTTGAGAAGACAACATCACGACAATTGAGTTTTGGTGATCATTTACTGATTTTAATGATCTTTTTTGTGATGAAATGGCTAAGTGTATATATAAATAATTTTTAATAGGTGAGAAAGAGAACCGAAATCGCAAGCGAATTGGATCATAATGATACTAGATAAATTTGATTTGTGTGTTTTGAGCTTTATTTTTTTTTAATTCATAATTCATCAATAATTAAAAAAAATCATATTAAAAAAAATTATATAAATAACTGTTTTTTGTTTCAGTGAGCCTAGAACGTTGGTGTCGACTACGGGGTAATTTATTTTTTTACTTTAAAACAAATGACCCTTTCTCTTTAAGTCCACAAGGACTTATTGTACTTGAAAAATTCAATGTTATAGCAGAGAATGACAAAAAAGAGCAAGATGGATTTGTATTTTATTTAGGTAGTTAAAATTATACATGTGCACAACATGTAGTTTGCAATCTTAATAGTTGTAATATGAATTGTATTTCTTTATTCTAGAATTTGAAGATGGATTAAAACAAAGATTGGCAGCTAATACAGAAACAGATCGTAACGATTGGATACAATCAATACGATTGGCCAGTTATAGTGTAATGCGAGCTCAATTACAATACTTGCGAGAGCAAATTGAAAAAAAACGTAATACATCACAAGATGTTGATGTTGATATGTTACGTCTTCAGACGGGAAAAGAAATAGGTGACTTTATAACATTTTAAATAATGAAAGGATGGCGAAAATGTTCTTGCATTTATTTATTCCTTCTCATGATCCGACTATTTAAAAAGCATTCCCATTTTTACATACATATAATTTTTCTTCATGATCACTGATTATGAGTAATAATATTATTTAACATTGTTTAATTTGTTTTATAGAGATGAATAAAACAAATTATTTTCCCATTAAAATTGTGTCATTTTTTTTCCTAATTAATTTGATATTTGCTCCAGATTAATTTGGAAATGTTATAATTATAGCTTCAAGAAAATATTTTTGCATTCTGGTAATTTGTGCGTTAAATTATACTCAACAACAGTAAAATATATTGTTCTCGATGAGAAGATAAAATTTATATTTTTTGGAATTGTTTTAATATCAATAATATTTATAATATTACATAAATACATGACAATATAGTCAAGCCCTGAATATAAATAATGTAGAAAGCAAAAATTGTAGATGTAACAGAAGTAGCCATTTGCGAATCTGCAATTTCGTGCGATAATCTCTTATGTGATGGGAATGGACGTCCACCAAATCCATCTGTTGTTGTACAAGTAACTGCCACCAATCGCGCTGGATGGATTAAATATGGTCGAACAGAAGTTATTGAAGTAAAATAACAATAAGCGATTTTGACCCATAATTGATCTTTTTATTTTTCTTTTAATATAGAAATCGTCCAATCCACAATTTTTATGTACAATTAGTTTTCATGGCTGCGATGGACTAAATAGTGCATCACAAATACGTTTTACTGCATTTGATGTTAGAGAAAAAGTATCTTTAACATCTGTGCCATTGGGTTTCGCGGAAATTGCTTTAGGTGTGATACAGGTTACTATAGGTTCCATTTTAACACTATTATGAATTTAGAGTTAATAATATAAAAATGAAAAATAATTCTCGTAATTCATTAAAAGGATACAACAAGGCTTCGAATTCCACTTCGATCGCATAATGGCAATGCTGGTTTTATAACAATAGCAACATGGACACCCGAAGTTGAACGTAAAACACCACGATCACCTGCAAAAATTGTAGAACAACAAAATTTAGGACATCGCCGATCACAATCATTACCACCCAAATTAGGTGTGAAGTTATTTGTTCCACCGCAAGGAAAAATATCCTTAATCTTTAGAAATCCAAGTGTATAGAAAATATATAAAAAAAGGTAAAAGCGGTTCAGTTAATATTTTTTATTTTAGATGCAAACATATCGGCTACAATCGGGCTTGGGTGGTGATATCAGTGTTAATGAATTAATGATGGAAAGCCAACTTTGTTTTCTTATTCCTCAACAATTACTGTAATTTTAGCATCAAATTCATACAACAATTGTCCTGTTAACTATTTTAATATGCGTTTTAGTTCAATTTATATTCTACGTGAAAAAGAATTACTTCAAGAGATATCAGGAATGGGTGAACTGGGTGGTCAATGGCGAAATAAACAAATGGATTTATTGGATAAACATTTAAAACTTTTAAAAGATTATTCACAAGCAAAACAGAATTTACAACAATTTAGAGGTATGCTATACATTATTCCAAAACACGAAAATTTCAAATAAATTTAAATTTTTAGGTTTTTTTAAACAATCATCAAAGAAAGGCGATGAAAGTTTAGAATTTGCTCCAAATAATTTACATCTCCAACGTATGTGGGCTCACAATGCTTCTATAAAGCGTTTAAATGTTTTGGATGTTATTACTGTTGGTGCATTTACGCAACATTCGGGGAAATCAAAAACTGGAGGACTTATTAAGTAGTTTACTGTTTATGCATGATGCTTAAACGTGTCTAATCTCATTTTTTTTAAAAAGATTACTTCATCAAATCAAAGATTCTCCATCAAAAGTTGACCATAACGCGTGTAAAGTACAAGCTGCCAATGACGCAGTTCAAGCAATTAAACAGTTACGTAAAGAAATTGTTGATATTATGACTCAATTGTTATTTCTGGCGAAATCAAAAAATCCAAAAGGAATGCTTCCACTTTGTAATGAAATGGTGACGAAAACACGGTCATTATTAAATATTTGGGAACCTAGTCTTGTCGAAGAAACATTTGAATTTATTGAACGTCATAGAATTGTCGATGATCCTGAAAATAATGAGATGGTGTGTGTTTATTTATTTTTTTAACTTGAAATTGAAAATTTTAATTAATTTCTTTTAGCCAATATCACCGTTTAGACGAATAACGCAACAACTTGGAGCATTGGATTTAAAATCACCTGAACTTGAAGATTTTGCTACTCCACTTGGTGCTGGCCCTGATTTGTGGCCACAAATGAAAATGGGATCTCTCAATAAGTCAAATTATACAAATTTAAAAAATAAATCTCCATCTGCCACTGATATTAATGCAATTATTTCAATTCAAAATTCATTTCTTAATTTGAATCAAATTCAAATCTCAAATTCTACGTTATCTTCATCCTTACCTGTCTGTAATCTTAGTACAGAAAATTCTGGCTTAAGATTTAGTGAAACTCATTTTAATGTCAATGGTGATATAAATTCATTTCATTCTAATCGATTTGATACCGAAAATGTAACTGAAAAAAATGGGATCTTTTTAAAAAATAATATTAAAGATGATAATTCAACACCTTTTTATATATCCAGTGAAATGATTAATAATCGAAATGAGATTCTTTGTAATAATGAGTTTGACGAAGGTGGATATATCGAGGAAAATACATCAATCGTTTTAGGTCATCACGGAGCTTTTCTAGACACTATGGTAAGAATCATATAATATATAATTATAAATATTAATTGTTTTTTTAAATGTAGTCAAATAGTTATTAAATTAAAATATATAATTTTTAGATGATGAGTTCAAGTCCATCTGCAAATTATTACAGGCCAACTGAAGGTAGCATAATTATGATGCATTCAATTTTAGCGAAATTTGCTAATATTTTTTCGATTTTTTTAGAACCAGAGCCGTTAGATTTGACACAATTGAATATTGAAGCGAGTGTGATGTGCCTAGTTAGTAAAGTGAAATTCCTTTGTGGACGATGTGGAAGTCCTGCCGTTCGTTTAAGGCAACCCAGAAATTCTGTGAAAGGTGGATTTAATTCATTACCTCCGGTAAATAATTCAAATTATAAATAATTATAATTAATTTAAACTTAATTTTTAGTATTTTATAATTTTTTTTTGTAATAACAACTATTATACTCCATTATCCAGGATATCGTTACAAGTCAGCCAATTTCAAAACCCGTTGAGTCGGTTAATAAACTTCACAATTTACCTCAAAATACAAATAGCTTGCAAATAAATAATTCAAATAAAATTGGAAATATCAACAGTAAAGATCTAAATTTAGCTTTGACACAAGCCGTCGGTGAAGTTACACGTAAAGTAAAGAAGGGTAACAAATTCACGGATGGCCTTGATTTATCATTAACAACAGACTGGGCATCAGAATTAAGACCTTCGATGCGTAAGCTTAGGCAAGCAATGGATGGATTACTAAAAACGGCACGATTAATGCACTCTGTTCAGCGTTTACAGCAAGACATGAAAAAAACAGCCACAATTCTTACTATAATGTATCGTCGAGATGTTTGTTTTTCACAAGCTGTAATATATTTATCCTTATAGTAGTGTATTTGGTGTTTGAAATATTTTTTTTTAGTTAACATCAATGGTGTCTGGACTGATGACTAAATTGTGGGCGACACCAATCAATGAGGATTATATTCAAGTGTTATGTAATTTAGGACCATTAGCATGTTTCGAAGGACTTCTATCGTTGTACGGGTCGGAAGCCGATATGTGGGGAGATATGAGTGTTGGTATTGAAGATTTATCGACGGTACGATTTACATTATTTAGAAGCAATATTCAAAGGTAATTAATTTTGTTATTACTATACATAATACCTGGAAATTAAAATTATTCTATTTAGAGAAAGTAGAGCTCTACCCATACCGAAATTGTTTGGTTCTCGGCAATCCATAACAGTATTATTACCTGTACCTGAATCAGTTTACTGCCTTTTACCAACAAAAGAATCTGTGACCTTTAAAGTGACTCCAGTTTTCTTTAATATTGGTATTAATGAAAAAGCAACACTTTCTGAAACACTTGGATTTACAAAAGAGCAACACAGGTCAAATTGGGATAATTTTGATCGTTTAAAACAATATTACATACGGTATAAAAAAATACTATTCAGTGTTAATGAGACACCATCTAGAAGAGATCATCACTCATCACCACAAGCTATACAAATTTTACTTAATAATATGGAAGACAGTTTACGCAATAATGTTGCAAAAAATGTTAAAATATTACATTTAGCTGAAGATATTTGTCGTGGCCTAAATGGAATCCGTTTTACATCATGTAAAAGTGCAAAGGATCGTACTGCAATGGCTGTTACACTCGAACAGTGCCGTATATTACAAGAGGAATTTCATTTGCCAGAATGTAGTTTACAAACTGTTTTAAACACTATGAGGAGGTTGTATTTAAACTCTATAACCAGTATTCACTGTCAACTAATTATGTGTATTTTATTATTTTAGTGAAGGCACCCGAAGCGAAAACACAATTAAAAATATTGGAATTAGAAAGTATGCATTTAATTTACCACAAATATTATCACTTCCTGGAATATACCGGCCTCCCGCTGGATCGTATGGTAAAGCACAAACTTAATGTAAGCAAAGTTTTCAATGTTTTCTTTGCATATTATTTAATTATAATTAATAACAATTGTAACAACGATAAGATAAATATTGGTATTTAATTTTTTATATATTTATCATTTCTGTAAAAAAGACGGAAAACTTCTTCATTCCACCGAATGGACTCTGAACTAAACACACCTTTATTAAATGATTAAATTCTTTATTTACTTGTGAATTTTCCATGTTATTTAATTTTAAACTCGTTGTGTTTACTAAATTTTTCTCAATTTTAAAGTTCGTCTGGGGTCCAAGTCTAAATAAATATATCATTTTTATTTACATATTACATTGTAATGCCAATATGGCATTTTTTCCAGTTAGTTTTTACACAAAAAAATCTAATTATATTAAAAAAATTAAATATTTTATATTTTTAAAAGAAAAAAAATTTGAGTAATAAAAATAAAATGATATAAACTTAGGTGCTAAAGAGATTTCATAATGGACTTTTTTTTATAAAATATATAAAATCTCTCTCCCCTTTGGGGTTCCATAAAATTGCCATTAAAATTCGTGAAATTTTTGATTCTAATTTGTCTGTTTATACTCTATGCCTCTGTGACCAAATTCTTTCTAGCACCAAAATTCAGTACTAACTATTTCAAATTGGTAAAATAAATACATAATATAAAAATAATATTTAATATTATCATAAACAAACTGTTGTTGGGATTTTTTTTTACCAAACCCAGTAAAATTTCAAATTCTTCTTAAAGTAATTGAATATGTATATTCATATTTAAAAAAAGAAGTTTTACTACTAACAAAGATTTTATTTGTGCCAAATTGTATATTTCTTTATAAGTAGTAGTTTAATGTAGTTAATAACTTTTTGTTTCTTTTTAATAATATTATGTTTGGAACAAAATCTAAATACGTTTTCGTAATTTTTTAATGGAACATCGCAATTTTATGTGCCATTAAAACTACCCATATTAATTCACAACAAAATATGACAACCGCACTTAGTATAATCGAATTAAATTTACTTACCTTCTCGAATAATCTAGTCTTTTTTTTTTCTTATGTTGCGACTTTTAATATTTTTAACCAATTTTGCTGAGAGAAAAATAGACAATATATGGTTTGTTTAATAAAATTTTCTTGGTAGTTTTATGGTACAATAATAAATACTTAAATAATATTTAGGAATTTAAATTTAAATAGAGAAAACGTCGTTTCAGTAGGTATATCTATTACCTAATAATTAGTAAAATCTTAAACAAAAAAATACAAAAAAAGATTTATAATTTTAATTTTAATGAATTTAATTTATTTTATTTATCAAAAGAAATAAATATTTGAAGATAAATTAAGTTTATAAAATATTAATTATCAGTAAAACAAAAATATTGAAAAAATAATTAATATAAAATATACAGATTATATTAGATCGTAGATTAAAAAAGAATTGTTAAACATTTTGATTATTTTTATTTTTTAAGTCATTAATTGATTGAATATATAAATAATTGTAATTATATATGAGGACTTCATTTTAGTATTTATTATTATTACTAACTTAGGACCTCTGTTTATATATTGTCATATAATTAAAAAAAATTGAATAATTAAATAACTTTTGGTTTTAAAATTGATTCTTATATCCTTATAATATTCCTTTTTCTATTTCTTTTCCTATTTCTGTTCATTACATTTTATAATTTCCATTTATTTCTAGTCTATGATTTTATTTTTATTATAGGATTGTTTTAAACGTATAAATTATAATACCATAGCATTCGTGGACTTTCACCAAATTGTAAGACCTGTGTAGCGATTCTGCACATTTATCGTCAAACAAGTATCGATAAAGTGACGTCACGATGAGTACCAACACATACTTTTGAATGTGTTTTATCGTGAATCTCATATTTACGTTTTCGTGTAAAATAATGAACACACTTTTTCCGAAATGCATTTTAATAACCGAACCCAGTCCAACTGCCATTTATCACTTACTATTTTTTTCATGATAAATATTTATCGTAGTGGTTTTGACGAATAAAAATAAACAGAAACAAAATATAACAAGTAAATTTTTTTATTTTCATTAATAATATTTAATTGTATTATTATATAAATTGTATATATTGTATGAAAATATAGTAATAATCCAATCATAATTTATTAAAAGAATTAATAAATGAAACAAACGAAACCAAAATCACACAAAATATAAAATAAGATCAAAAATTAAAAGAAAAATATAATTTTGATTATAAAGACTGAATCTCTTTTTTTCAAAAAATTATTAATACAAATATATTTTATTCTTTTAGTTAACTAAATATATCTCAATTTCATAATTTCAAATGTATTTATTTTTATTAGTTTCAATAAAACTATAATTAGCCATTTAAATTTTTTTTATTGCTTTTAAACATCATAATCACAATTGCATTAAAAAGTACCGAATATCAAGGTGAAAAAAATATAATTTGGCTCAAAGTAACGGTGACTTTTTCACTATTTGCATCGTGAAAAAAATTACCGAAAAGTCACTTAGGTGACATTTACGAGCAGACCCCTTATCGACTAAAAGTGAATGTGTAACTACTATCTTTGGTAAAATAAAAAAGGTGATTTTATTTTGAAATAATTTTCATTTACTTGTTTTTTTATTTTTACATATATATATTTTTTAAATCTAAAACATAAATAATTTTTAAGTAAATTTATTTCAATATTTTATCTATTTATAATATTAATAATAATATAATATGGTGATGATATGTTAATGTAGTAATAAAAACAATTTTACTATACTTAATATTGCCACACAAAAAAATTTTTTTTGATAGTTTACCTATATAATTTTGGAATAAATCGAAAATATTTCAAAATATAGTTATGAATTTGTCGACCTAATTTAATAATAACTTTTTTTTCTTTCTATTAAAAAAAGGTCAAGAGATTCATACTTAACTAGATTTTGAGAATTTTTGTATACCTGTATACCTACTATTGTTTTTTGTTATTTAGATAATTCATTATAATTTCGGGTGAAATGCATGGAAAATAAACGAATTGAAGGAAATTTTTTACATTTATAATAAAAGGTAGTAAAAAAATAACCTTTATTTGGTTACCACTATCACTTTTATATACAATAAAAGAAGTATGAAAATTTCCTTCAATAGAAAATAATTACAGAAAATATTGCAATTGTAATCAGATCAAAAAACAATTGAAAATTAACTAGAAAAGATGCTAATAAAGTTGAGCAATTAAATGTAAATATTATTTTATGCATTTCAAATTTTTCATATTTATAATTAAATTTATTCTTCTAAATTGATAGTGATAACCATGGTATGTCAATAGTGTCCATTATTACGATTTTCACGTCTTGTATTTCCAACAATATGTGGTAAATCACCACGGTGACTATTTTTATGATGATGATGATGATGCCGTTTCTTTTCTCCTTTAACACATACATCTGTAACAACCATTTCTGAACCATCACGTAATCCAAGACTGTCACGACTGAAATCTCTTCCTCTGCTACTCAGATTTTCCCGTGATCTAAAATTATTTTTAAATTATATTTTTGTAAGCTCAATTGTTTATGAAGACCTTGCCTACCTGTCTAAATTCTCTCTTGATCTATTTAAATTGTCTCTAGATCTACTAATATTTGGCTGATCCAATGTTTCCTTTCTACGTAACTGATTATGTGTACTACTTTTTGATGCTGATTCATGTAAATTCTCCCATGCTTGCCTGTAGTATCTGCAATATAAAATGTAAACAGAACAATTAATAAAGTATTTGTTTAACCTATATTAATAATAAACTAAAACCATATAGACCTAAATTAAGTAACAATATTTGTACATTTGTACATACATAAAAATCATGGCCCTATTTGATATAAAAATCAATCACCCATGAAATAAACGTTATTAGTAATAAAACTTAAAATAATTAATAATAAACAAATAACAAAAGTTTTCAATTTTTATTTCTAATTTTAATTATTTATACCTGTTAAGTCCATTTCTGGACTCAGAACTGGAACTATCGAAAGACGCCACTGTATTACAATCAGGAGAAGCTCGATGGCGATAGTGTTGTGTTGTACGATTTCTGAATATAGGAATAGAATTTAAATTGTAATTTTTATGTTTTAAAAATCATTTAAGAATTTAAAAATAAAGAAAAGAACAAGTGAAATAGGATTGTAACAAGAAAAAACCATTTAAAGAAGTTTTATTATTCGTGTAGGTGTTTGTCAAATTTTTCATTGAAAAGTTTTGTCTTCTTACATTTTATAATTGTTATGTTTATATTTAATATGGCACGAGTTATTTACATCCTCCTCAATTCATAATGGATTACTAAAATATCCAGCTCTAGAAGTGTAAACACCTCGTCCAAATGTATTTATATCACGTCTACCAAGTCTTTGATCCGGAAATGGTAATGCTAATACTGTATACCATCGCGAGGGCAATTGACGTGGTTGATTTTTCAGTTTTGTTGAATTTATATGATGGCTACGTTGTGTTGGTTTGGAGCTATTGGATATAAATTAATACATATAGGAATTTTAGTTTTTTCTCTTTCATTAGTTTTTTCTAAGAACATTTTTTTTTATTTTAAAAACTAAAGTGCAGAAAGTAATATAAGGATTTCAAATATTGGAATGAAATAGGATAGGAAAAAACGCCATTTGAGTGTGCCCTCGCGCTGTTTACATATAACATACCACATAAAATCCTATAATAATTTGGCACTATTTTAATAACTCACCGAATTTGATTCATTTATATTATGTACCTAATAAATTTATTTTCATAAAAAACCGCTAAAAGCAATCCAAATTAAACAATGCTTGAAACTAAATTCACCAATGCATAAGACCAAATTGACTTTATAAACTTTATGTAATGAAAACATGTGATGAATATTATTGAATTGAATACATTTTTTATGAATTGTTTATTTAAATTAATAAAACTCAATATGATTATTCTTTAATTTAAATTATTTTCTTGAAACTATGTAATCTATAATAATTACAGAATTACAGAATAGAAAACTTAATGTTAATAGTAATTAAAAATTCTAATAGTAAACCTAGACTCAAAACTAGAATTTCAAAATTTAATTTATTTTATTGAGAAACTTTTGAAAAAAAAATTCCTTTAATATGCGCATCAAAATTGGAAAGTGAATAATAACAAAAGAATAAGTTAGTAGATTCACTGTTTATATAAATTTAATATTCAATGACAAAAAAAATCTTTTTTAGATATATTTACAAATCGTTTAAAAAGCATATTTACATTAGCCAATGTATAAATATATTACCTTCTAATTAGTATTACAATAGTTGTAATTACAGCTGCTAAAAACACAAATCCACCAAATGCTCCAAGTGCAACAATTGCACCTAAATTTAATTTAGCACCTTGAGATTCTTTTTCATTATTTTCCACAGACAATGGAATATTTACGTTTGGCGATTGATCTTGTCTGAGTAAAGAGAAATAAGATTTAATTAATAACATGTTTCTTATTATAGTAGTATTAGTATTAGAATTGAAGTTCTAACCTAATATTAACACTTCCAGCAATTTCATTATCTTGAGGATGAGCAGCAGCAATAATATTATTTATTGGATTTTGACTGGTTGAGGTTGGTGTATATAAAGGTTCTATTGGTCTAAGATTAACTTGAATTGGCACTGGTGAATTATTTGCGTGTCCGTTTTTTGGTATAGTAACAATTTGTGGTCGTATAGTTCGTTTTGGAGGTAGATCTTCACGTACAGTTCCAGGTAGTACTAATTCATCATCTTCATTATGATTAACGTCTATAATTGAAAATTATTACAATCGCATGTATGTTTCTGAGATGTTAGTTATGATTATTGTAATATAAAAATATTATATACGAACCATTAGTAACTTTAACTGCGGGTGTGGTTGGTGTACCGATAGTTATTGTTGTGAATCTTGTGCTCGGTCTTGATGGTCTTCGGCTGGATGGTTTAGGACGTGGAGTAATTGATACAACTGTGGTTGGTACAACTACTATCTTGTTTTCTTCCACATTTTCTTCATTTTTTTCATCCCTATCATTTTCTGGTTCCTTAATGCAATCTGAAATTAGATGACTCCATTGTCCACTAGCTAAACATGTTATTTGTGTGGGTCCATCTAAATTATATCCCTTTGGACACACAATTTCAGCCTTAGAACCAAAGACGGTACCGTTTGTCAAGATTTTAGCATTTTCTTGAATTGTTGGTAACGATTCACATTCAATAACTAAAATTTATATCATTTTTGCATTATTATAAATATTATTTATACAAATATATAAAAAAATAACATACTTTCACATTTTGGTGGGGGACCATTCCATCGTTCATCAATATCACAGGTTAACGATGCTCTTCCTAACATTTCAAAACCCTTATTGCATTTATATACAACGGTACTTAAATAACCAATAGATCCATTCACTAAATCGTATGTACCATGCGGTATTGATGCTGGTAGACCACATTCAATGTCTATAAAAAAAAAAATTAATGCCGCATAAGTAAATAAAATAATAAAATTTTGCAATTTTGGAAAACCAAATTATCATACATTTACAAACAGGAGGAAATTCATTATAGAAACCGGTTTCTAAGCATGTTCGTGATGATGGGCCAACTAATAAATGTCCATCATCACAGGTATACTCTACATTTGCAGTGACTTCAAAACCTTTTACAGCGATCATTGTGGAATTTGGTGGTTGTTCCGGGCGACCACAAGCATTTGGTTCTAAAATTTAGAATACTCATAAAAAATTCATGTCGTTTTACTATGCAACGGAATACTTACGATGTTGACAAATAAAATTCAATGGTGTTTGACAATTCGTGTCACTCCATAACCAACCTTTGGATCCATCATATCTAGAACAATCTTCATTACCTCCTGGTAAATTCCAAAATGATACAGTTACTTCTTCACCACCGACCCACTTCCAAATATTCCTATCCTTTGCATCACGTACAGCTCCCATCCAATACTGTGATGATGTGTCACTTCTGTGACGTCTCCACAATTCCCAACTAATGAATCCCTGTAGGGCAGGATTACTTTCATTAATTAAAGTTCCCCCCCGTGAACTACAGAATGCAAGTGATTCTCTAAAATTCAGTGGTTGCCTATTGTAAAAAATATAGCACTTTCCATTATACGATGCGGAAGCGCCTGGAGGTTGATCTCGAAAAACAGGACAGCGTTCTATAGGAAGTGCCTAAATAAGAACGCCAATGTTATTAAATTATTTACTCTTGTGATTTTGAGTGAAATTACCTGATCTGTATATACGAATGCTTCACAAATAGATAATGGACTTGGAGTATTCACTTCCAAATGTACAGACACAAAGGCACCCGGCATTGGTGGATTGCATGGAAGGAATAATGGCTGGCCTTCTTCTAATAAACCCGTAAATCTATTACAAATTGGATTTGTTCCCAAATCTGGACGATTATTGCCAACCCGTACAACTATAGTTGCTGGTTTTTTGTTACCTGAATGTTTTAAAATATAATTTAACGCTGGTATACTCAAATACAGTCATGCATGAAAGCTGATGACTGTCTGATTTTTATAAAAATATATATATATAAGTTTAATATTAAAAATAGTTGACCATAACAAAATCGAAAGCCCACATAATGAAACGATTAAAAAATAAAAATTTGTATGTATAAGTTTACGGTATAAAAAACTTGTAATTTTAATTATAAGTTTATACAAAAAAACAATATTTAACTTAAGGCATGATTGAAAAGAAATTTCAAGTTTTTGATGTTATATTTAATATTCTTCCTATATTATGAATTTAGAAATGCAGTTAGGTCTTTTTTTATGAGAGTCTTTTTGTATGAAGAGTTTATATAATTAATCCAAAAATTATTATATTTCCAAATTGCGGCAAATTCCAAATTATTTATGATTTGAGTATCGATTTTCGTCATCAAAACGCACACAGTACTACGTGCTCCACATATAAAATATAATAAGTAGTTTTATTCCAATGTTTTTTTTTGTTTAGAATAATTTCCTATTTAATGCAAAAAATGTTATAAAAATAATTTATATTTAATATTGATAACTGCAACCGCAAATTAACAATAATTTTCAAAATATTTATCGAAATTAGGAACAACCGTGAAGACTATTGGTAATAATTGGTAATAATATTTTTCATAGAAAGTTATATGCAAACAAAATTCCAAAATGTTGCGGATGAATTATATTTCTATGGTAAAGAAAGTAGTGGGAGTTGATGACGGAAAACATCTAGAAAATTATTTTCTGTCGTATATTTTTTCTTTAGATGTTTAAGCAAAACTTTCTTAATTTAAAATCATGAATAAACCAGTTGAAAGCAAATAGGAACAAGTTTCGACATAATTTGATCTCAGAAGAAAAAAAATTCCTGAAAATGAATTTTCTGTTTAATGCGAATTTCTTTTTTAAATATTTTACGGAATATGATTCAAATTAATTTAATATTAAAACTATGCCAGTGTGGTTTGTAAATGACTTCCGTAATGTGAAAGACTTTCATGATTTTTTTACACTTGTTTGCTGTACTTAACTATCTACACAAAATTAATTTTTTTCTTTACGGTTATTAAAATTTAGTTATCAAAACGTCGAAATTTAGTTTTTTGTAAACTTACCGCAACAAGCTTTTCCAAAATCAAGACGAACCAATTGAACCATGTAAGGTTCCAATAGATTAACGTACCACCAAGGAATTCTTTCTGGTTTAGTTAATGAACATGTATCTGATGTATAAAATGCTGATGTTGATCCGTCGATAGCTTTTTGTGGAATTCCAGCCCCATCGGTTGAAATTTGCATTGGTGCTTTACCAGCGGCTACATTCAAAACTATAAGTAAAACACAAATAATACTCTTACTGTTAGTTATTACAACAATTTTATAAATTTATAATTATTTCAGTTTCTTTAAGGATTGCATATTATTAATTGAAATGACAATTTTATTCATATGCAAATTTTTTATCTATAAATAATTAATCGATATAAATATGTTTTCCAGGAAATCTTTAATTATATTTATTATATAATTAATCCAATAAAATCAAATGTAATCAATCATAACAGAATAAGTTATTTTATTCTCGCTTTTTCTTAATTAGGTTCATAAAATAATAATAAGTATAATTTTATTTTTTATTTTCATAATAATTTAAAAATATTATTTAACGAAGAATAAAAATAAAGCTCATAATAAATAAAGGTACATATACTTTCTTTACGAAAAAATATTAATTTGAGAGATTACTTATGATTCTGATATCAAAACAAAACATATAAATAATATATATATATATATATATATATATATATAATATATATAAAATAATTTAATTATTAATAAAACGAGAGAAAAATCGATACACATATTTTTTGTTTGTGGTTTTTTTTTTTATTTTTTATATATATATATATATATATATATATATATATATATATAATATTTATATATAATAATAAAATAGTTTAAATAATTTATTGGAAGTTAAGCAAAAGTATTTTTCTAGTAAAAAAAATCAAGCGATCACACAAATTATTCTATTTCAAATTATTACACTGCTCTGTATTACTATGTACTGTACATATTTAAAATCATTGTTCATTAATTTTAAATTGTAAATATATACCTATTTATGAGTTAGGTATGTGCTTATTGATAGTTCAGAGTAGATTATTATTATTTAATGGTTGGTTGATTTACAGTAAGTTCTTAATAAATTGAAAAAAATACAATAATAAGAGGGAATTTGAATTACTCAAAATTACGTTTCTACTATTTCTTGAGAACTTTTTATTGTTATTAATTTTAGTTGAAATTTTAATGTTGTTAGACTTAAAGGTTCTATGCTTATGTATTGAATAACTTATATCTATTTTGCGCATGACCCTTTTAATATTATAGCAATAAATACAATTTAAATTTGTTATATATTTTAAAAAATACTTCGTAAATATTTTTTTTTATTATTTTCCAAATATCTGTTCAAAATGAAATATTATATTAAATTATAATTTATAAAAATATGTTCTTTATAACAGTTGCTAGTCTTGGTCTGATTAACATCATTGACTTAATTATTGTTATTTAAAAATCAGTAAATCTGTTAAGTATAAAGTATAAAAAACTATGAGGATTAGCTTCATGTTTTGTGTTCATTCTTTTTATTTAAATGTATACGTGATAGTGATTAAACTATTGATTGACTTTCTATAATTTAAAGAAATACAAAACGAGACGGAAGACAATTTGAGTCATTAACCCAAGTTTAAGTTTGAAAACAATTAAAACAAACTTTGCTGTAAAAGCGAAATATTGTATTATTAACAGAAAGGTTTGAATTACTAACTTCCTTAACCTCTTCACGGATTGAGGCACCATATGGTGCCGGTAAGGAAAACATTTTCTTTGAAAACAATTTCTTTGAAGAAATAAACTGGGCCTAACATATTTCACAAGAATAAAAATAGGTATAATAAATAACTAATTTTTAATAATACGTGTATCCGGTTAAATGAAAATATAATAGAATTTCTGTTAATTTTCAAATTTTATACAAATTATTGTTTTAAGTTGAAATATATGCATCTTCGTGTTTGTTTCTAGGAAGTGACTGTAACACTTAAATTTGATTCATAAAAACTTACCAAAAACTGTGGTTATCACTGCGTATATATAAATTTCCTCTATTTACTGTTGGTACAAAACAATATATAGAAAAAATAATATTAATTTGATCGATTTTTCAGGCAAATTTTTTTGTTGAGTAAACATAATGATTACTAATAGTTACTATTTGCATTTTTCTTTATTTTTATAGATATTTTTTTCATTATCTTTTTTTTTTAGTTGTATGTAATATGTTGTTAGTTTTAATGTTTTTATTGTTCCAGCAATTGTAAGTAGCTCAGTATGTCAGACGCAAATAATTCTCTTTTTTGTGTTTTTTGTTTTTATTTTGTGAAAGTATATTGTCTTATGTATGACTATCACATACAATACAATGACGTATTTGACTATAAAAAAGAGAGACTTAAAATTTGATCAAGATGGTGAGAAAGGAACGAAATAAGAATCTTTTCTTTTTAATTTGTATAAGCAAGTTACAAAAAAAATTAGTTGTTTTTTCGTTGATTCTAATTTTCAAATGAATGAAAAAGCAAGCGTGTCTCATTCATTCAAAACTGAAAACAAAATTGTGTCAAAAATTAGGAACAAAATCTAATCATATTATCCGATTATTGACTTATAATCATTAGAAATTAATGTTGAATTTAATGAAAGTTTTAGTTATCTGCTAAATTTAAGAGAGAATTTGTTTAAACAGATGAGAGTGGGAAACAATTATTAAACTTGCCATAACATTTTGATTAAAGTAAAACAGTAAAATTAAAGTACGTTAATTAACAACTTAAGAATTTATATGTACAGTACCATATTGGTTTTAACAATAGAATATAAAGAAGGGCTTATTTTTATGTGAGCGACCTACTAAAAATTATAATCACGTACGGAAATAGTCCAGAACACTATAATTTATATACTTTACAAAAGAAGCTCAAGCTAATTTTTGCATCACGATTACATTAATATTAGATATTCGTACAGTATTTTTTTTTTTTGGAAGAAAAATGTGTCGAGTATTATTCCTGTAATAAAATTTTTTTTAAAGGCTTTCATTTGAACCTCTGTCTTTTGATTTTATTTTTATGTTTACATGACATTACATATTTATTCAGTTAATGTTGTTGTATTTTATAAAGTTGTCTACCTTTCACCAATAAAAGATTTCACTGAAGAGCATAAATTTCGATAAAATCTGTTTTACATAATTATTTTATTTTTCACGGAAAAATTAAGTGATAAGAGCTTCTCTTTTTTCTATATTAAGAAAATTTAATTTCTATTCTGTTCTATTCTATTTATCATAGAATATCGAGATATTTCAACGTAATATATATATTATATACATATATTATTAAATTTAATTCATTTTTATATTCTGTACTATACTTATTCCAAATATATTTGAAAGAAATCCCGTTCATTTGATGCTGTTTTTGGCAAATGATACCTCTTAGGGCACGCTCATATGTTTGCTGTATATAATAACATGATAATTGAATTAAAAAAAAGTTTGTTTAGGTGGACGTGCCAATAAATTAAAAGGCCAAACATAAGTATTAATAATTCAAACAATTAGACAAAAAGTGCGTGTACAATCAAAATAAAAATTATACGGAAGATTCGATAGACTCGAACATAATAATTTAATTATATTTAATAAAAACTTTATTTAATTCATATTACAGTTTATTAAATTCTATTAAGTTTTGAATTGTATACTTAATTGTTATATTATCTTACATTTACCTAATGATGTTTTTTAGTGTTTTTTTTATAGTGAAATTGTGCAAAATATTTTAATCTAAAAATGTTTTATAAATTTTATTTATACCACGGCGGTGACTGTTTTAAGCAATTAATTAATTGCTAGAATGAATATTATTATATTTTATCTGCAATTCTTATCAACATAAAAAGTATGTCGTCAAATGACTTAACATGACTAGGCATATGCATGTACCAATAGGTGCTGAATAACTAATACTTCCTAAGTCCCGCCGTTAATATTTATTCTTACAGGTGTTAAAATTATTCCGCATTCTCATTACACTGTTGAAATTTTATAATATTATATTACACTGCATTTATACTGCATATGTTCATAATTATAAATTGGAGGAATTTGTGGGCTTTTGTAAATCCGGTTTTATAATTCAAATAGTTTATTGTGGTAAGACACAGTTGATGTGGTTAAATATGCAAAATTCACCAGAGCATTAAAAAGAAAGTTTTCTAAATTATAAATTTTAATGTAATGTTTTGTATATGTATTGCTTTCCTATTCTCAATAAACGAGGATACAACTACTTTGACAAGTAATACTTTATATTTGATCAACAGAATTTATGAAGTTATGCATTTTTAATTTGATCACGCAACCAATAATATAGGAATAATCAATTTCGTACTATCTTCTATAATATAATTAATTATATTGATAATCTGCTGCTATTCCAGAAAAATTCAATGAAGCTTTTGCGTGTTATCTAGTATATTCTTAATATTAATCGACCAAATATATATGACCAAAATTGTTGTTATTATGATATTATGAATTGAAAAATTGATGACAAGAACACTAAAAAAATTAACGGTTCATAAATTCCACATCTTCTTACGAAAAATAGTATACATGTATCTTTATAAGTTGATGGTTGATTCAAATGCCCCGTAAAAGACGAATAATTTAAATAAAACATACACCAAAAAAAGGTCAAGGCTGATTCTTCCATATTTTGCTTTCAATACTTTATCCTACGTAAAACTAGGTTATACATAAAAGTTGTACAGATTAAGATTTCAAACAGTTGGGTCAAATTGTTAATAATGATTTTTGATAATTATATAAATTTCAGAATACAAAATCATTGACAAACTGTAATTTATTTTATCAGCAATTTGTTTGTATTATGCTTTAACGGACGTATATTTGTTGGAAATGGAATATAATTGATATTAAGGTCAAACAACAGTGAAACTATATGAATATTGAAAACTGAAGAAATGACTAAACTATGCCAATCCGAAAAATAATACCCTCACCGAAAATAATACATTTCCTCAATTACGCATAACCATTCAATATACAATATGGTTGTTTGTTCTTCTATACTAAATAAAAAAAAAATTTCTTTTACTTTCATTTTCCACAAATCACGATTACGTTTCGTATAAAAATATTTTATTCTTATTAGTGTTTTGTTGTTCAAATAGAACTCATAATGAATATATAAAATACAAATTTTTAAAATTAACATCACTCACCACAAAATGGAATTCCTTCTGGGACCCATACACCATTTTCACAAACACGTCTTGATGGCCCTAATAACTCAAATCCTCTTTCACAGGAATATGATGCAACTGCACCATTTCTTAATGATTCATCTGTAAACTGTACCGTGCTATGTGCAGGTGAACCAGGGAAACTACATGATGATGATATTGTTGTTGATTGACCTAAAAATGTATAAAAATAAAAATTATAGGAATACAAAGAGTTTTAATTTTTTTTATTTTTCGTCCGACATAAAATTTGATTAACATATGAAAACATACTCCAACTGTGTTATACCTCTATGTATCTTTTTTATCTAATTTGAATTAACAGAAACTATTGAATTTCTTTAATAAATAAAAGAAAGATGTATATATAGTATAAAAAGAAAAAAACTGTTAAAATTTGTATTTATGTCACTTAGGTATGTGTTTCATTCAAATATTTTTTTTAAAAATTTAGTGACTGGACTGAATAGAAGAACTTTTCAAAATTTATTCAAAGAAAATTACAGTTACTAACTGAAACATATTAATAATTGTGTACCTACATTTTAATATTAGTTATACGTCTTCTCTAAATTAAATATTATTTAAATTAGAATAAAAATGAAGATCTAAAATTTTTCAAATATCCTCTTTATTGTTATCTAATTTTTTTGATAGGACATAGCGTTTACTTAAATTTTTTCAAAATTATTTGTGACACAAAATTTCATTAAACTTGAAGCTAAGATCCATTTAAATTATATTTTAAAACAGTCAAGGCACTGTATTTTTATTGTTATTATCAAATACTAAATAGTAAAGTTATTAATAACGTAGCTAGTTTATTCTATAATAATGTGAAAACTCGCCATCATTGGCGGCCGAATTGTTGCTAATATTTCATTCTTTTATTTATTTTATTTGAGCAGAAAAAACATAAATTTCATAATGAATATTTTCGTACAGTTAGAATCTAACGTTTTCATATATATATATATTTCTTTTCTGTGAATTATTGAACTTCAAACTGTTTATTACTATATAATCTTTATTGAAATATTTTAACATAACAAAACTTTATGTTTTTCAATTACTTGGATACATCCCAATAGGAAATTTTAAGTTTTACACAATTTAGGATATTCCAGAAATTATTCAGTATCTTTCTGTTCTAATGGATGCACTAATTTTTCTTTAATGATAATAATAATAATAATTTAACTAATAATATTTGTATAATAATAATTTGACTTTTGAATTAACTAATTTTATGATTATGATAAGCATTTTTTTTTGTTCGTATAGTAAAAATAACGTCACGTAACTAAAAAAATCATAGGATAATAAAAGTACTATATTATGATAAGTAAAATAATTAATACCAACATTATTCTCTAAAATTATATTGATTCCTGTGTTCATGTGTTTATCATTATTGAACCAAGTGCAGGTTGATAAATTTGTTAAATTTTATATCGAAGCTTTTATATTTAAATTCCATTTACTAAAAAAAATTTTTATCATATTACTTTTTCACAATAAAAACTATTAGCCAAATATTCTGTATCTTCACCTAAATTTTAACGTTTACTATAATATTAAAAATTTAAGAATTTACAATTTTTTCTCGCTTTAATTATTAAGTATTTATTTTTTCAATATCAAAAGAGTGGTTTTTACAGTAACGTGTAACTCTAAGTCGAACACAGACGTATTAACAGAAATTCTTGTTTATTTTTCTTTCATTCTAACAAAAAAAAAAAAACAATTCATAAACAAGAATAAAATAATGTAACGTAAGATAGGTTTTAATATATAACTGTACCATTAGTTCGTTTTTTTTATTATCGTATATATATATATATATATATATATATATATTATTGCAAAAAATATTAGATTTTTATTTTATTATTTTAGTCAATCAATTTAAAATCCAAATACATTTCTGGTATCCTATATAAATAAAAATTCCTGTTTTTCACTAATGGATGTCAGGATTAATATCAATAACTTTGATGTAATTTTAAACAATGAATAAATTTTAAAAAATTTTAAAGAATATCAGTGATGTTTTTTAAAACAATTTATTAAAAATATTTTTTTAATAAGTTTTTAACTCTGTTATTGTGATTTTAATTATTCAGTTATGTTAATTCTTTTGTAATGAAACTTTAACTCAATAAAATTATTGCAATGAGAAGCCGAATGTATAAAAACACATCATTTTAGAGATAAATAAAACTATTTTTGATCAACAATTTATCTACTACGAATCTTCACGAATTGATCACTTTGGAGATCAACATTTTTTTAAGCTATGACATAGCGAAATGATTTTTGAAATGAGGGCATATGAAAAAAGATAGGTCAGGACGTATATCACGTATCTTATAGTATTCACGTAATTTCGAATGCCATTATATAAATATAAGGTAGATACAAGTTTTACTTATTTTATTTTAAAAAACAACAACTAAGTAGAAATGTAATTTTCTGCTTTCTGACTGCGCACTTTAATTTCCTACCAGAAAATATAATACATATTTCCTTTACCTTTTTTTGTTTTGTGTTTTTATGTGTCAATAAGTTTACATTTTAAACGATATTATTCTTATTTTTATCACAAATATACAACAAAACAATAATTATTAATAACTTAGTTTTTTAATGAGTCGAACATTTTTATTTATTAATACTAGTAGATACTATAATACTTTGATTATTATATTAAATTTTGGATGAGATTAAACTGCCGCTTTGTGCGTATTACAATGTACAATGAGTAGAATAAATTTCGCCATATGTTTTTTTGACTAAAAATTAGTAACTTTTTAATATATAGATTCGTTTACCCTAGTTTATGGACATCTTCTTAACTTATATTTGCTTTTTTTAATCAAATTAATTTATTTCAATGAATTCGTTTGATCAAATTCCATTTTAAAAACGTTCAACAGTTGTTATGTATAACAGTTAAACAAGTTATCAAAAATCTTAAATGCGTCCAAAATGTTTACTTGTAAGATTGTCTATGCAAATCAAATAAAGCGTAACGGTTATGAATAAAAATGGTTGACAAAAATATAAAATATGATTTTCAATGAAGAAAAAATTTAAAAAAAACTCACCTAAATTTAAATGAACTAAGTTTATTATCCCATAAAGTATAGTTAAAAACACTAATTTATTATATTGCATCATTTTTTAATTTTTTTATGGTGTAAATGATATTAAAAATCACACTTAAATCCTTTTTTTTTCAGTTTTTCTTAATGCTTTTGTATTGAAAATTTGTTTCATAAAATTTTAGCTATTAAGAATATAAACATTGTAAATTTCTACAATATTTTAAATATTTCACTATGTATTTTTTTTGAATTAAATTCGTTCATATTTTTTTATTTTTTTTTTAAAGTAGCACATATATTCTTTATTTTATTGTTTTTTATTACTATAAATCCTATTGAATTGACACGAATCAAATGAAGAGCAGACGTTAAAATAAAAAAAACTCACGTCTTATCCGAAAGATTTATACTGACGAACTAACGATTCTAATAGTAATTTCTACAAGACTGGTCGGTTTTGGTTTAATTTTTGAACCATTAAAATACACAACAAAAACTTTACTCACACACTTGATCGTATTGTGGATCTCCTACTTTCTTTCATTTTTTTATTTTCTTTCTTTTCTTTCTTTTACTATAGTCGGTTTCGATTAAGATTGTTCAAATATTCTTTCATAGTTGTATTTTGTTTTTTGTAAATTATCTTTTGGTGTATGGGTAAAGATTGGTAAATGAGAAAAAAAAATAAAAGTATTTATAATATAAATACAGATAGAAAGAGTATGAATAATTAATATCATTATTAATATAACATTATAGCAGTTATTTTAGGCAATTCTAGAATTCAGATACTACGGGTCTAAAATTAATACAAATAACTTTCTGTGAAAACCATCGTTATCTCGGCAAACTCTGTGGCCCTGCTGATCGAGTTTATAACAAAGCTCTTTCAATTTTCCTTATTAGCAAATAAAAAATAGATGTTACTAAAAAAGAGTAGATTATGAAGAAGATTCTTACTCAATTAATCCTATTTAATTTCGCGTTTTTGTATTGCAATTTTATGGCTTTAATTTTGTGATATTCATATGCACGTTCGAATACTACAGTATTAAAAAACATTTATGGCATTTATAAAAAAAGTTAAAATATTGGTCAACAATGTGACTTTATCATATATTGTAAAAATTAATCACATATTTTGCTTTATTTATCTAATATTAAATATGATAAAGCTAAAGTCGATTACTTAATATATTAGAGCATAAATTTATATGATTTACATATGACAAAAAAATGCATATATTTTTATGCCTTTCAGTTATACAAATAAATTTAAATGAGAACAAATTTACAATAATACATTTTTCCATGCCAAAATTAAACTACTATTTAATATTTATTTTTTTCCAACTTTTTCAGTGTCATTAAACACCGAAATTTTCACCGCCAAAATCATCTAACACCAAAAATAGTTCTTATATTTATAATAGGTACGTATTAATCCATGACTTTCATGACAAGGCCAAATTAACAATTTTTGTGGATCTACCTAAATAAAAAATGATTAATATTAAATATATGATGCAAATCAAAATTATTTTATAAGCGACATATCTATTATTTTTGTATATATTTATACAACCAATTGATGGACTTAAATGTTCGTAAATTCAAGCAAAAATAAACGATTTCGGTGTTAAACTTTGCGGTGTCTTACGTTTGCACCACTTTCTCTTATAATTTGCTCTAGATTTCCATTGTGTTTTATAAACAATATTTGTTTTAAAAATAAATAAAATTTAGAACACATGGAAGAGTTGAATAGACGATGAACCTAGTTATTGTTTAAATATTTTAGTCAATTTTTAAGTGTTCACCATCAATCGTTTGAAGATTTTAAGTAGCAATACATGCATACTTACAAATGCATTGAATATTTATGTAATTGAATAAATACATATATTTATGTGCGTGCAGTTACTGTTAAATTCTAATGCTTCATTATTATGTATTATTATGTTTTTATTCATTTCAAAAATTAACAAAGTTCAGAATACATAGATAAGTTGAATAGAATATATAATAAATATTGTTTTAAGGTTTTAATTAATTGTGATAATGAATTGTCAAAAAAAATTTTTTGGGGGTTGATGCACATTGGTCCTGGTTGTTGAACTTTAGTGTTAGTGTTAGCTTTCCACAAAAAATTATTCTGCAATTTTCAAAATATTTAAAAAAAATTTAAGAACAAAATATAGCACATTCCTTCATAATAAAAAAAATTGAAACTATATAATATTATAGTTGGATATATTCACTAACTGTTAAAAAATAATTGTTATAAACTAATCGAACATAGAGTTAAAAATTCCAACACGACAAGAAGACTGTATTTAATTATTAACATTAAATTTAGTGAAAAACTTATCATAATTATTTGATTGAACGCATTCGACATTTGGAGAATATTTGGGGCATGATATTATTATAAAATTAGTACATACAAATTTAATACAATTGTAGTTACAAATAGCATTAACCATATAACACAATAAACAAATAACAAACAATACCTACACTTTTAATATTTGTTGAACATTTATTTTTTTCACTTATTTATATTTTTCTTAAATGTTATATTTATTCTTTTCGTTCTATCAAAAACATGTTATTGTTTTTTAACGAATGCTTATTGTTTCGTTTTTTTACATGCGTGTAATAGTCATTTTTAACAGCTGAAATTCTACATCTAGATGTATAGATATTTATTACCTTATGCAAGGAGTAATAAGCATATTAATAATAAAACGTATGAAAATCGTTAGGATAGTTTAAAATCATTAAGATAATTAAAATAAATATAATTCTATATACTTGATAAAATAAAACCGTCCTAAACAAAAATCAATATAATATGTGCTCAATTTTTCCTAGATAAGTTATTAACCCTCATGAATACAGGCCTCAGTTGAAGACAGATGATTATTTAAACACTTTTTGAGTTCAATTTAAATTTATTTATAAAAAATCATCACATTTTTTGTAGGACCATTTCATATAATATAACATATGTATTTCAAAGAGCAGAACTGTCCTACCAAATTACACGTCAAATTACACATTAAAATTGTGTGCAAAATGACGTCAGAATATCGACGTCTTAATATTTAAATCCATATTTTCTATTAGAAAATAAAAAATGTATACCAATATACACCTACTTATTATAGGAATCGAAGTTTGTATTAAAACTTAATATTGTGCATTAAAAAAACTCTGAATGGGACTAAGAAAATTTCCCCACGAAATAAAATAGACACCATGGCAACGGTTCATTCAAAACAAAAAGTTCTTTTCGTATTATTGGTTATTATGGAAACGTTTAATTGTGTCACATTACGTATCTGAATATTGAAATGTTAAGTTATTATATACTGTCCTTCCATAAGAAAAGTTAAATCAAGTGCCCAAAATGGGAGAAACTTTAGATGCAGCTGTAATTAAACAAACTCAAGAAATCCTTGGAAAATTTGTTAAAAAACCACCTCTTACTGACAAACTATTGAGAAAACCTCCTTTTAAGTATCTTCATGATATAGTCAATGTGGTAAGAAGCGCAATATTAATTATTAAATGGATCGATCAAATTCATCGAAAATTATTATAATATCTTAATTATGTTTTTAGATAATCAAAGAAACTGGATATTTAAAAGGTCTTTACTCCAATGATGAACTTATTTCCGATAATATCAAAGATCGTGATGCCAAAATAAAATTTTTACAATCACTCATTGATGTCGTCAGTAAGTTTAAGTTGTCAAATAATTTACATTTATTGATTTATTGGAGTGAGTTTTTATTACGACGAAATTTTTTTTGTTCTTCTAGAATTATCAACGGGTGAAAATATATCAGCACGCCCCTCAAAGATTGTTGCTGGGCAGGAATCTGATAAGACAAATGAATTATTACAGATTCTTGGACGAGCTTTAGAAAAGAAAATTGATTCAACTGAATCAGTAAATGCTATTAAAAATATGAAAATACTAAAAACTAAAAGTAAACTAGGCACTACAGGAACGGGTAGTAAAATTCCTACTACAAAATCTAAAAGTACAAACAAAGAATCAAATTCAAAATTGAATTTGGAGGCATTCAAACCAATTATTACAAAAAAAACAACAGAGAAAGTGGCCAAAGTAAAAGAAAAAGAAAAAGTTTCAAAAGAGAAGGAAACAAAAAAGATAGGAAAAACTAAAAGTAACAAAATTGAAACAGAAAAAAAACACACTCCTGAAGTAAATGACACAGAAATTGTAAAGGAAAAAAAAGAAAGGTTATTGATTAGAAATACTTCTAGTAATGAGATCAGTGCAGAAAATTCAAGTCAAATAGAAAATGAAAAAGTAATCGTAAATATTAATGATAATAATAATGCACTATCAAATGATAAGGAGTTTAGTGAAATTTTAGGACCTAAAATAGAGAGAATTATTGAAGATGTTACAATAGCACCAGAATCAAAACAAAACGATTTAATAAAGGAAGAGGAAAATTTTTTTAAAGACATATCCAGTACATTTAAAACTTCCAAAGAAGAATTAGTCGATATAATTGATGAGGAAGCGGAAAGAAGAAGAAATGAGAAATTGGAAAAACGATCAGCTCGAGAGAAACGACGAAAATCCTCGAATGATGAATCACTTTTGGAATTTATGAAGCAAGAACAAGAATTGAGTTCGCAAAAAAAAACATTTGATGAAGTTGGTGAAGAAAAGGGAACAACAGACGTTATGACTGTAGAAAAAAAGCCTTCTGCAAAAGTTCGGTCATCTGTTCCTAATAACCAGATAACAGAACTAAATGTAGTTCCCACACTTGATTCTGTCATTCCAAAGGAAAACGAGAACAATTTAAAGAGGAAAAACTTACAACCAGAAATTTCAATTCAGCCTTCGTACATTCGTCCAAAAGACAATGAACCAAATCGTAATCGCCGAACCTCATTAAGACCGCCCAGTGTACGCCCTGCATCTGCTAGACCTGGCGCACCAAGGAGAAGGGATAAAAATGTCGAAATTGTACTCCAGCCTGATGAAATGATAAAATTGGGTGAAATTAATGTGAAAATTGAAAATTTTAATGCTGAATTGGAAGATGATGGAGAAAATTTAATAATTATTGAAGACCCTGCAACATTAAGTGACGATATTTTTCACACTTCTAATTATGATGGAGGTGCTGATAATTCATTGCAAGGTCATTTAGTACAACAGATATTAGAAACACAAAAAGAATTTAAAACAATTGGAATGGATGAATCAAAGACTGAAATTGTAAAAAAAAAAAATTTTTCCATTTTCTTACTAAATATTTAATTTTTTTTTGTTTTAATAAAGGAATGGGATCCAACAACAGCGAGACAACGTCAATCATCCGCAAAACAAGTTGATACATTGCGTGAATCATTACAAAAATTAACAAGATCTGTTAATCCCCTTGGTAAATTATTAGATTTTTTACAAGAAGATATTGATTCAATGGAAAGAGAATTAGATCTTTGGAAAGATAATTATAAACAAACAACAATTGAATTAAATCGAGAAAAAGGGTAATTATATCTGTCACATTCCAACTATTTTTTTCGAAAATCAAATTTAATTCATTTTAGAAAATGTATATCAATTTTAAATTTGGAATTTTGATAAATTTTTATAGATTAACAGAAAATTCAATTGAACCAATGAAACATCAATTAGCTGAAATTGAATCAACAATTAAAGAATACACTGAAATGATAAATACATCAAGAGCAAATATTTTACAAAATGACCAGAAAATATATAAATTGTTAACCGATATATAAAAGACAAACATTTTTTTTTTATTATTATTATTAGCAACCAAATTAATAAATAATTCTAGCAATAAATATTTTTTTTAATTAAATAATTAGCACCAATTTATTGTGTATCAAACAACAATATTACATACATATATTTGTTGTTTTTAATTTTGTTCATATAAATGAACAAAACGAGTTGAAAATAAAGTTATAAATCAAATAATTTTATTTTAGAAAATTGTAAAATTAAAAAAACAAAAAAATATTTAATAAATTTTTTTCCTTTCTGTTTTTTTACTTTCAATAAATGTTATTAGAAAGATGTTTATTTTAGTTTTCATTTCTTTTATTATTTGAAGAGTTTAACTGAAAAGATTAGACAAAATCACATGTTATAATTGATGCACCTTAAAATTGATGAGTACTCAGGAAAAAAAAATATTTTTATAAAATTCAAACAAACACAAACTAATAAAACATTAATTACGGATAAATATAATTTATTTCATTCTATTGTAATTTCATACTTTTAAATAATGATTTGTGACATTATGTACATTTTTATATACACATACTACGTAATATTTCATCAAGAATAAAATATAATAATAAAATAATAATAATAATAATAATAATAATAATAATAATAATATTAATATAAGAAACAATAAAGAATTTATATAGTTAATATCAATCCATTTAAAAACATTTTACTAGAAGAATAAATTTAATGAAATGATTTGTATTTTTGTTTTGTGACTTTTTATTACCAAAATAAAAAACAATTTTATTCCTTTATTTTTTAATTATTAAATTTAATTTAAATAAAATCGAAAATAGAAATTAAAAAATTTAAAAAAAAAATCAGAGACACATAACTTACATTTTATTTATTATTCTGATCAATTTAAGCTGATAAAGATGATTTTTATTTTAATATGGACGACATTAACAACATTGCAGGTGAATTTTATTTGTTTTGAATTTAATTTTGATTATTTACTTTGAATTGATGATAGTCAAATAAGGTTTTCTGGACTGTATTTTTTACAATTGTGTGAAAAATCTATTTATCTATCTCTCCTTCTCTCTTTTAACGGTGGAATTCATTTAATTAAAAAAATATTTCACTAACGAAAAAAAAAACATTCTAACTTTATTTAAAATAAACAGATTTTCCTCTATCTTATTCTAATTTTTAACAATGCGAATATTTCTAAAAAACTCAAATATTTTTGTTCCTTTTTCACACCATTTTTTTATTAATTGAATTACAGTCTGTTTCATGTTTCATCAATAGAATATTTTTGTTTTATTAATTTTTAGGAACTACAAAAAACATTATATGTTTATTACTTTCAATATTGCTGTGTACATATTTGTATCGTATATATATATATATACGTGTATGTGTGTGTGTGTGTGTGTAAACAATTGTAAATATTAATTATATATAATAATTCTTATTTATATTCAGTGAATCGCCTACATACAATTTAATGACTGCAGAATTTACAATTTTGATTGAAATTATAAATTAGAATAACATTTTCTTAATTTAACAAATTTAAAATTCTTTCATAGATATTAAAGAATCAAATCCTGTTAAAAACAAATTTAAATGAGATCATATAATCTTTGTTTTATAAAAATTAAATTTAATACCAAAAAAAAGAGTAAAGTGAAAAATATTAGTTAAGAGACTAAAAGTTTATTAGTTCTTATTCAATTATAAGATTTCTGTTTAAAACTTTATTTAATTAAAATGAAAATTTATTTTAAACAATTTCTAATTTATAAAACAATAATAATAACTTTATTAGTTTATGACAACGAATAAAATTCCGATCATTTTCTGATTTTTTTTCCCTCGATAATTTAATAGTTGTAGGCACTGATATAAAACATTTGGATACACTTTAACATTAATCATTATGTTAATAGTTTCATAATTTTATACATAAGTAAATATATTTTTTTTTTATCTTTAATATAAATAATGTAATCTTGGTTTCTATAAATTTCTTTGTTTCTTTGCTTCTATGTAAATGAAAAAAAAGAGGAAAAAATAATCAGGAAATAAATAAAACATTTAAAAAATTGATTATATATTTTCTTTTGTAATTTCAAAAGTAAATTTTATTAAAAATTGTAAGATGTTTGTTCTTTTTTAATGAATAAAATCACATATTTTTACTATTCTTTCTCTCTCCCTCTTTTCATTTGCTTCCTTGTACTCCTCTAACAATTAATTTTGGAAAACAAAAATAAAAAAAGTTAAAATAGAAATACAACAACCACTGAAATTATTTCTTGGCAAAATGTTTCATATTTGTAATTTTTTATGTTTGATTATTCATATTTTTATTAATGATTTATTTTAATTTGGATGGTTGTGTGATCAAATAGATGAGTACACAACACATTAAACACATTTAAACAAATGTTAATTTATACCATTTTTACTAAGAATTCATTTGAACAAAAAATGTTTTTTGTCACTGTTGGAATTTTTAATTTAACTTATTTTTCTTTTAAATTTATAATAGAAGAAATTCTCTTTTAAATAATTTAATTTTCACTGAAACATTTTTAACAATGTTCACATAATATTCTCCAAATTTATAAAATGTAATATATAAATTAAAAATTGAAATTAAAAAAATTAAGTTATCTTTATAAATGCAATATAAATTTAAAATTTCTTATGTTTTTAATATTTTAAATATAATAAAGAAGGAAAGATGCAAACAATATTTAAATTTTGATAAGAAAGATAACTAAAAACTTTTCCACACAAAAATTACAAAAAAAAAAAGAATTAAACTTTCTTCTGCAATAAAATTATAAATAAAATAAATTAAATTAAAATTAAACAAAACAGCTATTTAATTAATTATATTCAGAGAAGTTTATTGTTGCATTCTATTTTATTAGAGTTGCAAAATGTTATGAAAATTTAAAGCAAATCTTCTGGTGACACTGTCTATTGTTAAACATGTTATCATGTGTTAACTGCACAAATTCAAAGTTCTAGCAATATTTTCATGTTTGATTTTGCCAGATCACAGTATTTGGAAATAAAGAGAGAAATAACTAAACATTAATTTAACAATATTGAATAACTTTTAAGTTCAACTTTAATTAATGATTATTTCACAAAAAAGAATTGCGTAATTGAATGATAAAATTGGTGTTGTACGTATGGCCTAAATGATTGAAAAAAGGACAAAATGATCTCCTTAAAACTTAAAACCTAGCAATTATTAATTATGAATTATTCAATTGACTTCAATGTTAAAATTGATTAACTGTTAAGTTTTTTTTTGTAAAAATACATAATACTTATTTGACAGATATGAAAAAAATAATACTGTGATAAGACTTACATCCTTTGCCATGTTTCTTGAAATAAAATATTTATTTATTATTGTGCCCAACTCAACAGAATCTCCTTAATATTTTATCGATTATCTGCAACTGAATCTGTGTTTAACGTATTTTTTTAAAATAAGATTTAAAAGAATTTATATTTAAACAATATAAATAATAGAAATAAAGTTTCTTTTTCTCTTTTAAATAATATTTCATCGGATGCTACAATTCAAAAAATTCATCTTGTTGTTTTTCAAGTTTTTGTAATGATGTTTGTACACGACGACCTTGTGTCATAACAACTAAATGTTGTTGTTGTGTATCACTATTGCTACCAGATGATCCTTGTCGTGTATGGTTTGATAGTTGTAATGTTCCTGTTACTGTAGTTGTTGATGATGAATGGGGACGACGTTGGTTACTACTTCCACTTATTTCTTTATTTGTAAAAATATCATCATCACTTTGACTTGATATTAAACTAAAAATATAAAAAATATTGATTTCTTAATAAAAAAGTTTAATTATATTGAAAAAGTATAAAAAATATTAAATATTGTTAATACTATTTTATAAATAGTAAATATTTGTAGATTATTTAGATGTACACCATATTAATGAAAACTACTTACTCGATATTTTTTTTCGATTCCGAAACATATTTTTTGGACTCAGCAATAACTGAGTCAATTTTACCTAAGAATTCATCTATATTACGTTTACTTTCTTCTTCTGGACTTAATGTTACACAATCCAATGATATGCTATTATTATTAGTTTTGTGTTGATTATACTGTGGATAGCCTGTAATTGATGCTGCTCTTTGTGGTGGCAATGAATTAGGTCTATCATCTTTAGGATAATATGGTGATCCTTTTTCTACAGGTATCATCAAAAATTCACGTAAGTATAAACTATCTGATGCAAATAAACGATTTGCCCGACGTATTTGTTCTGTCTAGAATCAAAAATTTGTATTGATACAAAAAATTTATTGATATTAAAAGAAAAACTTACAGTGCAGCCATATTTTAAGGATATTCCTTGTAATGTTTCATTTTTTTCAATTTCATGCCTGATCATTATTTCACTATTTCTAACATGATTACATGTGCTGCCGTATTTTTTTAATGATCTACCTGACTCTCGAATTGACTGTTTTTCATTCAAAAAACGTTCCTCATCCATTTGTGATACTAGTTGAGTAAACTATGTATTGTTAATTAAATATTAGTTTTAAGTTTTTAATTATATTTAATACAATAATAAATTAATCAAAACATAAGAAATACTAAGCATTCATTATTATTTAAGGCAGAAGAAGAAAATTCTTTACTAAACTTTACTTTTTATCTGACTTCTTCTTCTTCTTCTTCTGTTTTAAAACGTCAAAAAATCCTATATGGATCACGAAAAGAGAAAGAAAAAAGAAAAAGATAGAAAGAATAAATGACCGAAAAACAAAGCAACAACAAAACAAAATAATTTTCTTGCACAATCACAAGACTTTATTTCTGTGAAAAACAACGAAAAAATATCATTACTCCATTTTATTATCTGAGTTAATTTTCAGACTGTGGATGTTTATAAATTTATTTATGATAATAAAATTCATATATTTCTCATGTAGATAAGATAATTAAAAATTTTTGTAAACAAAGGGGAAACAAAAAACTAATAAAGAAAGAAATCTCATTGATTTTAATGTAAGCAAATTTAATTATCTTAAATAATCTTTGATCTTCAAAATTTTTGTCATAAAAAATCTGAGTTTTGATTTCTTAAATTCAATTTGTTGATAATGAGGAAAATAATAAAAAACTTCACATGTTTAAAATAATTTAAAAAAAAGTACCTTTGAATTTAATTTCCAAGTTTTATATATGCTGAAAACATAATCCATTTTAGCGCTACTAACGATTGTAATTTTATTTAAACTGTTTTTTTAAACACTTTGAATTTTCAACAAAAAATTAAATAAAAGATTACATTATCACTTTGTTTTAATTACGACAATAATTATAAAATATAAAAAAACAAGTTGCCTGATTATGATGCTTCAAATTTAAATTAAATATTAACTATTTTTTTCTTTATTATTTATTTACTATTGTCATTCTTTCTTTGACATATAACACAATTGTATTTCAATTTAACAAAATTGATTAAGCAGCAGCTAATTAGTTTATCATATAAGATTTTATTTGTTTATTTATTTTTTTATTATTGTAAATAATCAACGTCATAACGACTGAATAGAAGAACACCACAATTATCATTCAGTAGCAAAATCAGCACATTTTATAGTGCTTATTTTCATATAACACTACACATCGATTTCAAGATGGCGTCATATTCTTATTCATCTTCATATTTACTCAGTGCCATCTATTAACCAATACGACTAATATCTCATGTTGAAATATCATAATCGAAAAGTTAGCCGTTTATTTTTATATAATATTTTTTTACCTTAAAAAAATTCCAATTGTCTTTAAGTAAATAACTTATTGATTTTTAAAATAACCATTCCTGTTTTTATCATTTTTTTGGTATTATTAGTTTGATTGAGAAGAAAAATTATTAATAGTGGTTGTTTTGTAAGAAAAATAAATAATAAATTAAGTCACAACTTTTATGTAATTTCTTGATCCGATAACATAGCACAGAAAAATTCTGATGAATGATGAAAATAAAATTTCTTAATAACAAATTATAATGCATTAAAAGATTTTTTTTTAATTGCTTTAAATAAAAACTTTTTTGGTATGGGTACCTGATAAATGCATTCTTCCCCCACTCCACCATAGCTGTCAAAAGTGTTTCTAGCTGAGTTGAGTGTTTTGTACTTGTTTTTGTTAAGGTTGAATGTAATACTTTAATATCCAAAACAAAGATACAATTTTTTACGAAAATATTTATTAATAATGACAAGTGAAAACATCGATACGAATAGATTTAATTTCCAGTCAGCTGTTGAAAATACAATTCCTGTAACGTCATCAAGCGAAGACAGAAATCTATTGCTTGGAAGTTCAATTTCATCCAGTGTTACTAGCACAATGAATAATGAATCATCGAGAAATAATACTTCCACAATGCCAGGATTACGTTTTACTCGTGATATTATTATACCAGAACGTGCTCGTAATTGGCGTGACAATTTAAATAATGTATTATATGAAATAACACCACTTGTTCAACAAGCGCAAAGTGTTAATAACTCAAATATATTAACATCATGGATACCTAATAATCGTCAAAATCGTTCTCCAAGCACTATCAATAATGACAGCTATGTAATAAATTTTGATAATCCTGCACAGAATAATTCTCCAAATTTGCCAAACACAACTTATACGGAAGATGATATACGTTCTTTTAATAATTATCATCATCAACATGTACATCATAATTCAGAAGTGGGTGAAAGTTCCAATAATGAACGAACTGAAAATGCTACAAATCGTTCCCAAAATCATCACCACCATCATAGTCATAATCATCATCAACATTACAATCAAAATAACACTGATAATGGGCCAGTTACCGAAGCATTTGCTCAAGTAAATATCTTTTCAATTTATGTATAATAACAAAAAATACTCAATATGTTCTTTACAGATTCCAGAAGCTCGCCACGTTTTAAACACTCTCAATCGATACAGTCCCTATATTTGTATTCTTTTAGTTAAGTCTTGTTACGATCATTTAGATGGACTCTTAGATCTTTTTGCTTTATTTATATTATTTTCACATGCGAATTGGGTTGTCAGACAGGAAATAGCAAAACAACATCAAAAACGTTTGCTACATTTATTACGTGAATTAATCTATATTGTTCTTATTATTGGAATTGTTGTATTTATGCTAGATAAAAAGAACATATTTATTAGTTTAATATTTACGTCATCATATTCTGAGCCATTTACATTACGTAATTTAATATTTTCTGTTGCAATAACTGATTTAATATTAAAGCTATTAACTGTGGGAATTAAAATATTAATCACACTGTTACCACCAACTATGATTGAGTATAAGGGAAGGGTAAGTTGTTTATATTCAAATATTTCTTAACATAAATTTAAATTTTTTTTCTTTATATAGGGACGAATTTATTTAATGACAGAATCTGTATCACAATTATATCGCGCTCTTGCTCCAATTCAACCTTGGCTTGTTTATTTACTAGATTCTTATACTGGATCAGAAAAAGTAATAATTTAAAATAATTCTTAGTTTGGATTAAAAATTATAAACATCATTTCAGATAATGAGTGTTCTTCTATCTGCTGCATACATGGTTGCTAAAGGGTCTGATATTCTTAATCGTGCCAAATTTTGTAAACGGTCATTTGTGAAGTTGCTTCAAAAAGTTGTAAGTTAAAATTTTGTTTATGGTAAAATTTTATAATAATAACTTTCCTATTTTTTATTAAGAGTTTTGGTGTTCAACCATCAAAAGAGCAATTGCAAACCGCGGGAAGTAATTGCCCCATTTGTCATGATTCTTATAATGGAGCCGTAATGCTTGAATGCAGTCATATCTTTTGTGAATTATGTGTTGGTAATTATTTAACAAAAACTTTATTAAGTCTTAAATGAACTATTCAAAATTTAAGATTCAGCTTTAATTTAAATTATAAAATTAAATATCCTTTTTATAAATATCAGGAACTTGGTTTGATCGAGAGCCCACTTGCCCCCTTTGCAGAGCTAAAGTAATTGATGATCCAAAATATAGAGACGGTTCAACCACATTTTTTGTACAATTATATTAAATTTTCACTTTAATTTTCTATATTTATTTTATAAATTTTATGTTAACTAAACCAATGTTTCCCTAATTTAATGAAAATAACTTGATGTTTGCTATTTTGTACTTAGACACAATATTGTTTTATTAAATAAAATAAAATTGAATCTATGAACGAGATCTAACACACAATAAAGCGTTAAGACTGCTCAAAACCTGTAATGTAAAACAAGAAAAAGAATTTTTTTAAGTTTAAAGCAATGTAAAAATTTTTTATTTTAATTTTTACTGAATAATATTTTTTTTATTTGAATAATGAACTATAATATGTATGTATAAATATAAAGTCTAAAATATTGTTAATAAAAAGTAATTGAAAAAATTAATTATTTTTATTCATCCACCCAATCGATTTTGATTGAAAGTAACTACCATCTCGATCAGTCGCAAACTTATTGATTTCCTTGTGTCTATCACGACTAACAATTTCTTCGAGAACTTCTCCATCACCTTTAATAAGTCTTGTTCTACCAGTATCTGGATCAACTAATCGTCTTATTTCACTTTGTCTTGCTTCATATTGCTCTCTGGTTTCCGGAGCTCTTGCTGAAGTATTCATTAAATCAACTGGGACTGATAAGTCATCAGAATCTGAACTCCTAGAACGACCTAATTTCTTGTATTTCTTGTCTTTTTTGTGCTCTTTTTTTGCAAGCTTATGCTCCAATTTTAATTTCTTTTTTAACTTTCTCTTTTCGCGTTTTACACGCCGCCGTTCTTCTTTTTCCTTACGTTTAACATCTTTGTCATTACTGTGTCTTAATTTTTGATCAGAATCCGATGATGAACTTGATGAGGATGATGATGAAGTAGAATTACGATGTTTCTTATGTTTAATTACCTTTTCTTTAATTGTTTTAGGGATTTCAAGTTTAATTCCTTGGAGATTCCATCCAATAAGATTAGGTTGTTTATCCATATCTAAACATAAATAATTTATTAACTAATCAAATCAGTGATTTTATTTTTTATTTTACCTACTTTTATGGAAATAATAACTTATTTACAATACTTTTTAAAGATGATGTGGTATTTTTTTCAATATTTTTCATGCCAAGTCAAAACTCACAAGGGAGGTATTTCTTCTTCTTGTTTTGTGAAAATAAACTTGGAGATAGTTTTTTTATATTTGAGTAATTTTCAACAAATGAACACAAATACAATCTCAATTTGAGTCTGACTTATGACAGCTGTCAGCTGAGAGAGTATGTTGCGTTTGTTACGTTGGCAACAATTGCATTTGTTTTTTGTTTGCAAGTAGTATTTTTTGTTTAGTGTTAAGTGTTTAGAATAAATAAGAGATATTTTTTAAATTTGTGTGAATAATTACAAAAATGAGATAAAAATGTGATGTAAGATGTGTAATAAAAGAGCATCCAAGTGTAAGTTTTTCATTATTTCTTTTTTTATAAGATATATTGAGGCAATAATGAAATTTCCTCGGTGCTCAATTTTTAGTAGGTATTCTATTTTACAATTGTTATTCAAGATTGCGCGATATTTGAACATAATTTTTCTAATAAATTAAGAGTAAATATCAAGATGTATAGATATACATGTTGGGTAAATATAATATAAACTTTTACGAGCAAAACGATCGAAATGAAGAAAAACGGGATTCAATAGTAATCTTATAATTAAAATCTGACGCTTTTCTGAGTATAATTAGTAGAAAACGTTTAGGGGCATGCTTGTTATTTTGTAATTCTCAAAATCTTATCAAAGGTAATACATAACTACAAAAAAAATTGTATTAATAATTATTCAATCTGAATGTTATTTTTCCTATTATCTCTTCAACATTTTGGTATAATATAATTTTTTACGTTCACATCTTTCTTAATTTGTGTATGTAAAAAAGATAAGAATAATATGTTTATGTTGTCTTCTCCGTTAAAAAAAAACAAAATAAAAATTAATTTTAAAGAAAATAAAAAAAAGAGTCTAATCGTTTTGAGAATGATTGATAATTATTAAGTATCAAAATATATTATTAGACTTATTTATAGTATATATATATATATATATATATATATATATATATATATATATATATTCTTATTTTTGGTTCAAAGTACACGATAAAGATTCTCAATATTAAGTTTGTTTTACTTTAAAGTGTAATGTTGTGAGAGAAAAATCTTTAGTTAATTAATAGAAGTCTGTTATTTTGTTTCGTTGTGATAACTTGTGCTGTTTACTCAAAAAGTGAATTTTTTATAAAAAAAAAGAAAAGAGCGCAGTGTTTTAGAAATAAAGTTAATTTATTTTTTTGATAAGCGTTTTTTTTTTAAAATGCCTTCTGCAAGTAACGAACAAATATTCGAAGAATCAAATAACGAATTTAATAATAATAACAATAATAGTTATTCAATGTTTTCGCGAACAATTCCGTCGAGTCCAAGATGTACTCCATACAATTCTCGACAAAATTCGCCATCGGCGTCTCCGGTATCTACTTCTCCACTATCAACTTCTCCTATGACGCCGTTTCGGAGGAGTTATTCTAGTACATTCACATTAATACCAGAGGAACGGGCAGTTGATACCAATCCTGTTATTCCACTTAAACCAAATACAGAGTCTCAACAAAGATATGTTTGGTTAAAATTAATTTTATGGTGGCCCCTTGTGGTTATTAATTTAGTTCAAAAATTGCTTGGTACATTAATGCGAATGACGTGGGGTCAATTCCTGTTTACAGGACCAACATTTTGGTTTTCCGCTTGGTTGTGGGTATTCTGGAAACTTGCTGCTTTCCCATTATCATTAATTAAATGGATTTTGATTGCCTTGCATACACCCTCAGCTGAACGAAGTCGTAAAAAACGTACTGTTTTAATTAGTTGTGGTAGTACAATTCAAACACTTCATATGGCGAGAAATTTTTATTCAGCTGGAGCACGTGTTGTTGTATTTGAATTTGAAGGATTATTTGGATTGTCGAGATTTTCAACAGCAGTTAGTAAATTCTATACAGTGCCACGACCAACAACTGAATCTGCACATGATTATGTGGCAGCTTTATGTGATATTGTTGAAAAAGAAAAACCTTCTTATTATATCCCGGTGTCAGCGACAAGTGCTGCCCATTACGATTCATTAAGTAAACCTCATTTAGAGCTAATGGGATGTTTATCTTTCATTCCTGGTGCTCAAGAAGTTTCAGTTTTAGATGATATTCAAGAAGTTATGAAAAAATGTCGCTTATATGGAATATCATTGCCACCTCATCGAGTTCTTACATCAAAAGATGAATTATTCAGATTATATGAAATTGGTTGGCTGTCTGGTTTTCGTAATATTATGGTATCTGGCGGATCGATGGGAATTCTTGAAAGATCCAAAATAATCTTACCACAATCACGTGCCGATATTCGTCTTAATCACGAAATTAGTGAAGAAAGACAGTGGGTCGTTATTCGTGATTTACCAGGAAAACATTATGTAACATGTACAACAGTTAAGGACTCAAATGTAATTGCTAATGTTACTTGTTCCGTACAACAAGATTCACGAAGTTTAATTCCCGAAGAAAATGAAGAAGTTGAAAATTGGGTTAAAAATTTTTTTGCTAAAGTAAGACTTCAACGTCCTATTTCTGGTCACATAAGTTTTCGTTTGGTTAAATGTGAAGCAAGTGGGCAATTACTACCACTTGGTACTCGTGTTGGTGTATCACTTCCATATATATGTCATACGGGTGTACATCCTCGAGTTCTCTGGAAACCATGCCCACATTTTACACGTCAAAATTCTGGCCCCCTTGTACAAGAAGGTGGACGCTACTGGATACACGAAACTGTTTTGAATACCCTTAAACATCCATCATTTAATGCTGTTGGAAAACTAATTGGAACCGTTTTAGATAAAAGAGAAGCTTTGTTTGTATTTTGGGATCCTTTACCATACTGTGCCTATTATCATTTTCAACTTCCATTTAAATCTGTTAAAACATTTCTTCACAAAAGACAGACAAATAGAGGTATGGCAAATACATTAACAGCACCTTAATTCAATTACAGTGAATGTGAACAAGTGAAAAGAACTGAAAACTGAAAACTCTTAAAAGGAGAGAGATTATTAGACTTATTTCTTAACCAGTATAAGAGCACTTTTTTTTAATAAATAGATAATGCAGTTTTATTTATAAAAGTGTGAATAGAAATAGCGATAGAAACCATTAAATTGTTTGTCAGTAATAATAGATGAGTTGGCTTTGAATAGCAAAAGTACAAAGAAAATGAAAAAGTTGTGCCTTTTTTTTGTTATTAATTGTGTTTTTTTTCTCCAGATTTTATATTTTCTTACATGTATAAATATGCTATACGTTCTTTTAATTCCGTTAACTTCATTTTACTGAGATTAATATGGCTCAAGTCATCACTTACACATTTTAATTATAATATTTTTTTTAAAAAAATGTCATTCGTTTTTCGTACTTTTGTGATAGAAATTCTTATTAATATACCTATATATATTTTTTCTTTAGTTTTAATTTAACTACATATATTTATATAATTATAAATTTTTTTTTCTTTTTAATGGGCTTTTTCTTTATATTTATCAATTTTTTATATAATTAAAATAAAAAAATTTGTTTTTTTTTTAAATTTATTTGTAAGATTCAGAGTAATATTAAAATTTTTGGATTATATATTAAAACTGAATTGATTTTAAAGCAATGCACTCAAATTTTATTTCAATACAAATGTGATCGCTATTGTGTACTTTTACGTTCCTTATAATTTTTATTAATTTAAAACTTTTTTCTTATTTGATTTCATATAATTTGAATTCTACAATAAATTAATATTTTTTTTTTGTAAAAATGATAATAATGGAAAAATATATAAAAATAATTATAATGATTTTTGTAAACATAATTTTTGTTATTAAATTACGTTGTTATGTACATGTATATTATAAAGATTGAAATAATTTGTATCTGTAATATAAAATAATAATATTGAGATAGGATACTGTGTATTTTATATTATTTATTATATTGTACTTGAATTTAATTAAAATAATCTCAATAAATATTTGTTAAAGAATAATATAATTTAATATTGTATTTTTTTTAATTGATTTTAGAGTCGACATTACAGTAGTTCTCAAGTGATTGCCAAAGTCAAATACGCAAAATTTTTATTTTCACTTTATCTCATTTATTTGGTTGAATTTGTAAAATAATATTTCATCACAGAAACAAAAAATTTTCACATTGCAGAAAAAGTTTGATCAATTTTCTTTGCCAAAAAAAAAAGACCTAAATATAATGGAGAAACGGAAAACGACAAAATTATTATATTTTTTTTTTGTAAGCCAACCACAAATATTTAATTTAATGTACAATATTTATGTTGATTTATCATTTAAAACGAGATATTATAGAATAGATTGCGTGCATTGACTTTTATATATACATATTTTGATTTCTTTCTAAACAAAATAGAAGAAGAAAAAAGATTTGAAACTATTTATTGAAATTTTTCCGGTATAGACAAAAAAAAAGTTTGGTTTTGTTATATGATAAAAATGCAGAGGAGGGGTTGTTGTTACGTGTACTATAAAGAATAAGTTATTCTAAATAAATTTGAATCCCAAATAAGTAATTTTTGTAGCGCATTAAAAATCTTATTCTCTCAATATTTGAAAAAAATTTAAATTGTTGCCTTGAACTCATAATATCAAAAAAAACACAAACAATTATTAAAAAAAAACTTGATTAAAATAATAATAATTAAAATAATGATAATGATAATAAGAAATTCTCAATTTTACTTTTGGTGGAACAAGTCACGTTGAATAGTAAATGTGACAGACACTTACTAGACATATTTTATGAATGTCTGTATATATATATAAAGATGCTTATACACGTTATTTTAATGATAAAGGTTTAAATAAACATCCTTCAAATTATTATTTAATATTATTTCACGTAAATATAATTTTATTTTGTTTTTAATTCGTTACCAACGGACCAGATCGTCATAATAATTTTTATTTTATTATCAGAGTTTTTAAATGCTTTATTTTGATCACACAATTTTTAATAAATAAAATTTAAAACAGAGTTTTAAACGTTAATGAACTATAGTTTTAAATGTGGTTAACGCGTCCTATTGTTATTTTCAGAAGTTGCATAAAGTTATAATTGGTAATATTTCTTCGAATATTGTGATAGAATTATTGATAGACTTATTTATATTTATTATGAGATAGTTATTATTTGAGTGACGACGACGCCCCCATATTTTATGTTTTCAACCTATTCAAATATAATTTGAAAAAAAAACCATAAAAATAAACAAACAAAATTATGATGATCATTTTTTATATAACCCAGACTATAGAATTAAATGGTGAAATCAGAAATTATCATAATGTCAATTATAAAATTTTTGGTCAGTTCTATAAATAATAAAATCAAATTATAAATATGTTATAAAATCATTATTTTTCTTCGTGTTAAAATTAATTAATAATTTTCATCTAAAAGCTTTATAATGGGATATAGAAAAACAAGTTAATCAAAATAAAAATTCTGTTCAATATTAAAATAATTTAATTTATTTAAGACGGATTTTAATTAAGTATTTCAATTCTAAACTGGGATGAATTGTAAAAATAATGACACAAAATAATTGAATATAATGCAGTTTAGTTTATAATTTTTTTTATTCTTCAAATGGCATTTTTATATTGGAAGGTTACTCGGTTATCATTGTTCTGGGATTTTTATAATGACTTTATTCACCTTTGAGGCCTTCTTTTTGTTATTCTATTAATTTTTTCTCTTTTAGCCGATAATATAAAAATATTATTTTGGAAATAAACATTATATTGAATATGCGGTTTTCATCACGTATTTATAATTATTATATTGATAACAATTAAGAAATATAATACATTATACGTTATTTTTAAAAATTAATTCGTTTTTTCTTTCAATAAAGTATAATTCATTCCTAAAGCTTAACACATAAGTCTTTATCAAAACATTGAATCGTCTTTGACTACTTTTAGACAATTTCGAAGATCTATAAATCAATCCTAAATGATTAGTGTCTTTTTATATTGAATTCAACGATATTCCGAGCAAATGAAATTTATCAAATGCGAAATAAAAACGTTCAATAAGAAAAAATATAATTGTAAATATTTATTTGTAAATTTTTATCAGATGTTATGAATGTGTTAAGATTTGAAGCATTAAGAAGTATTGATAATTTTATTTAGTTTAACATTTGGATTAATTAATTTTTATTAGGCAATAGTCCTAGTTATAATCTTAGCTATAAATTTCTAAAGAAATAAGATTTTCTCTCAAATGAAATCTAAATTCAATTATCTAATTAAATTATATGTTATTTTCCAGTATGATTGCTTATGTGTTATTCTGATAGAAAATAGTATAATAAATAATATTCAATTTTCCTTCTTAAAAGATATGGAAAGCCAATAAAAATTAGCAGAAAAACATCTACTTGAAAAGTTTTATGTCTGGTGTTATTATTTTGATTTTTTTTTTTATTAAAAAAATTTTAAAAATTAGGAAATAAAAAGTAGACAAACATTTTTCTTTTCCTTATTTTTATTGTTGTTATATGTTTTGGTTTACTTACTACAAGCTTTTACTTTGTTTCCTGCCGGTGCGACATAATGCCTGGCACGATACTACAACATAACGAAAATGGGGAAAAATTTGTACGATTTGTATTTACTAAAATTAAAAAGTATAAGGATAAATGATAAAAAAATTATCAAAAAAATCGATTTGCCGAATTTTTAAATCTTTTAAACATTAACAAAGCAATGCATAAGTTTATCATGAAGCTATTTTTCCTTATATTTTCCACCTTAGTTTTTTTTATTTTATTACTTCTGTCATATCATAATTACAAATGTAAGGCAGAAATATTTGAGTTTGTTAATTGTCCTTTTCGCCGTTTTATCGCAACTAAAAATGTAGTTAAAGTTTATTAGATATTATTGTTTACTCGAAATTACTGAATAAAAGAATACAATGTTTGCTTAACAAATTATTCAAATTAATAATATTTCTGAAATATTTAATATTTACGCTTTTTTCTATTTTGGCAAAATTTACAAGAAAAAAATAATTTACATTTGCATAGTTACAAAATGATAAAGGAAATACATTCTTCGCAAATGCAAAAAAATTTATGATCCGTTGCATTGAACTTTCTTTTTTACTTTTTTCATTTAAATATAATTTAATACAATTTAGAGAAAATGATGCAATATTTTTATTGTAAATTGTTACAATGTACAAAGTACAAAGTGTGTTTAATTGAACTCCACCCACTTATAAACTTCCTATCAAAATATAAAACATAAGAAGTTATTTTTTCTTCTGTATATTTTCTTAAATAGACAAAACAAAAATTTCTTGATGAAAATAAATAAGAAAAAAATATAATTGTAAGTTTATATAAACTTAAATTTGAAAGTATAATTTTTTTATGATAGAAAAAATAATTAATTTAAAAAACTGTGTCTGATTTTTGTGCTAGATTTATTTCAAAAATTCATTAGGAAATAATTAGTATTTTTGTTTCTGGTTTGTTCTAGAATTTGATTTTTCGTGTAAATTAAATATTTTTCGTCAATTATAATTAGAATAAAAAAATAATATAAATAATAAATTTATTTATTTTAACTGATTTCAAGCGTGAAGGGGAATTTGCACTTGTAATATTTATTTATAATATATCAGTAATTACGTGATTAATGTCAGATTTGTCAGTTGTTATTAATTTTGTATGTAATATTTACCATAGCTTAATGCTAAAATGAGAGATCAATCTTATTGTTTTAGTGTATCGAAGAACAAATGCGTTCAATTAAGATTCGATATTACTTCCAATGTAATCCTTCGGTATCCCTAGTATATTTTTTATAATGTATTTTCTACCAGTATAAAAATATATAATTTTTTTTTGAACAATGCCAAAAAATAGGGGAAAAATTAATTTTTGATGTATCATCCTCAGTAGAAAGTAAATTTGGATATTATTGAATTTCTAATTCCTTAACACATAAAAATTACTTTAGTTTCTTGGTGTCTTTCGTCTTAGTTGGTATTTAAAAATAATTTTTATACAAGATTTTTAACATTTTTTTTATAGAACTCTGGTTAAATTATAAATGCCAGAATTAGAATATTATTTTGTTTTTATTCTCTTTTAACAAAATTAATTCTTTTTTCTAAATATTTTTGTTTATATTAATTCTGGTTAAAAAATTAATTAAAATGACTTCATCAACGGCAATAAATTGGGAATCAGCAATGATCTCAATGAAAGCACGTTCACGAACTGGAATTCATTTTTCATCGGATAGAATAGACGAAAAAAATTATAAATTGGTATAATCAAATAAAATAATAAATAATAATAATAAATGAAAATATTAATTTTGAAAAAAATTAAAATAAAATAGCCTAGATCTTCCTCCTTAACGCGCACGAACCTAAAAAGAAATAGTATTATAACAAACAAATCAAACGTTGCTATGACACAATTATCTAATGGAAATAACAAACGAAAGGTAAGGAATGAATATATAAACATATATATATATATATATATATATATATATATATATATATATATATATATATATATATATATGCTTCCTTCTTATATATATTTGCATAGATATATAATAAGTATTGTTCTTTGGATATTATTAAGAATAAAATTTTGGTTAGTTCCTCTTCAGATTAAAACCAAGGTGGATGTCCTTAAGAAATTCCATACGGTACTACTGAAATATAAAATAAAAATACACATGCTAATAATTGTGGTTTAAAAAAAAAAGTTGTTCTGTGTTAAGTGTTTAAGAAAATTAAATAAACATATATATTTCAAAAAACAGAGGGTAATTATGTCACGTGTAAGTGAAAAATTATTCAAGATTATTTATTTTATTTTATTTTATTTTTTGTGATTTCGTTAATTTTTTCTTTTATTGCTATAAAAGTAAATAAATATTATGAATTTTAGTAATAGACCAACTAAGTCGTTTAGTTTCTCATATTGATAATTTATTTACACACCTAAATTATTATTTCAGATTAATAATATTAAAAGAAAAATAATATTCATATGAAATATAAAAAAATTACAAATATGTCATAACATATTACAACACTATTGTGGTTAATTGTGGAATTATTTGTGGAAAACAATTTACCCTCAACTGCAAAAACTAGAATAACTATAGCATATAAAATAGTAATCAAATATATTAATATGATCTTTCACTATTTTTACACGAGAATTGGCAATATCGCGTGCTATTAAAACATAACTCGGATTTTTTTTTATTAAAATTCAAGCATTTATAAAATCCAAATGTTTTATAAAAATCGACAATCAACGCGTTTTTTAATTAATAAAATTAAAAAATATAAAACAAAAAAACTACCTTTCATTTTTTTTTTAATTGCGTTTTGTTCATATTTTTTTAAATCAATTATTTTTAATTTTTATTAATCTAATTGATAAGATTACCAGTTTTTTTTTGTAATTCTAGAAAAAATCAGTTACGGTGTCTAGAAATGATAATATGTAATTTATGAAAGTTAAAATTTTTATTTTTCCATATTTAAATTTTTAGTTTTTACAATTTTACTCGAGAAAATGATAAACTTTGCATTCTTTATTATAATCTATAAACACGTTTATGTTATTCAAAATTAAGTAGTTTTTTTATTTAGTCGCTTTTAAAATTTTATTTTATAAATAAAATTTCGCATTACAATATTTCAGATTGCTAAAAATTTTGCATATAAAAAGAATATGTGCTAAAAAATCTTTCAATGATTGAAATTCTTGTCAAATTTTTTTTTATAAATATTTTTTAAAAACATTTTTTTGTTTCAACAATATGAGAATACAATTATCAGAATTAAATTGAAATTTTGATTTATAATTAAATAATTTAAGTTTTTTTTCCATATAATTGGTACCTTTTAGTTTTGTTCCAATTTAAAAATCAAAAAATATCTCTTAATTCGAGTTTAAATGTTTCCTACATTTTCTTTTAATTTTCGTTTTGTTAAAATGTTTTTGAGTTGATTTTTTTTAGTAAAAACTGATAGAAATTAAGTAATTCAAAAATATTTTAATTAATTACTCTTATTCTTCTACTGCTGGTAATAACACCTTTTCAAAATAGATCGAAACTAAATTCGTGAATTTATAATAATATAAACGATATGATAATTTGTTAACATATCCAAATACACTCTGATTACACTTTTCGTTTTTTTTTTTAAATTTTTTCGTAATATGTGACTAAGATAAGAATGGAATAGTACAACATAACATAATAATAGTTTCTTACTTCTGGTATTTTTTTATTAATTTTTTTTTTTGCATTTATGTTGAATATTGACTCTGATAAGTATACATAGATTGATTTTTTATATATAGAAAAAAAAACCCTCTAAAATCAAAAACGAAACGATATAGTTTTGCGGTGACAGTCAGTATCATGCGTGCGTGCACTTACTTATTCCCCCTTTACACGAATATCATTCAGTTAGATGGGATGGACATGCTCTTACAACAATACTACAGATTCACACACACACACATTTTACCATTTTACTACTATTAGTTTTTTTGAATAGTAAATATAGTAAAAAATTAAATTATCATATTTTTCGTCAACTTGTCTCTTGTCTCTTTTTTCTTTTATTTAGCTTTTGATTTTTCTTTTTAAATATGAATTTTATGAAACTTTTGATCGTCAAAACGGAACTACCTGACATTAATGAGTTAACTTAAATTTATTGAATATGATTAGAATATTGTTTCATTTTTGTTGATTTTTCGCAAAATCGTGATTGTTATTATTAGTTATTATTAGTATTATATACGAAAGTTATGGTATTTGTGTTGTTATGATATTAATTGTATTTTTAATATAGTATTGCGGAATAGATAATTTTATGCCAATTTTTATCTATACTACTAACAAAATATTTTTAAACAAATTTTTGAATAAAGAAGTACAAAAAATAATATTAATTACTACGATATTGGATTTGCGTTTATTTATCTTCATTTGATCAATTATATTATATTTTATCACTAGCCACAAAAATGTATACATACGGCAAAAAAAAAAATCAATGTTTTTTAATGAAATCACCGAAGTGTGTCCATGCAAACACACATTCATACACAATTAAATAACCGACATAATGCATTTCGCCCTACCATCATTAAACTACCCTTCTTTTCTAGAAGGGGTTTGTAGAAATGGAAATTAAACACTTGTTCCAATATAGCAAGTGAATATTTTATATAAAATTAATTACTTATGTATTCGGACGGTCGAATATGGAAGATCTTTTTATATGTATATAATTTTTATTGGTCATTTCGAATAAGATTCAGTAAAATGTAAAAAAAAAGTATATAAGTTAGTTGTGTTGTGGACGTTATGAGACGTGTTAGATTTGAGGTTTTTGTGTAATTGTAAATTGTAATAAATTTTCAGTAAATTTTTGTTTAAAATTTCAGTTAACGTCAAAAGAGAGTCTCTTGGCTCCACCAAACACAGTAGATTCTTTAATCGGTTTTGATAAAAGAAAACCATTTACCCGGCCATTTAATAAAAACAAGTTGGAAGCGCCTAGTAGTAGTACCAGAATGGCAAGCCCTGCGCCATCAGAATCTGGTGCATTAATGCGCCAAAATCAAGAACTTAGAAGTCGACTTAATGATGAGGCGTGCAATTATCGTCGTCGTCTTGATACATATAAGCAAGCCCAACAAAACCAAGCACAATTAGTAAGTCGTCTTCAAGCAAAAGTTTTACAATACAAGCAAAGATGTTCAGAACTTGAGGGACAAATGCATGAAACCCCACCAATACCATGCACTAGTTATGCAATGCCAAGGACATGTGCTACAACAGCACAACCATTATCAATGTCACATGTACCAATACCGTTGCCACCATCACATTCAGCACCCCAAAGCTTACCATGTTCAACATCAGGTGAACCAACACAAATATATCGTGAACGTGATTATCGTGATGAGTCAACGGATGACACAATTCGTAGACTAGAAGAGGAACGACTAAGGTATTTTTATAAAAGATCGAATAATATTAAAAATTTTGTCAACTAATTACCGCTTCTTTAATGTTTAGATGTGAACAAGTTTTAACACAAAATAGTATGTTAAGACGTCAATTAGAAGAGTCTCATCGAGTTAATGAATCACTGACAAATGATTTACAAAAACTGACTAATGATTGGGAAACATTAAGAGATGAAATGATTGCTAAAGAAGATGAGTGGAAAGAAGAAGAACAGGTAGAAAATATAATTTTTTGATTAATTGTCGATTATTTTATCATTTTGCTTTTGTTTAATTGCAGTTTTAATCAATTGTAATAAATTTGAAAACTTTATTTTGTAACTCAGAACTAAACTAATAATTATTCTTTGTTTAATTAGGCATTTAATGACTACTATAACAATGAACATAATCGTCTTCTGCGTATGTGGCGAGATGTAGTTTCTGTTAAACGAACATTTAAAGATATGCAGTGTTCGATGAAAGCTGAACTTGGTAAAATGCGAGGTGAAATTGCTGGTGCTAATAGGGAAGTAGCTGGAGCGTGTAGTGGAGTGTCTGTGAATATAAAACATGCGACGAAATTGGATGAGGCTCACCATTTGCATGCAGAACGGAATTTAATTGATGTTAAATCCCAGATTTCCTCATTAAAAAATAATTATGAATCAGCTAAGTCAGAAATTGCTCAGCGGGAACAAAGGATTCAACAGCTGATGTTGGATCTAAAGGGAATGGTAATTTTTTACTAACAATTTAGTTGAGTGAAAATTTAAATTTTATTATTTGTAGGAGGACCGATGTATGCAAGCAGAAAACCAAGCTACGCAAGGACAACGTTTAAATGATGAAATAGATCGACTTCATAATTCATTACGTGACATTGCCCATGCTGTTGTTCAAGACGCTGAAGCTAGTGGTGATCACGAGGCAACACAACAACATTTACATTTATCTCAAGCCAGTATGTTACCACCAAGGTAATATAATAAAAATTTAATTTAATTTGACATAGATAATAATGCATTTATTTTCAGGTCACCAAAAAGAAGTTCAGTTCGCACTTCTCAAGCCTTTGCTGAAGGTACTATTTCAGCAGTACAAGCTGCCCTGCATAAATATCAATTACTGATACATGACTTACAAGTAATAAAAATAATAAATTTAAAAAAAATTAAGAATGCATAAATAAATTTTTTAATCATAAAATGATATCTCAGGTCAAGCTACAAACAAACAACGATGCCCTTCTTATGACTAAGAAACAACTGGATTCATCGGAACAAGCTCGAGATATTCTAACATCTAAAGTAACTGAAGTTACAGAAAAATTAGATTCAACTAATTTCCAATTATCAGAATTATGTAAAGAGAGGGATAGCTTACAAAAGAACCTTGAAAATACAAGGAACGATAAACAATCGATCGAAAGGGGAAGAGCAGAATTAAATTCTATAGTAAGTATTTACTAATATTGTGGGCAGAAATGCTTCTTTAATTCATGTCTTTTTTTTGTCTTTTTATTAAATTCACAATAAAATTTAATAAACATTAAATTAAATTTAAAAATGTGTACGCCCAAATCTAGATTTTTTTTTAAATTTTTGATTTTTCAAAATCATAATTGTGTTTTGTTGTAAACTTGTTTTGTCCTTGAGAGAGAAATGATAAAAAAATAAAATTAAATTATTTGTATAATTTAGGTTGATAGTTTGAGTTCTGATTACGAAAAGTTACAAAATACAAATAATAAATTACAAAAATTATTGGATTCACTTGATGAAGAAAAAAAATATACAGAATTAGAACTTCAAAGGCAGGTTAAGGATAAAGAAATTTTGGAAATGAATTTAAGGTAGTACATAGTAAAATAAAATATAATTTTTATTTAAAATAAATAAAAAAAAATTTCAACCGTGACAGGACTCGAACCTGCAATTTTGCGACGCCTTATCTATTAGACCACGCGGTCGCTGTGAGTGGTTGTTTGTTATAAACGAACAAATACTGTAGACTAATGGAGTGTAGACTTTTATTTGATATTTTTCAATATATTTGTAATCTAATTCTCAGATAATTTAAATTTGGTTTAAAATAATAACGACACTTTTTAGTTTGTTAAATCCCGTTTTAAACGGTTGAGTTGTAAGAAATTCCCTCAACCTTAAATTATTATTAAAAATGGCATTCGACAAACAAGTAAAAATTTTGTAAGTTCATTCGATGTAATAAAAGTAATTCTCATCGTAAACCTATTAACAACAAATGAGACATTTTTGAATCTTTGAATTATAGTTTAAAAAATAGTCCTGAAAAATTCAAATTAATTAATTAATTTAATAGTCTATAAATTAATCAGAATTATTATAATCTATTTTATCAGCTTATTTAATTCTTAAAGAAATTGTGAATAATTGATTTTACTTTATTTATAAAAAAATATTGCGATTAATATTCGAACCTCAGTCTTTTTAATTACTTTGCCATAATATTTATTGGGGAAATGAAAATTTTATGTTTTTTGTCTTATTTTTCCAATTTTCTTTTTTTTTTAGAGCCGAAGAAGAACGAACAAGTAGATTTCGAGAGGAGACATTATCTCTTCGTGAAGAAATTAATAAACTATATTTGAATAGAGATTTATTGGAACAACAACGCATGGAATCTGATAGTTTGCTTAATCTGTTAGAGAAGCAAAGAGCTGAGCTTGAATTGGAAGTAGAAAAACTAAATTTGGACAGAGGTGAAATAATGAGTCAACTTGAAAAAACACATGGAACTAATGATAATGTGAATTATGAAGTTAAACAATTAAGATCACAACTGATTGTGGTAATATCAAAAATAATTATAATTTGAAAATGAATTACTGAATCCAAGTTTTATTACAGATTGAAGAAGAGAGAAATAAATTGAGGTCACAAACCTCTGATCAAGGTGCCGATTTGGCTGCTTTGAAGAAAGAATTGATTGCGGCAGAACAGTCACGTCTTGATTTAGACTCAGAAAGATTGTCAATTAGTGAAAAATTGAAATTTTTAGAAATTGAAAAGGAAAAAGTTGAACAGGAATTAGGGCAAGTAACTCGAGAACGTAGTGATTTGAGTAATCAACTTACTGTGATAACTCGTAAAAAGGAGCAGCTTGGAGAAGAATTAATGCGATTACGTCAGCGTTTGGAACAATCAAATGAAACAAATAATCGATTAAATCGTAATCTTGAAGAAATGGTTAAAGAAAATGAAGAAAAGCAGGTCATTATAGAAGGTTATGAAAAGGATCTGCAAAGATTCCAGGTACAAATGTTTTAATTTAATTGAAATGATAATATGCCATTTAAATATTGATTAAAAATATAGGAAGGATTGGCAGCTCTACGAAGTGAAAAAGAAGCATTAGAAGCCGTATTGTTTGATACGAACACAACACTAGAAGCTACTGATGTTAAAAAAAATCAATTGGAACGTGAAGTGCAAGATTTACTAATTAAACAGGAAAGTCTAAAAAGTCAAGTTTCAAGAGTTTCAAAAGATCTGGAAAATAGTGAGCGTCGAGCACAAGTAATTATTATATGTTCCATTAGAATTTCACAATTAAAATTATAAATTTTTATTTGTAGGATATGAAAACACAGTTAACAAATGCAGCCAGTAATCTAGAAGCTGAATTTTTACAAAAAATTGCAACGCTTAGAGCACTTGGTGAAGATAACGTGAAAAAGTTAACAGAAGAAAAAGAAAATATTCGAATGTTATTAGAGAAACGAATGCAACAAGCACTTCAGGCTCTAGAAAGTAACAAAGATGGTGAAATTGATGCATTGAAAGATCGTTATGAGAACTTACAAGCTCATTTGGAAGCAGTTTGTCAACAACACGAAGAAATACTTATAAGAGCGGAAAATGACAAACAGCAATCTCTTTTAATCGGTAATATCGAAATTACTTATATCACGTGTTTTTTTCACACTAAGATTTTCATTTTAGCGCATAGAGACAAACAAGCAGTTCTGGAAAAATTGGAAGCTGTTATGAGAGATCTTAAAGCAGAATCGGATAATGTCGAAAGACTTAGACGAGAAAATACAGTTCGCTCTGAAAAGGAGAGAATTGTTATTAATCAGTTACGAGATGAGATTTCTAAATATAAAGCAAAAATGGAAGAAATGAGGTACAAGAAAAATATTATTTTTTTAAATTTTTATTGAGTTTAAAATTTTAATTTGCAGGCAACGTTCAGAGGAAGAATTAAACAAAATGGAGTCATGCATGAACACAATTCGAGAAGAACGTGAAAACGCCCAAAGAGAAGGCGAAGAACTTCGTGTTCAGTTACGTCTTAGTGAAGACAGAGCTGATTCGTTAAATGTTCAATTACAAGAGACTCTCAGAAAATTGAAAGAAAGTTAGTAGAAAAATTTATATATGTATTTTTTTAAATAGTTTTTCTGAAAATTTTATAAACTTTAGATGAGAATGCCATGGAATGTACTCGAAAAGAGTTAACAGACACTCGAAGATCTCTAGCTGATAGTAATATAGAAAGAGATAAATATGCAGGAACAAACAAAGAGTTAAGAGATCATGTGAAACAAGTTGAACTTCAACGTAGAGAACAAGGAAGATCATTGGATGATGCTTTACAAAAAATAACGAGTATGGATGAAAATCGTCGTGTCTTAGAAAATGAACGAACCAGATTAATGACAGTGTTAAAAGAAACTGAAAACAATATGAATAAAGTTGTGCAAGAATTATCTGAGACCAAATCCAATGTTGAAAAATTAACATCGAATACATCTCAGAAGGATGTATATGAAAAGGAATTGCAAGGAAGGTAAACAATTATTAAAAAATTATTAATTTCATTAGTTACGAATTTTTTTATTTAAGATTAAATAATGAATCTGAAGAAAGGGAAAGGGTTCAATTGGAGTTACATCAAGTCAAGAAACAGGTAAGTTTTTAATTTTAATATGGTTAAAATATTAAACTCAATTGATTATTTATTAAAGGAAATTGAACCTTTAGAATGAAAAAAATTTTCTTGATTTTTAAAAAAAATTTACTTGAGAATAAATTCTTATTGTATATTTATATAATCTTTTCTTTATAAATTTATAACTTAGTTATCAGATTTGGATGCAAATCTTAGTGCAACACGTCAAGAATTAGGTCGTGCACGATGTAAAGCCAACCAAGATGAACATCGTTGGCATAATCGTGAACAAGAACTTATTGCACGTTTTGAAGAAGGACGTTGTCGTGAAAAACGTTTGGAAGATCAAAAGCATAATTTAGAGGTTTGTCTTGCTGATGCAACTCAACAAATACAAGAGTTAAAGGCTCGTTTAGGCGGATCTGAAGGTCGTGTGCGTGCATTAGATGATCAATTAGTTCAGGTTGAATCAGGAAAGAAAGATGCTGAGAATAAGTTAAGTTCAATTGGTCATACATTACGTCGTATTGCTGGGGTCCAACTAGACGGCACTGTGAATTTGCCCTACAGACTTTTAAGTCCTTCGAGACGATATAGCCCGCACCGTGGAGGTATCAATATTTAATAATTTTTCTTTATTTTTGAATAATTTCATATTTATATTTGAATTAGTTCATGAATACGATACTAGAAGTTGTGCAGGTGATGTTCCACTAATTGATGTCGATCCAGAAATGGTTCGTAAAGGTGTACGAACTTTAATGCAACAAGTTGCACAAATTGAGCGAGAAAAGGTTAATTTTGTAACTCGGTAAATTAACATTAGTTATCAATTTTAAAAATTTGTGTTACCTAGGATGACTTTAAAGCTCAATTATGTACTGCAAAGAAACAACTACAAGAAGCATCAGATCACCAGACGAAATCAGATAATAAAATATCTAAACTTCAACAGGTGTTAAGATCTGTTCAGGAAGAAAAAGCAAATTTGGATTCAAAATTAACACAAAAAGTTACAGCACTTGCATCTATAGAAGAAAATCTTCGGCAAAAAATAGATGAACTTAATGCCTTACGTGAGAAATCAAATAACTTAGAGTTGGCACTTGGAACTGGTCAAGAAGAACGAGGACAATGTGAGGTAAATTGTTAATGGTAAATGGTTGATAAAAAAACCTTTTTATTAAACAAAGTTGTCGTCCTTTAATTTTAGGAACGCCTTGAAAAATGTCGCCAAAACGGAGGCCGACTTGAGTCAGAAAAACGACAGCTCCAAGAGGAATTAGCAAGGTGCGAAGGTCGTTCATCTAAATTGGATTTGCAACGTGTTGCATTAGAAGGAGACATTCAAAGATTGCAAATGGCATTACAAGAGAAGGATAATAATGTTCGTACATTACAAGAACGATTAGAAAACCAATCAAGAAATTCGTCCCAATTGGAAGATAGGTTGACATATTTTTCTCTTATAATATAGTACAAATGAAAATTTTGCTTTTGTTAAAGGTGCGTCTCACTGAAATCAACTGTGGATCAATTGAAGGAACGATTACAAACCGCTGCTATTGCCGAAACTGAACTACGAGCTGAAATTAATTGTATGCAAAGAGAACGCACCGAACATGGTCATACACATGTTGCTGGACAGGATAAGGTTAAACAAGTAAATTTCAAATTTATTCTCATTGAAGTTTTTAGTTTTAATGAAAAATAAATAATGTATTTCTAGTTATCAAAATCATTGACAAATAGTGAGAATGATAAGCGTGTTCTAGCTGAACGTTTAGAAGCAACTCAACATACTCTCAATGATATTCGACGCAATCAACAATCACAACAAGACATGTTAACTCGTCAACAAGAACAAGTTGCTGAATTGGAGGTACAAAAGTCTGCTTTGGAATCTCAACTACGAATAGCTAAATGGAACCAAGAGAACAATGAACAAATGGGTATTAAAGGATTAGATGATGACACGACTCGAAATCAACGTGAGAAAGCAGAATTGAGAGGCAAAGTAGAAGCGTTGAATGAAAAAATTCGACAATTGGAAAATGAAAGAAGAGGTGGTGGATTATCTCAGCCTAGTAAATTTTCTGGCCACGTTCAATTCGATCGCTCAGAAAAGAGTTTGTATGGAGGCGATTCTGAAATGGATTCAAACCGTTTAGAAATAGATAGTAGTGTTGGTCCTGGTCGTGGTGCCGGACCTTATAGTCTAAATACGAGCTTTGGTGGGTCGAATATTGAACAGGAAAATCGTGAATTAAGAATGAAAGTTAGACGATTGGAAACACTTTTAGCCGAAAAAGAATCAGATTTGGCACGTGTTAAAGCCAAATTATTGGAAACACCAAAATGTATTCCAGGTGATACAGATCGATATCGCGCAGCACAAATTCAGGCTGAACGACTATTAGATGCTAGGGAACAATCACATCGACAACAAGTATTAAGATTAGAAAATCAAGTGAGCAAAAATTCATTATTAGAATTATATAAAAATTATAACATTTGTTTTTAGATTACAATGCTACGTGAACAATTAGCACAAGAGGCAAAACGGCGGCAGATGTACATTTTACGTAGTACACGTGCTGGACGAGAAATGCAACAATTAAGGCAAACACTTGGAGATTCATTACGTCATGTTGCACATGATCCAATTGACCAAGGTTTATTAGAGAGTGAGACAAAGAGGTATACAATAAATTTATTTAAATAAAATATGATTTTATTTTTATTAATATTTTAGACTGGACAGTGCTGTTTCTCTTAGCTTACCTCCAACTGACTATGAAAGAAGTTTAAGTCCACGTTATAAATAATTTTAGTTCTAAATTCAAGTCATTATTTTATATTCTTATTTAATATATTTATTTTATTGCACTATTGATTGTCTGTTGTACAGTAAGTATTTAAAATAAGAAAAAATAGGGTCAAGTTGCAATTCTCATCAAATCATAGAAATTCTCATATTTAGAAGAAACTTTTTAATATTAAAAGAATTAATTATTTTAATTATGTGTTCTAAAAATTCAGTCAATAGTTGTTTACTGCAGTTTTTTATAAAACGATGCTCTGTTATGCTAAAAAATATCTAAATGTCTAAAAAATATTTTATTTTTTAAAATGCATTCCCAACATTATTTATTTAGAATTAATTAAGAAAATTGAGAAAACTGAAAAGAATAAAATTTCACTGCCATTTTAACAAGGAACATTATTATTAATAATAAATTAATAACAAAAGCTAAAAGGAAAAAAACTAATCACAAAAACAAAATTTACACATAAACCAAATCTAATCAATTATTAAAATATTCTTGGCTTAAAAACAATGCATTGAATAGAAAAATATAGGAGAAACACTTTTGCTGTTTATAAAGGTGTAAAGTAATTAGATGAAAAAACAATTAAAAGGTAATGCACAGTTATAGGTGAGTGTTGTTTTTTGGAAAAAGTGTAAATTTTTTGAAAACCAACACATGTTAGAAAATTATTATAGAATGAAATAGTAAAAACAATTTTATTTAATTATTTCGTATAATCGATGGAAAATTCGTTATGTCCATCGTCTTGCTAAAGACGTTGTGTTAATTTTGGTGTAGGTGTAGAAAATAAATTTAAAAAAATAACTAGAAAACGATTATAATTTTTCTTTTTTTCTAAGTTCAGAATGTTCAATAATATATTTACTGACTGTGTCGATTCTTTGTAATATTAAGAATGTTGATCAGCGGTCGGACTTACTTGGTAAAGTTGGTTTGTATTACGAATTAATTAAATAAAAAATGTTTTTTAGTGTTATAATAATTAATTACCAAAAAAATTGTATTTATGTGTTCTAAAAATAGTCAGTCAAAAATTGTATTGTGACAAAATTATTAAAATAAAAATTTATTTAAAAAATAAACAAAAAATTTTTTAATTCTTGTATATTTGATTTATAGTTGAAAATCGTTTTCTGTAAAAAAAAATTATCTGAATTCTGATTTCGATTCGTTTAAGATTATAAGTTTTTGAGTTTCTTAAAAAAGAAAATTTCTTTGTTCAAAACTTAAAAAGATAAGAGCAGAATTTTTGCATGATAAGAAATTATATTAAATTTTATAAAAAATATATATTCGAGTTTTATTATTAAATTGATTTTACGATATGATAAGTAATTCAATAACAACAAATATTTAAAAAGTGATTATAATAATGACGTAGATGCAAAAACATTATCATATCGATTTGAAAAAAGTTTTAGGATTGCCCATATTAAGTAAATCTGTAATCTTTTCATCATACTAATTAGCAAATATATAAAATGATCCTTTCCATAAATATAAACAATTTCAAAGGTTCATTTTCAGGTCCAAAGTCCTCAAGACCGAATTGCATATGTACTTAAAATTATATTGGGTACTAGTATTATCTTTACTGCGTAATGTTTGTTGTGATCTTTATAATATTTTAAAACAAAGATTACTAAAAATAAATTTAACTTATTGATGTATCCATGAAGGTGGTATTGTTGTCGAATTCGATGATCTACTAAATAATTATTTTTGTTGATTCCATTTGTACTGAAAATAATAGAAAATACTTAAGAAAAACACAATAAGTATAATCTTAAATCTTTGATTTAATAAAATAAACAGAATTCTATCAATCCATTAATCAATTATGATTGGCTTAAGTTTAAAAATTAAACTTGATTTTTTTATGATTATCTTTATTATTTTAAAGCCGTTTTATAATTGCATTTTATTGTAACAAAACGAAATTTTCATTTATTTTTGCACGATTGCAGTTGCACCAATTTAGTAATTAAATCTTTGTAAAGCACGTACCTTCAGTATTAAAACCTAATAATTAAAACAACAATCTATCAATTTTTTTCTATTAAAAATTGTTTACTTACAATCATAAATTTTTTTGATCATAATTGATTGATTAAAACAGCACAATCGTAAGACAAAAATCTTTGTAAAACATTTAAGTGATAAATTCAGTGTCAAATCAAGATCATAATAAAAACATTATTTTATTGTTCCAAATTCTTGGCTATATAAGCTCAATTATTGTTCTGTTTTTAATCAATTACTTTTTGTGCTTTGCTTTATAAACAATTAGAAATAAAATGATATTAAAAAATTATCTATTTTTGTTTGCTACTATTTTGTTAGCAGACGCGGGTATTATTCAAAATAACATTGAAGATGTAGTGGATATTGTTAGTATGAATGTGGGAATCGTACCAACTGCTGTAAGTTAAAATTTGTAATTCGACTTAAAGTTGTAATTTGAAACAATTTTTTAAAAGCTTATTAATTTATTAAACTTATTTTCCTTGTGCAGGCTAACATAATTCAACAGTATGGTTATCCAGTAGAAGAATATATGGTAACAACAGCTGATGGCTATATTTTAACAGTTAACAGAATTCCATATGGAAAGAAATCACCAAATATAACAAATAAGCCAGTTGTATTTGTTCAACATGGTCTATTGTGTTCGTCAGCTGATTGGGTCTTTTTAGGACCAGAAAAGGGTTTGGGATTTATACTTGCTGATGCTGGGTATGATGTCTGGTTAGGAAATGCTCGAGGCAATACACAATCAAGAAAGCATGAATATTTAGATCCCAAGACAAAAGCATTTTGGAACTTTAGTTGGCATGAAATTGGACAATTTGATTTGCCTGCTATGATAGATTTAGCAATTCAAAAATCTGGGCAACCCAAAATCCATTATGTTGGACATTCTCAGGGAACAACATCATTCTTTGTTATGACATCAATACGTCCAGAATATAATAACAAAATACGTTCAATGCATGCCCTTGCTCCAATTGCTTTTATGTCCAACCTTAAAAGTCCCTTTATTCGTGCAATAGCACCGTTTGTAGACCAAGTTGAATGGATCGCAAAAATGTTGGGCGCTGTAGAATTTTTGCCAAACAATCAAATGATGGAATTGGGAGGATATCTTTTGTGCAGAGATCAATCAATTTTCCAGGAAGTTTGTGCAAACGTTTTATTCCTTATTGCAGGCTTCAATTCCGCTCAATTAAACAGGGTATATTTCGTATAATTGAAAAAAACGTTCTATTAAAAATGCTATAAATTTTCAGACTACGCTTCCAGTAATCATGGCAAATACTCCGGCTGGAGCTTCCATTAATCAAGTCGTTCATTACGGCCAAGGAATCAACTCTGGAAAATTCCGCATGTATGACTACGGATGGTTTAAAAATTTGCAAGAATATGGATCAACAAGTCCACCCGATTATAATTTAGCTAAAATTACTGCTCCTGTGGCTCTTCATTATAGCGATAACGATTGGTTAGCAGCTATTAAAGTAAGTTAACATTTCAGTTGTCAAAAATCAAACTGATCAAACAATTTTTTTTTCAGGATGTAGATCAATTAGCAGGTAAACTTGGTAATTTAATTGGTAAATTCCGAGTATCTGATAGCAAATTCAATCATCTTGATTTCACATGGGCAAATGATGGTTATGATTTAGTTTATAAGAGAGTAATGAGTATAATGGAACGTTATTAGAAAAAAATATTTTTTTGTTTTTATAAGAATTGAAATTTTATTTTAAAAATAAATTTTTATATATCATAAATATTGTTTTATTCCAACTATTTATATGTTACACAATTAATTATAGCATAAGCAGTAGAAAAATATTTCATCACTTATAGTCATCATAATAAATAATTAAATGTTGACAGAAAATTCACGACAAACATCCTCTAAACTAAATAATAATTACTCATATTTGCTGTTAGTTGAACCCACAACTACTAACATATTTTTAAACGGATAAGTACTTAATAAAGCAAAGCTGATAACATTTTTCTTATGCGAAATAGAAGTTATCTAAAATATTGAATGAATTTATTGAAAGGTCAATTTTTGATAAATAAATAACCATATAATCTTAAATTTTTATTTTGATAAAAAACTGTAAATAAATACAAAAAAAAATCGTAATTTACTTCTATTTTTTAACGTCCGTTTGAATATTTCACATTAAAAATATTGCAATTTGTTTTTTAAAGATGCGCAATAAAGTTTTAAATTGTCGTCACTATTCTTATCGACAATTACATTCTGAAAAGCTTATATATATATATCTATATATATATATGTATGTTTTATGTTTAAAATTTGAATTACTACTAAGAAACGTATTATTTTATAATTTGGTCATACAAATTAAGAAGGAATATTATCCGGGAAAGTAAAGGTGGTTGAAATTAGCCTGCTAGTTGAAGTAGATTATAACAGATAAAGGTTTTTTTGAAGAAATGAATTATGCTTTATAATAAGCTTCAATTTCGCTTAATTAAACAGAGTAAATTTATTCACCCAATTGATTATATAGTAAATATTTCGGAAAATCATTTTTATTGTATCAAACTATATTGTTTCTACGGGACAACATACAAAGTTCACAAGTCAATTTTACAATTATTGGCATAAGACTTTCACTGTCACTGAATATTTATTATTAAAACTTATGATATTTTATTTGACGATTACATTGGATGAGTTTTATAAAAATTCTTATTTTTTACATCTAATCTTGTGTAAATAATATTAATAATATTAATAATAAATAATAAAAAATTGTATAATCAGGAGCTTTGATTTTTTATCTACAGATTCTGGGGCTAGCAGGAAGTATTTATATTAAAACAAATAAAAATTTAATTTACCACAGCAAAAAAAAAAAATATTGAAAATTTTAGTGATAAATAAAATTTCAAAAATATGCTTTAAGTAAAACCGTTTAGAGTGAGTAAATAAACATAATTATCACAACGTATACTAAAATGAATACATTTTTAAATAGAACAATATATATAGAATCTCCGGACTTTAAAAATTGAAGTTGGCTTTTTGACTTAATAATTAAGTCTATACATTAATAAACCAATTTTTGTTTGGTAATAAAAAAACTCAGATTTTTTCTCATTCAAGATCTTCTGTTATCAATTAAAAAGATATCAACTTTGAACTTTATTACATTATGCGTACATATATATTATAAATATATTTAAATATATGTACATATATATATATATATATATATATATATATATATATATATATATATATATATATATATAGATACAAATGAATAATATTATTTTCATTATAAATACAATCACATATTTTATTTATTTAATATTTCTAAGAGAGAACGTGCGTCAAATTTTAGTTTCTAACTTTAGTCTTTGAAATAATACCGTTTTGTCTGTCATTTCAGTTTTATAATTTATGTTTTTTTGCCATCGCGATATTGTGTGATCAAATTAATTACTGATTGTAAGGTTTTGTTAATTTAAAGTTTTGTTTTTTATAGAATATACAGACTATAAAGAATAATTTCAAATAATAATACAAATTTAGTGTAAAATCATTATTTTTCTTTTAATTTAAAAAAAAAAAATGCCTTCATATTTCAATTTTTTTGTTATATTTTTATTAACGACATTACTTCAAAGTCATGGTCAATTGTTTGATAATTTACTTTCACAAATATTACCTTCATCATTATCATCATCAACAGCATCACCTGTAAGTTTTAATCAAACAATTGAATTACTATCGATATCCGAAGAGTCTATGGAGTCAAGTTGGAATCCTCTGGAATGGTTTCATACACGACCAAAAGAGCCATTAGAATATAATCCAGATACAGATTTGACAACGGTTGCGTTTCTAAATAAAAATAAATTTTGGATTATTCATTAATTAAGTAATTACAGACAGAGTTTGCGATTCGATATGGTTATTCAGCGGAAGCTCATACAGTAAAAACTAAAGATGGATATTTATTAACATTACACAGAATACCATGTGGCAAATTTGGTTGTAAAAATGGACGAGGCCGGGGGCAACCAGTTTTTTTACAGCATGGATTATTAGAGAGTTCTATTGATTGGTTAATGAGTGGTCCGGATCGTGCTTTAGCATTAATTCTAGCTGATATGGGATATGACGTTTGGTTAGGAAATGCAAGAGGCAGTACTTATTCTAAAAAACATGTTGAATTTAATACAAAAGAGACCAAGTACTGGGATTTTAGTTGGCATGAGATGGCATTATATGATATTTCTGCTGAAATTGATTATCTTTATGAGATAAGAAGTCAGTACACCGTCTTACAGTATTTTGTGGATTTTAAATTGTATGTTTGTTTTTTTTTTAGATAATGAACAACTAAGATATAATGGCACTCCCACTCAAACTAATAATTTACTTTATGTGGCACATTCTATGGGTACAACAATGGTTTTTGCTCTTCTTTCAGAACATCCAGAATATAATGACAAAATTAAGGCTATTTTTGCTATGGCTCCTGTAGTATTTATGAGTAATATTAAAAGTCCACTTAGATTATTGGCTCCATTTTCAGAAGATATAGAAGTAATAAATTATTATAATTAATAAATATATACAATAAACAATTTTCTAACATTTAGATGGTGATTAAATTTTTTGGTGCTAAAGAATTTCTTCCAAAAAATAAAATGTTAAGCTTTCTGTCTAATTATGCTTGCGAATTGACTGATGCGGAACGCTATATTTGTGAAAACACAGTCTTTGTATTATCTGGTTTTGATAAAATGCAATACAATGCCGTAAATTTTAATCTGACATATTTGATCATTTATTTTTATATATAATTTTTTTTATACGCAGACCTTAATGCCTGTAATATTGGCCCATACACCAGCTGGAACTTCAACGAAAACCGTAGTCCATTACACACAAGAAATTCGTGAAGGTGGTATCTTTCAACAGTTTGATTATGGAATGGAAAAGAACCGAATTCGTTATGGTCAGGATTCTCCGCCAAAATATCGTTTAGAGAATGTAAGAATTCCAGTTATGCTGATTTATGCAACAAATGATTGGCTTGCAGGATCACAGGTTTTTAATATTTTATACTATTTTGTTATTTCTTTTTAAAAATGAAATTTTTTTTCTAGGACACTACAATTTTATATGAAAAATTGAGTAATTTTACAACAGTTGAAATGTTCAGAGTTCCAATAAATGAGTTTAATCATTTAGACTTCTTATGGGGTAAAAATGCTACGAAGTTAGTTTATGCTCCACTTATAGAAAGAATGATACTTCATAATTAAATTTAGGAACTATGTATATCAATTCACTTATTAGACACTACTATTTTATTTTAAATTATCAATTAATTAGTGTTAAATATATTTTTATGTATTATTTGTTATACTAAAACAAATATAATTTATTTAAACTTTAAAGTTAAACTTTATTTTCATTATTTTTAATCTAGAAATTATTTAGTGAATTTTTTTGCTGTAATCTTATTAAAAAAAGAAAATAAACGGTCTGAAAAAATGATACGTACTATAAATCTAGTTTTGTTGCATTTTCAGATTATAATGACGCCGAATTTCTCTAATTTTTAGACAGCTAAAACGCAAAAAAGTAGTCGTGTTGAATATTTAATTTTTTTAGTACAAACACATCATTTGGCTCTATAATTTCTGTATTTTTATTTGAATGATGTATTTAAAAAACAGTATACATTTTTCATTTCCAAAATTTCTCAGAAAAAAAAAAACAAGATAACAAATATTTATCTCCACATGCTTTTTTCTGAAGAAAAAGAATTAATAACAAAAAGAATTAAACATATACACAAGGATTGAGAAATTATGTGTTTATTAATGCGTCAGCATCAACTTGAACCTGAATTAATTTTGTTTATTTTTATAAACTGATTCTAATTTATACAAAAAATTAAAAAAAATTAATACGAAAATAAATTACCAATTATTTGTATACAATATTTGTTATTTGTGAAATTTTATGTAAGTATTAGGCCAATTTTGATTTAAAAGTAAAACTAATAACTAACATAATATATATATTGCCTTTTTCTTCACTTATCAAAATTTAGTCATTATAACTTTTAAAATGAAATCAAGAAGCAGTATAAATGTATAATATTTGTTCATATTTAAACATAAAATTCACATACTTAAAACTGTTTCATTGTATTCTGGAGAGAGACGATCAAGAAAAAAAATATGATCATACAAAAATAAAGAATCTTTAAAAAAACTTTTAGTTTACTTACAACATCAGTCTGACAAATAGTACCGTACTGAATTCATCTGCTTAGTTTTTTATTCTGTGTAAGAATCTGTTGAATATTTTGCATTCATTTTTAATTCATTTTTTGATAAATAGTTATTCTGTATAAGTGTATTGTTGTAATAAAATTGTGTTATTTAAATTGATCAAACTACGGTTTTTCTTCTAGAAAGTAATTTTGTTTTAAATTTTATATTTTTCAGAAGAATAAAAAATACATTTTTATACCTGTGCTCTTTTACCTGTGTGAAAAGGACAAACTAAACAAAGGAGAAATAGTTATTAACGCATTTACAAAAGACGTGAAACCGGCATATATTATAGCTTTAAACTTTAAATATATATAAGTAGTAATATAACACTAATTCAATGTTCATTATTGACCCATTTATTGTTTCAAAAATTTACTTATATTTTCTTAATATGTTTTTTTTTTCAGTCCAAAAATGATTTTTTACTTAAAATTTTTGATAATAATTTTATCATCTTTAATTCTACAAAGTTACGGTCAATTATTTAATAATTTATTATCATCATCAAATTCAGTGGAAACACAAGGCTCCTCTAGTTGGAATCCATTGAACTGGTTTCAGACAGAACCTGAAGAAATAGTAGTAGGAGATTATAATCCTGATGCAGATTTGTCAACGGTTAGCTTTGATTTAAATTAAAGTCTTTTATTTGGTAGAAATTCTCAGACGATTTTTTATAGACAGAAATTGCGATTCGACATGGTTATTCTGCCGAAAGCCATACAGTAAAAACTGAAGATGGATATTTATTAACATTACACAGAATCCCATGTGGCAGACTAGGATGCAAAAATGGACGAGGCCGGGGGCAACCAGTTTTTTTACAGCATGGATTATTATCGAGTTCCGCCGATTGGCTTCTTAGTGGTCCAGATAGAGCATTAGCATTTTTACTTGCGGATGCTGGATATGATGTATGGTTAGGAAATGCAAGAGGCAATACATATTCAAGACGTCATATTAAAATGAGTAATGAAGAATCGAAATTCTGGGAATTTAGTTGGCACGAGATGGCTATTTATGATATTCCATCAGAAATTGATTATATTTATGATATAAAAAGTAAGCTATTTTTAGATTTTAATTTAGGTTAAAGTTTATCAAAAATAAAATAAATATTTAACAATTGCAGAGAAATAAAAACTTTAAAATAATTATAAAAAGTAGTAATATTTTATTCGTATTTTTTAGATATAGAAAATCAGAGTATTGAAAACTCCGATGAAGTCATCAATAATTTACTTTACATAGGACATTCAATGGGAACAACAATGGCATTCGCTCTACTCTCTGAGAAGCCAGAATATAATCACAAAATAAAAGCAGTTTTTGCTTTGGCTCCTGTTGCTTTTATGAGCAATGTCAAGAGTCCAATTAGATTGTTAGCCCCATTCTCAAAAGATATAGAAGTATGTTTAGTATTACATTTTTTCTAATCAATTACATTTTAAATTTAGCCACTAGATTTAGTTTACTAGAATTTCGGATTCCAAGATGTGGATGGTATTTTAAACAGTAGGTATATTTAATCGTGTATTAGTAGATCTTTCGGTGGGTCAATAATTTACAAAATGATACAACAGAACAATTTCTATTTATTTTCAAACGTAACTGGATGGCAGTGGAATAAACAAACCTACTTAAATTTCTTTTTTATATATATATATATATATATATATATATATATATATATATATATATATATATATATATATATATATATATATATACTTAGTTGGATTTATGCTTTCATTATTTTGTATTGCTTCTATTTCAATTATTAATTTTTTTAACTTTTTTCCTTAGATGATAGCAAGATTTTTTGGAGCAAACGAATTTCTTCCACAAAATAAGATTTTAAAATTTTTAGCAAAATATGGATGCGAGTTAACAGACACTGAACGTTATATCTGTGAAAATACGGTTTTTGTATTATGTGGATTTGATAAGGAACAATTTAATGCCGTGAGTGTTTCTAAATAATTTACCTCCCCGCTGATTTTTTTCTGTTGCATAACATTCTCACTTTTAATGCCTGTAATATTGGCATACTAATCTGACATACTTATTTGATAATTTCTTTTTATATAAAATATTTGTTACACTTACGCAGACCTTAATGCCTGTAATATTGGCCCATACCCCAGCTGGGACTTCAACGAAAACTGTTATTCATTATGCACAAGAAATCCACGAAGGTGGGAATTTTCAACAATTTGATTATGGAATGGAAAAGAATCGAATTCGTTATGGTCAGGACTCTCCACCAAAGTATAACTTGGAAAATGTCCAGGTTCCTGTAACTCTTTTTTATGCCACAAACGATTGGCTTGCAGGACCTCACGTAATTAAAAACATATAATTAAAATTTTATTTATTACTTCTAATTTTTTCATTTTTTCCAGGATGTATTACTTTTGCATAATAAGCTTCATACAACTGTAGAAATGTACCAAATTCCCAACATTAATTTTAATCACGTAGATTTCTTATGGGGCAATAATGTTACGAATTTAGTTTATACTCCGCTTATAGAAAGAATGACTATTTTAAATTAAAGTCTCTATTATAATTTTTAAAAACTATAAAAATTATATGACAATAAAAGCTTTAAAAACATTTTTGATTTATTATTTATGAAACTGTACTTAGATCATAACAAGTTACATTTACATCTAATAATGTTCTAAAAACAAAATATATAAATTTACAAGGAAGAACGATCATGGTTGTGACGTAAATAATATCCAGCCAGGAAATGAATTATATTTATTTTATAATAAAATATTGAAAATACTAAAAATAATAACATGTTATTAATAAAAATTAACAATTCTTTGGGGTTTTCTTGCTGAGTAGAAAGAATTCCATCTGGCAATGTCAGATATGTTGTAAATTTTTAGTTCAATGCACGCTTTTTTAAGATTCAGTTCAGTTTTTATATTTGTAATTTTAATATAAAAATTAATATAGTCAAAAATGGCTAACGTGACGGCGTATTTATCTGAGCAAAAAAAGAACACAAATAAAGAATTAGCATCGGAATGGACACAAATAGAACAATATTATAATGAAAAGTAAGTATAAATTAATTCATAAATTTAATGGATTTAGAATTGATGTAATTACAAAGAAGTTATAAAAAGTGTCTGTCATTGTCATTATTTTACAATTTTATTAGAATAAAACATTTTTTATAATTTTAGATTATGGAATGAACTAACAATCAAATTGAATACATTTATTAAACATCCAGCTATTCAAAATGAAGAAGCATTACTCCAGTTGTATCACAGTTTTATTTCATCATTTGAAACAAAGTAACAAAGAAGAAATTATAAATAAATATTCAACATGTTAAACTTATGCCGATTTTTTTCAGAATAAACCCTTATGGATTAATTGAAATTCTGTTAATTGTTGTAGGATATATTTCTAATAAAACAGAAGCTGTTGCATTTCTTGAAAGTTTAAAAGAAAAAGTTAAAAATTGTGACGAAGCAGTATGGTTATTGCGTGTAAGAATTTTATTTTAAACAAATTATGTTTTAGAATTTTAAAAAAATTTAGATTTTAATTGCAAAATAGGTATTGCAAGGCCAAATTTACTTAGAGCATCTTAACAATCTTGAAGAAACAAAAAAAATTATTGAAGATCTAAAAGATATTTTGGAGGAAGCTGGTAATGTCACACCAGTTCACGGAAAGTATTACATGTTGGCATCTCAATATTATAGGTAAACTGAGAAAAAAATGTTTTTGCTTTATATTTAATATTTTTATATTATTGGTGTTTAGATTAATTGGCCAGCATAGTGACTATTACAGATGCGGATTACAATTTTTGGGCTGTTCAATTGATGAGTTTCCTAAAGAAGAATGGCCACAACAAGCATTCTTTTTGGGTTTAGCTGCATTATTAGGCGATGGAATATACAACATTGGCGAATTGGTTTGAATTATTGTAATTAATTTAATTTAAATTATTGAATTTAATTGCTTTTCAGCTGGCGCATCCCATCTTGGAGTCATTAAAAGGGACTGACAACGAGTGGCTCATTGATTTATTGAAAGCATTTAATTCTGGAGATATAGTAAAGTGAGTTAAATATTTTTAATATGAAATAAAGTTTTTTTAATGTTAATGATATTTTATGATTTAGATACGAAGCGATGAAAGTAAAATGGAGTCAAATACCAGATTTAGTTGCACAGGAAGTTAAGCTAAGACAGAAAATTTCATTGTTGTGTCTGATGGAGGTACTTAAGAGATTCCAAATTAATAATAATCTTATAATTATGTAATTATATTTTCGAATTATAGATGACATTCAAACTCCCTGCCAATCAAAGATCAATCACATTTGATGAAATTGCTAAAGAGACCGGTTTGCCATTAAAAGAAATTGAAATTTTAATAATGAAAGCACTTTCACAAGGCCTTGTCAAAGGAGAAATTGATGAAGTTTCTGGAGTTGTAAACATGACATGGGTTCAACCGAGGGTATTGGATAAAGAGCAAGTAGCAGCAATGGCTTCAAATTTGGACACATGGATGAAATCAATAACATCAATGGAACAACTTATTGAAGCACGAGCCAGCGAAATTTTAACAAACTAATAAAAAGATGAAGTTCTGAAAGTTTTGTTTGGTTTAAATAATTAAAAAATAAAATTACTGTTTTTAAACATTTTTAGATTTTTTTTTAATTCACTTAACAATTGTTATAAAAAGTTTAAAAATTGTTAAGTCGGTAAAGCAGATAAATATTTGCTAAATGACACAACAGTTTTTCGAATATTCGAAAATATAAGTTTTATGTATAAAATTACAGCTTAAAAAAATGTTCTCATTATATTAATATTTCTAGTTTATCACAAAATCTGTTCTTTTTTATTATATATTAAATATGCAAACAACGTAAATTTTTTTCTGGTACCCGTGATGTAAACTCAAATGATGTATTTCGTGAGTCACGTCTTTTAATTGGTTTTGGATTGGCTCCCATTATCGTTGAAAGTTTTATTTTTCGTTTAATCAATATCTTTGTTATAAGATCTTCCAATTCAAATAAATGTTCATCAACAACATCCGGTAATTCATGTATAAATTCGGCTAAACGTAAAATATATTCAACATTGTGTCCACTTTTCCCAGAACAATCAACAATTTCATTAGAAATTTCTGGAAGAGATTTTTCACCTAACCAAAGTGAATTTTGCGGTGACGCATTATAAAATAGTACTGGGAATGCGTCTCCATTTAGTCGTGAAAAAAATTTAGTCACTTCAGTTTCATATCCACCGAGATTACATTCACGCTCCTTCAGATAATCCAATGAAGCTTTTCCTTTTATTTTAAAAGCACATCCCCACACAACACCCTAAAAAAATTATATTATTAATAGAGTATGCATTGAACTTAGATCTACTTTTTATATATACAATTAAACATTAGCTACGAGCATCGGAATGACTGTTTCCTCCCTGACTATCAATACTATACTTACCGAGTTTTTAATAACTTTTACAATCTATTCCATAGTAGAAATGTACTATGGTGGAAACACCTTATATAGTGTTGTTTTAGAGTAGAAGGAAGATAAAAGACGAGGCAAACTGATTTTTATTGGTTTTTTTTGGAACAAGATCAAGGAAAAAAAATCAGGGTTTTTTTGTCATAAATGAACGAAGACACTTTGGGAAAGAGTGTTTTCTCTTTTTTGATTTTGGAGTAAGGATATAGTATTTACATACCTTTTCTTTTTTAATTAGGTTTGCTACTCGGCCTGGCTGTAAAAAAAGAATCAAAACAAATATTTTAATATTTCTCATTTTATTTTTATTTTTTGTGTTAAAATTTTAAAAGAAAATTAGAAAAGTCTTAACAAATTTCTTTATGTTTGTGCGTTTCTGTTTATTTTTTATTTGCAAAACAATTTTCTTTTTAATATTTTTAGTAACATAAATATTTATAAAAATGAAAATATGTATGTGTAAGGTCATATTTTTTCCGCTGCGTGAAGTTAGCATAAATTCTGATATTAAATTTAAATGAATTAACGTTCAATGTATTATTATTATTTTTAGAGTGTAAAATTACATTCCCCTCTCGTGATCACTTCGTGACACGAGAGCATTTATAATTACGAATATATATTTTCTCATGTGTTAATTATAAGTTAGAGTTAAGTTGAAATGTCATCGAGTACAGACGTATAATTGCATTCTGACAAAATAGCAATAAATTATATTTAAAATAAACTTGATGTCTTTTCTTGAAATCAAATATATATAAAATATTCAAATAAACATTTCACCTTACATAATCAGAAGTGGGATATAATTATCCATCATCGTCGTAAAAGAAATTATAAAAAATTCAACAAGATTTAAAAGATATCAGCAGATTTAAAATCGTAAAATTTAATATTGATAGAAGCATCGTGGAAGCCATCTTCGAAAAAGCACATGTTAGAAACTCATCGTGGAAATTAAAGGTAAAAATCGTCGTAAGTGCAAAGGCTAAATTAAATAAATTCGTCGCAAATAAATCAATATAAGTTAAATTAAAATTCATCGAGTAAAATAAGCTGTATCGTCTTCGAGAAAAATTAAATAAGATTCAACGCAGAACTTCGAGAAAAGATAAGAAATTAAATACAACGCCGGATTTCAAGAAAAATTAATTAAATCAACATTCAACGCAGAGCATCAAGCAAATTATTCGCCGATTTCAGAGAGTATATACTAGATATTTCATCGAGAACTTCAAATAAAATTATTTACCGGACTTCGAGAAAAAAAAAAATAAAAATATAAAATCCATCATAGAACTTCAATGAATTAATCGCCGTTTTAGAAAAAATATATATTCGTCGCTTCAACAAAAGAAAATTCGTAAGAAAATAAAACCAGATCATCGAGAAAAATTAGAATATTCATCGTTCCAGTTTAAAATTCATCAAGACTTCAGTTTTCGTTTTTCCAGCTCTTTGATTAATAGAACTTCAGTTGGGTTAACATACAGGTCCCCAACCTCAACATTTAAAATTTAGTAAAATCATCATTAATAAATTAGAATAAAATTACTCATACCACGTGGTGTAATAATTCACACGTGTTTTCTTCAACCAAGTGTACTTAGTTTCATGTCTGAACATGTTTGATCGCGCCGAAACATAAAATTACAAGAGGATCACATGTTACAGCAACCATCGCAAAGATATAATTTGATAAATAAAATAAAATAAATTCAAGTAAAAATAAATCAAAATTTAAAAAAAAAATCTTCAATTTCGAAATAAAATTTAAACTTTATAAAATAATTTTTATAAATTGAATTTAGATTTTCAACGTTTAATAAAATCTTGTTTATATAATTAATTCATCAAGTAAATTAATATGTTATAAAATAAACCGCCGTAACAATAAATAAATAATAACACTTAAATAATTACAAAATAATAACTATAAAATGAAATTTTCTACAAGATTCTAAAATACATCTCCGTAAATAAAACTCTCATTAATAAATCTTTCCAATTGAGAAAAGTCAATTAAAATTATATTATAAAAAAAATTTTTTTTTAATAAAATGAGCTCCAAAGGATCACCATTCTTGGGTTTTCCTAAAAACTCAACTGACATAGATCCATTTGTAGGTTCAACCGCCGTGCATGCTGATGGCTCAAGTGTAGCATCAGATACTTTATCTTGGCATAGTCAATTAGACCAATATGTAAATAATAATAGTTCTCAGGATGAAGAGACTATACAATTACATCAAACAATTATTAATAGAACTTCGTCACCGATACAAGAAAGATTAAATACTTATCAACCAGAACGAGTAAACAAAATATTAAAAGAACAACGAACTCATAATATAGATTTAGAACTACCGAATAGTCAACAACCTGCAATAGTGAGTTTTGAAACTACCGTCGAAACTACAGCTGACCAACTTCAACGAGTAAATGCTGAACTTCGTAAGCAGCAACAATTAAATTTATTACATCAAGAAAGAATGCGTTTCCTAGAGGAAACCTTACATCATCAAAATCAATATGTCAACGTAAAACAATTTACTACTTATCCACCTCGTGATAATATTCAGTTTCATTCACCGTGTCCATCTGAATATCAAATGAATAATAATTTAAATATGCAAAGCCAACAGCCAGCTGTTAGGGCAAATCAATTCGTTCCAGAAAATTATAGACATCGAATAAATCAAAATTTGAATAACTCATTGGAAAATACATCAAATCCACAAGATGTATTATTAAACCAACTATGTTGCAATCCGCAACCCATCGTACAAGAAACTAGAATTTTTACACCGAGGGATATAAATGAGATGTTCCCTAAATATGATCCAAAAAATAAAGAAGGAATTCATCTTAACCAATGGATTCAACAAATAGAAAATTTCCAACGAGTATACAAACTAAACGATCTCCTAGTTTTACATGGAGCCGTTTCCAATTTAAATGGTATAGCCAAATGTTGGTACAAAAGTAATATGTTCACAATCCAACAATGGATTCATTTGAAAGAAGGTCTATTAACAGAATTTGGAGGAAGAATGGATGTCGCTGATGTGCATTACCAGTTGGCAAATAAAAAAAAGAAAAATCAGGAATCATATGATGAATACATCTATGATATTATTCAAATAGCTTCGGAAATAAATTTAGATCAACAAGTCCTTATTAAATATGCAATTCAAGGCATAACTGACAAAGATTTATCTAAGATGTTATCTATTCAACCGTACGAGACGGTTACACAATTATTAAAACAATTACAGCGCTACGAATCAATAGAACAAATAAAAATTAAACCAACATCAACATTTACAACTAGAAATTTTCAACAGCCTAGAAATTATAATCAGCAAGAAGCATCATCGTCTACGTACCATAAGCCAAATCTAGTTACTTTTAATAGTCAACCGCGATACCATAACAGTTATATTAACCGTAACAATCAATTTAATCAAAATTCTAATTATCTGAGACAAAATGTAACCTGTTCGTTCTGTAAGAAACCAGGACATTATGAGAGTAATTGCTTCGTCAAAACCAATAGAAACAGTCAATCAAATAATAATTCGTCAACGCAGAATAAAATTAATCACATCCTCTCAACCCAACCAGAGAGTGAGTATAATAAACAAGTGTTCCTAAATGGAAAAATCATCGAGAGCTTTATTGATCTTGGGAGTGACGTCGTCACTATACAAGAAATAGAAGCACACAAGTATCATTTAGATTTACAAAGTTCACATCGTACTTTAGGAGGGTTTGGAAATAGCCGAATTACCTCAACTCAAAAATGTAACGCTGTTATAATAGTGGATGGAGTAAAAATAGAGACTGAAATACTGGTAGTTCCAGATAACAGTCAAATTCATAAACTTATGATCGGTCGCAGCGCGCTAGATCAGCCACATGTCCGAATTGAGAAAACTTATCAGAAACTTAAAATTATAAACGTCAACGAATTAAATAAAAAAGAAAGTAAAGCTGATACAACAATAATAAAAGAAATAACAACTAATTTAGAATCTGAACTAACAAATAACAGTGAAACAATAATTAATAGTGAACCAATTATAAAAATCAACGAGAGTGAAACATTAATAACCAAAAATCAAGAAATAATAAACCAAACTACGTCAAATTCTTTAGAAATACCCGAAATGGACCAAATAAATCATGTAACTACGAACCAAAATGAAATAATAGAAGAACTTACTACAATTAAAAATTTAGAAGAAGAAATTAACAGTGAAATACAATTTAAGGAAAATGTAACAAATTCTCAGCCAATAAAATTAAGTGAATTACCAATCTTCGAAGAAATACAGGAAATCAACGTGGAACCTGAAATTGATAACCAAACAAAACAGTGTTTATTAGAAATTATAAATAGAAACAGAGAATCTTTTTCTACAAATTTAAGTGAATATAAGTTAACAATAAAACTAAATAAGTGTCAGTTTTTGAAAACAACAGTAGATTTTCTTGGACACAAAGTCAGTGCACAGGGCATAGTTCCTGGTGACAATAAGTTAAGTGCTATAAAGTTATATAAACAACCTGAATCTGTGAAAGAGATAAAACAATTTGTGGGTTTAGCAAGTTACTTCCGAAAATTTGTGCCGAGATTTGCACAAATCGCCGAACCCCTAACTAAATTAACAAAACATGACGAGCCGTTCTTATGGACGGTACATCAACAACAAGCCTTCGATACACTTCGGTCTGAGTTAGTCAGTGGCCGAGTGTTAACATTATTCGATCCTTCTAAGGATCATGAGTTACATACTGATGCCTGCCAAATGGGTTTATCAGGCTTATTATTACAAAAAGAAGAAAATGGTTTGAGACTAGTTTCCTGCTATAGTCGGAAAACTACTTCGTTAGAACAAAAGTACCACAGTTACGAACTTGAGACTCTCGCCGTTGTCGAGTCAATGGATCGATTCCGTTCCTTCCTGTTAGGAAAACAATTTGTCGTCGTTACGGATTGTAGTTCTCTAAAATCTACAGCCGCTAAAAAACAATTAATACCACGTATAGGCCGATGGTGGCTTAAGCTATTAGAATTCAACTTTACAGTCAAGCATCAACCAGGAAAGAGGATGCTACACGCCGATGCTTTGAGTCGAGTTCCTGTTGAAGAGTCAACTGAGATGACCGAAGCTGACTGCAATATTTTTAATATAAACACCGATGATACCGATTTAATCACTGATTGGTTAGCAGTAATTCAAGAAAGTGATCCTGAATCCCAAAAAATTAAAGGAATCTTACAAAAACCTCCGTTAAATCCCATGGAAAAACAAATCCATCTGGATTATAAATTAAAAAATGAGAGACTTTTCAGAGTAAAAGATAAAGAATTGAAATTCCTAGTTCCCTGCGGTTTACGCTGGAAGCTTATCTACGAGAATCATGACCAGAGAGGACATTTTGGCCTAGAAAAAACGTTGCAGTCTATCAGTAAAAATTTTTGGTTTCCTCGAATGAGGCAAACTGTCAGTAAATATATTTCCGCATGCGTGGAGTGTGCGTACCACAAACTACCTGGAGGACCCCGTATCATCCCAGAGAAGAAGATTCAGAGGAATCATTGCCGCGGACCGGATGAAGCTGTACATTCCCCTACAAGAAGCACCCTATTCTGTGGAGGATAACTAAATTGGATTGAGGACAACCCAACCGTCATAATGGCCGAGCTGTAAGGTCATATTTTTTCCGCTGCGTGAAGTTAGCATAAATTCTGATATTAAATTTAAATGAATTAACGTTCAATGTATTATTATTATTTTTAGAGTGTAAAATTACATTCCCCTCTCGTGATCACTTCGTGACACGAGAGCATTTATAATTACGAATATATATTTTCTCATGTGTTAATTATAAGTTAGAGTTAAGTTGAAATGTCATCGAGTACAGACGTATAATTGCATTCTGACAAAATAGCAATAAATTATATTTAAAATAAACTTGATGTCTTTTCTTGAAATCAAATATATATAAAATATTCAAATAAACATTTCACCTTACATATGTGTTGTTTAAAATTTAAATAAGTTGTCGCGTGACGTTGACACAAAAAAAAAATATACGCAACAAAAATCTTACAATTGTAAATTGGTTTATAAACTTTCCTTTGTCGTACTGTGTTATTTCTATCTTCCACGTATAAATCAGCAATATTTGACTCATTATTGAAATTATTCAGATTTTATCAAATTGGTTTGAAATTTTTGTTTTCGTGCAGATAAAATATTAGAAAAAATCCTAATAATTTTATATTCAAAATTATAATCTATATGTCTGTCTGTCTAGTATTTTTCAAGTTAAATAATATTTAAGAAATAATAAACAAATAAAGAAATGGGTCGATATTAAAGGTCAGTGTCCAGACACATTTAAGTTTTATTGATAAGGAATGGGATTTTTTGTTATTAAATTAAAATATGCGTGTTTGTAGGTATGTATATGTTGCCAAATAAAATATCAATAAATAATCTTGTGTCTCGTCATTCTATTAAAGTTTTCCTGTGTTTTGTTTTTTTTTGTGCGATGATAACAATAATATTATTCAAATCTTTAAATAATTTAGAGTTTATATTTGTGACGCTCCTACTGTGTGAGTGTTTGTTTTTTGATCATTTATTCGCGCAAAATTACACACGTGCCTTATATTTTGTTTGTTTTCCAACACACAATGCATGCGTGATTCTATGATAGAATTTTTCTTGCATCTTTTAACATTAAATTAATTGTAGAAGAATATGTGTTCCTTGTACTGACCTTTTCTTTCGTTCCACGATGAGTTATATTTCCTTGAAAAAATCTTCTAACATATCCTCGTATATAACCAGTAACACATTTTTCATAATCAAAGCCTGGAAACCAACACAACGATCCATAACCAAATACCCAAATATAAGAATTTTCGTTATAAAGTTCTGTTGCAGAAATGTTAACGTCAGTATTATCCATTTTATTTTTAATTAACTTCACACAAAATAAAAATTTAATAATAAATTACAAAAAATAAATAACTTAAAATTAATAAAAAAAATTAATTTGTAAAATGTTTAAAAGATTTAATATCCAGTATTTTTATTAATTTTTTTAAGTAACTTAAATTAAAACCACCACTCTTATAAATTACAATTGAAACTCTAATATTAATTGTTAAATTTTTTTTTATTATTTTTCAGTAAAATTAAATATTTTATTTTTCCACTATATAATTTTCTGACCGTCTTTATCACTGTACATTTTCAAAATGATACCCTTTTTGTATTGTTTTTCTTTTTTTTTTTTAAATAAACAACGACAGACTGAGAATATATCGTTCACTTTTACTGTATGAATATCATACAACTAATAAGAGTTTATATATTCAAGAGCTTTTATTTATTCATTAATTTTTTTTATACTGCAATAAAAGAATTAACGAAATTTTAACGATTGTAATTTTTAGGTACTATTTTTATGAATAATACCAAAATATGTTTTTGCTTTATTATTATTATTTTTGTTTATCAAAAATTAAGAAATTAATTGAAATAGTTGCTGTATGTATGTATTAATTGTACATAATAAAATATATCTTTATTATTGTACCAATACAATCAAGATCAAGGAGAACCATGAAGGTTATTATGTATGTAAATTTAGAATTTTCTTTATTATTATACATAATTTGTGTGAAATGAAGAAAAACGAATATAAACGAGTAAATAAAATATTATGAAATTTTTGACGGTTAATTTTTTTATATTTACTAATGTATTCACGTACAGAAAATGTTCTTCAAATAAAAAATATAATTGAAATTCGTGATCGTGTACACTCTAAACACTGTTTATTTTTGTTTTTTAAAATCTCAACAAACTCATTTATAATTATTACTTACTACTATCTAAAAATTATTCTGAGTAAAGAAATTCTATCTAAAGCATTAGATAAAATAAAGGCTGATAATAGTATTTATTTATTAATTATATTAATCATGACCATAATAGTTTTTCTAATTTTCTAAATGGTTAATAAGTTAAAACAAATTTCCGATTTGCGTCAGAGATCGTTTTCTGTTTAAAAAAGATGTTTTACTATTTTGTCATAAATATTTTTTTGTACCACTTATTGATTGATGCAAACAAATTAAATGTTTGTTATAAAAGGGGGAAATATTGCAAATTAAATTTTTCAACTAAAGTAGAAATGTTTACGTTGGTTTCTCAAGACGTCGTTACATATAACAAATAACGCAAACGTTATTTTTATTAAAATATATAACGTGGGTGTACATTTACAGTATAGTGTACAGTGTAGACTAATAAATTGGATTCATTGTAAAGTGATGAATTTTCCCCCCAATTATTATGAACACTTTGTCAAATTTATATGACGCAAAAATTTTTTAAATGAATAAGTATTTATGTTTTATCGTCTTTAAATTTTAAGTTTGGGAATATTTAAAAATTTGAGGAAAATTAATTTGAACGGTTTAAGTCTTTGGTTGCTTCAATGATCTATACTTTTTTTTCACTGACATGAAATGAAAAAGTGAACTCTGAATATTAAATATAAAATATTTGTTATTCATTTTTAATATCTAAATTATTACATTATAGATGATATTTATATTGTGATTATAAATCCATTAAATATAGTCCTTTTTGTATTATTGAAGCAAACCTTTGAAAGGAAAATGTTTATTTTTCTGAACATTTTACTTATTTTATATGGTATGGATATTGCAAGTGGATTTAAAAAGTTAATAATATAACAGTGAGTATATTTATATAATAAAGTGAATTAAAGAATTTTTAAATAGGTATAAATTATTCCATAGGTTCCACAATATCTTAAAGTTTATGCAAATCCTATGTCACCAGGCCTGACTGTTAATACAACAACTAAAATTGTACAATTTAGTGGAGTGATTGGAAATATATTGGAAACAATTGCAAAATATTTAAATGTTTCTTTTCAAATACAATACACACATAAAGATTGTGATTTATTTGTAAATTTTGAAGATAAAAACCAAATTATTCTTCCAATTTGGCCATATATTGTAGGAAATTACTGTGTTATTTACGTTAATTGTAAAAAAATTCCAGGCTATGAAGTTTTTGTTAATAATTTAACATTCTTTGGTTATTTGTTTTATGCCTCTGCTTCAATATTAGGTTTTATAGTCTTAGTATTTTTGTATAAAGTAAGATTGCACTTTAATGTTTTTGATCGGACTGTAATTTTAAGAAGTGTGATTCGTTCTGTTCAAATAAGTAAAACAATTTCCACTTTACACAGTTTTAGTTTATATAAATGCTACAAATTTTTAGGTCTAGCACAAGGATTTACAGTTCATGGACATGAGAGTTATTCAATAATCGATGGGTACTAAATAACGAATAAAAAAAGAATGTTTAAATTTAATCTAAATCGAATATCAGAATAACCATGATTGTGGTTTTCTTTTTACAATATTCAACAATTGTTACTATAGGTACGTATTTGTATGAAAAACTTAGTGCTCCGACATTTGGCCCTACAAATGAAGAAATGTTAAATCTCGAAAATATTAATATTGATAATGGAATGGATAATATCTGTTATGAGGAAATATTAAATGGCAGCTTTGAAAATAGAATTTGTATGGTTGATTGTTTAGTCGCTGAGTAAGGATAATAATTATGTGTAAACAGAGAATATTTTGAAAATATATATTTTTAATAAATTTTAGGAAAATTTGTAAGGAAAATTATGCAATCCATTTGTTGAAATTCCCTCCACTTTCTTTCAGGAATTGGATTAAAATTTCAAAATTTGAAGAACCAATTATAACACTCATGAGAAATTATTACCAAATAGGACGTATTCAACGTTATTTTCAAAGATTTCACGAGATTGGTTACAAGTATTTTATTTAGAAATTTTCAATCTCTTAAATAGAAACATTATTATTATTTTTATTGTAGAAAAACAAAATCTGTAAGTTTTGGAGAATCTGCAAACTATAGAGATTATCGTAGTATATTTCCAATTATATTTTATGGACTTGCTACAGCTAGTGTAGCTTTTATTATAAAAATATTATTTGCTAAAATAACAAAGAAAAAATAAGAATTATAATAAATTTAATTGCATTTAAGTGAAAAAATGTGCTTTAATTTTGAATCTGTTAATAATAACAACATAAACAAAATATTATTTCTCTTGATGAATAACCAAAATTATGTAGATTTATACACACACACATAAAATACAAATAAACAAAACTGATCAAATATACGTCACCAATTGTAATTTTAATTTTCCTTTGAATTCTTATACAAAACATTAATTTTAAATTTTGTTGAAATGTTTTCTATAGTTGTAGAAAGTCATACGAATTATATAAATGATTGAAACTATTTCCCATAATGAATTATGCAAAGGAAATTTAACAATAAAATTTCATTTAAAGATTATCCTCAACGTAAATACGCAAAATAATTCGAGCTAAACCTAAATATTATTCTGGACTCAAACCAAATTAAAACATTTTTGTTTTTTCTAACAAAAATCATTTAAAGAAAGAGCAAAAGGGTGTTTTATGTGTATTTTTAAAGCATATGCATTTATTATTTTTTTTTACAAACATTCATCATTTTATAAAGAGAATTTTTTAAATAACAAATATTACCTGCAAAATAAATTAAATAAAAAAGATTTTTAAGAAAATTCTTCAGTTTTTTATATATATATATATATTTTTGTTTTGTTTTCTTCATCCTTTGAGATTAGAGATTTTTTTTTCTTATTTTTATATGTTGCATTCGAAAACAAACAAAAGAACAAAAAAAAAATAGGTACCTTATTTATTGAATCAAAAGAAAAAAAAAGCACCATTCCATTTTTTTGATTTTTTTTTTCTTTTCTCTTATATTGGACGCTACATGAATTTTTAACTAATTCTTTTTCTTTTATTCCAATTTCAATTTTTTTTTTCTATAAATCAAAATTTCATAATAATAACATTATTCTGGTTTTCAATTATTTTTTTTTGTCTCAACAAAAATTACATTCTTATTTTTGAAGACATTTTTTTGTGGCATATTTTTCCAAATTTTATAGTTTTCTTTTATCTCGTGGCTTTCTTTTGAAAATACAAAAAAAAAAAATTTAAAAACAAGAATAAAGTGAAAAAATTCAAATTAAAATTAGAAGAAAAGAAAACAGGAAAAAGAACACCTTACACATTTTGTTTTAAAATTTAAATTGTTCTCTAACAATTATTTTATTTTCTTTTTATTGATAATTTAATTTTCGTTTTCAAATCATTAAAATATTTCTGTTTAGTTAATTTAATTTAATTTTTTTTTTAATTAGCACTGGAAAAAAATTTGAGAAATAATAAAATGTCAAAACTACAGAGTCAAAAAAGAAAGAAAAAAAGAACGCACGTGACCAATAAATGATTATTTACGATTTTACCTTCAGAGATACAAAAATTAAATATATAAATTAACATTTTTCTTCCAACTCTATCTCTCTCTATCCTTCTTTCTCTTACATAACTATATAATAATTATTTCTTTATTTATTTATGTTTTTTTTATTGTTATTAAATCTATACAATTAATTAATTAATAATTATTAAAAAAAGAAATTATCATACATCTTAATTATTGCAAAAATTGTTTTAAATTATTTAATTTTAAGTAATTTTTAATGAAAAAAATGTTAAAAAAATGTGAATTCTTCTGAAAGTGACAAATCTCTTTCTATTTTGTTGAATCGAGTCTTTTTCTATTCATAATTTTTTTTTTAATTTAAATAAATATTAAATTTAATTTCGGATTCTGTGATTTTTTCTTTCAATAAGCACAATTCTCGATGCAAAATTTATTGTTTGATCAATCAGAATATAATATAAATAATAATTCTGTTATAATTATTTGTAATAACTATTTTATTCTTATATTTATAAACCGTTTTATGTTCTCCAATTTAAAGAGGTGGGGTACAAAGTTATGAAGATTACACATTTATTAAATTTATCTTTTATGTATTCATTTCTTTTTGTTTAATTTTGATTTGATTTCTATATTTTTTCTTGACTGTAATAATTTATATGATGTGTAGTTAGGTACCTCTCTAGTTTAGTTAGTCCATTCAAGGCAACAACAAAAATAACAATAATAATAAATATTTAAACAAAAAATCCCATCATTTTTAATCTCATAAATTAATTTAAATTAGAAGAAGAAAATAAAAAGAAAAAGGCTAAAAAATTAATACAACAAAATAAAAACAAGACATCTTTTTCAAAAATCTATTTAATGAATAATAATAAATTATTCTTATGAAGAAAATGAATTTTGCGAATGCAGCAAAACGGTTTCATTATATAATTATTAATTCTTTTTTTATTTATTTATTATTTTCTGATATGTTGATTGAGGGGTTGAAGAGAAGTGTATAGTGAAAATTTTTATTTGTGTAAAATGGTAGAAAAAATATAAATTATATTTTAAACGGGCTTAAGTATTTGTCGGCGAAAGAGCCGGGTGAGTTTAATCTTTCTATTAAGAAGGTTTTCGCAGTTATTCTTCGGAGTATATTTAACATCAATTTAATATCGGTAATACTTTTTGAATCTATAATTTAATTGGAAAATTTAAAAGAAATATCGAAAGATGTTTTGGTAATCTTCAAGTAAAAAATTTCAATTTAAAAAGAAAATTTAATTTTATAAAAATCTAAATAATTAATTAAAAATTTTACCCAATTAAATTTGGTCATTTTTTAATGTTAGCAAACTTAAAATCAATAATTTCATACCTTAAAAAAGATTACACGAAGTGGTCATGTGAAGACTAATTATTAGTGGTAAACAGGAAGGCTAGGACAATTAAACCTAAATATTATATTATTTCATTATAATGATGATGTCACACTTTATATCATCATTACAGGGTGATTTAAGTGAAATATTATAAAAGTTAATATTATTTCCACGATGTTAATTCTACAATATTATAACAAAGACAATATTTACTAGATTTTTATAGTTGTTACTTCTAACTGTTAGAAAAGTATAATTTTTTTTGTAAAGCAAAATGTAAACCGACGCAAGAGACAATTTATAATATAACATTGTGTTTAAGAGAGAATGTCAAAAGTATGAAAAATAAAAGAAAATTAGTTTTGTAATCATAATAAATCGTAACCATTTTATTAGAAATCGATTTTAAATATCACGTCTACGTAATTAAATGTAACGAGGAAATTTTTTTTAATTGATTAAAATTAAGTTTAAATTATCATTACTTAGAATGCAATGAAAAATAAGCTTTTTTTATCTTTTGTATTTAACGAATTTACTACTCACAACTCAACCATATAAAATACAAAATTATTAATTAAAACGAATTAATAATTAGCCATTTAATAGATGTACTATTTAATTTTTATTGACTATAAAAGTACATAAAATAATTTTATTTTAGTAGAGCAGAGTAGAATAACACACACACACCATTTAAAAAAAATTTTTCTTCAAATTTAAAATTTAATAACGCTGACGTAAAATTAATAATAATCTATAAAAGAATGGTACGATGTCTAAAAACTCTTTCTCTATCCCTTCTTCCAGCAACCCCCAAAATAAACTAAACAACTTTTTTCTGAATAGAAAGATTAAATTTATTCTTCATTTTTCTTCCTTAAAATACTTCATTTTTCTTCTTCTTTTTTTAGTTTCATTAACTTTAATTATAATTAATTTATTATTATTTTTCTCATAAATAGATTTCTTCTTTGTATTAATTATTTCTTTTTTGACATGCAGATTCAATTTACAAATTTATATAGTTTTTTCTTTAAGTTATAGTTTATATTACAGAATTAATTATAATTAATTATATATTTCATGTTTTGCTATTGGTTGATTTTAAATAAAATATATAATTAAATTTTCAATATTCATTTTATTTAGGTATGTTTTGTTTTTGTTTATTTTTTTAGTTCTCTTCGTTTATATTTTAATGTTTTTTAGTTAATTTACATTTTACAATTTTTATTATTTATAGTGAATTTTTTTTCAATCTACTTTATTGACATTTCTTTTGTTTTTTTTTTGCATTCTTTTTATTATGTATTTAGTTATTCTGTAAAAAAATTTCACAAAAAAAAAAGAAGAAAATTTTAACAAAATGTCTATAAAGAAGAATGCTTTGAGTTTAATTTTTAAAAATTCTTTTCTTCTTCATTTTTGTTCTAAATAAATAATATTAAGATTTGTTTTTCTTTAATCGTTTATTTTTATTATTAAGTCATTTTTTTTACAATTTATCGTTTTACCATTTTATCCTCTGTTTCATTCTAAACAAAATCTTTTTTTGTTGATGTCAAAATTATAAAATTATTGCTATATTCCTAAAATAAATATAAGTTTTTATATGTCTTGAAAATTGTAAATAATCTTTTGTTTTTAAATCAATGATAAAAAAATTAATGTGAACAATCTGAGACTATTAATTATTCCTGGTGTTCAACACACATAAATAATAGAAAAATAAACTAATTTTAATTGAAAAAAAAATTGTAAAAGTAAATGAATTCAAAAAAACATAATTAAATAATAAAACAAATTTGTGAGTGAATTAAGTGAAAGTGAGTAAAACAATATAGAAAAATGTGTTTTCTTTGTGTAATTGTATGTAATGTTCTTTTGTGATGTATCTTGTATATGTTAATTGCTATTAAAAGAAAAAAAAACATCATCATCAGTAGTATTTTAAGAATACAAATTAAAACATCAAAAAAAAATGTACGTTTTGTCAGATTAAATATTATTATTATTATTATTATTATCTTGCTTATTTTTCAGATTCATTTTCTTTTATGCTTCCTTTTTTTTATTTTCTTCTTCATTTTTTTTATTTATTTATTTTCTTTTTATCTTAAATCAAAATATAAAATATATATATTTTCTTTAATTACATTTTTTTTATTTTTTTTTTATTCCTATTATCTACGGTCTCTATATATCTTTTTTTTCTTGGTTTTTTTTCTGTAAAATCTTTCTTCATTCATTTATTAATTAATTATTTACTCTTTTTTTTTTCTTTTCTTTTAAATTAAATAAAATTTGTAAAAATAATATTAGTTTCTGTTTGTTTTTTTTTTCTGTTATTCTAAAAGGTAATATTTTTTTTTCTTTCATTTTGTTTTTCCATTATCTTTATTTTCCATTTCCCTTTTTTTTATTCAAAAATAGTTTTTTTTTTGTAAAAAATTCTTGCATTTAAAAAAAAGAAGAAAAATGAGACAAAACAAAAGAAATTTAAACAAGAATTTTTATTAATTTAGATTTTCCTATTGAATAACACAACAAGTACATTTTTTCTTTTTTTTATCTTCAATTATGACATGGCTAGCTGACTGTGGTGTTGGTAGAACTTGATTCGAAATTTGTGTTTGTGTTTTATTTGTTGCATCACCATTTGTTGATGTTGTTGTATTTTTTTCTGTTTGTTTTTGTGGTGATTTTGTACCATTTTGTGTTGATTGATATTTTGGTGCCTAAAATTAATAAAAGATAAAGCATAAAACTTTTTCTCTCATAACTAAATCTTATTAGAAGAAACAATTTTACCTCAAGCTTTACAGCACCACCATCAACGACTGTTGTTCCATTTTCGGAGGGTTTTTGGTGTATTTCACCATTAGCAATATTCTGAGGTTCACCCGTAGGTGTGATTGGTTTTCCACCTTCAATAAATAAAATAAAACCATGAAAAAAAAATTATTATCATTCAAATTTTGTGATGTAATAATAATTGCCTACATTTAAGGGAATTTTTTTTATTAACTGATTAGAAGATTCCAGGTTCAATTTCCTGGTTAGATCACAGATAAAACCATTTTTTTTTGTTTTTGTTAAGAAACAAACTTACCTTTTATCAAATTAACAATTTCATCAGCTTCTCGAGAAAGATCTCCTCCAGGCCTGAAAGGATTATCCCAACCTGACTCAGTGCTGTAAAAAGAATCACATTTTTTATTAGATATAACAAAAAAACGGATCATCATTGATTTTTAATCGTTTATAATTTATTTAATAATAAATAAAGAAAGAAAAAAAACTTTAAATTAAATGACTTATGACTAAACTTATTCAAATTTACCTATGACGTCGTTTAATGTTATATTCATTTCGTGGGACTTGAACTACATAATAGAGTGCACCACCATGAGACTGTGATTGTTTCATTTTTATTTATTCAAAAAAAACAACAACAACAACTAATCTAATAAATTTAATTTTTTTTTCGAAGAATTCAATGTTTCTGCAGAGAAAACGTCAGAATGGATGAACGTTTTAATTTTCCGTAAATAACATTTTTTTTTCTTTCTCTATCTTTTTACAAAAAAAAAAATAAAAAAGAAAAAGTTTCTATTTTTAAACTCTTTTATTTTCTTTTTATAAAAAATAAATATTCTGTTACTTTTTTCATTTAACTAAGGCTAGAGTAAGCTTAAGTCTAGAATTTAGACATGTTTTATAAACGTGAAAAAAAATATATATTAAGATTTTTAAACGCAATTTAAATTAATTATTTTTATAAATTAAAATGTTATTATTTTTGTTAGGAACGGATGAGTCAACAGATTTATTTATTTTATTATTTAAATTTTTTTTAAATGAAAATCACTTTGATAATTCGGATGGGGGGGGGGGGGGGATTTTGTTGTTGGTGTTGTTGTATATTAAACAACAAGACTCTTTAAATATTCCAAGGCTAAAAAATATTGCTCCTCTCGTTTACACGTTAATTTAATTTTGATCAATTTGTTAATTTTTTCATTGTTTTTAATACTATTCGCCTCTTCTTATTATTTTTTACACGTACGTATATTTTTATATTATATGTATCTGTATTTTTACTTTGATATATTTGAACTTTAGAATAAAATTTTGTAACCCTAAACTAGGTTACTAGATCAAAAAAATATTTATAAATTGTTTTAATGTTACATCCCGCTGATTCTTCTTTCTCAGAGGCAACTTCTTACTTTTTGTTATAAATATTTCTAAATAAGAAAACAGTTTTTAATTGGTGAACTTTGACATAAAATATATTACATTAAAAAAAAGGCAACAAAAAAAAGAGGAATATGAAGAACAAAACTCAATTGATTGATTAAAAAAAAAATCGTTTATTGAAAAAAAGAAAAGAAAAACAATTTAAAAATTTCAAGTTCAAGGCAAACTTTGTTCTTATAAAATAAAGATTATAAAAACGCACTATAAAAAAATAAAGTATCTTTCTTTATTTAACTTTTTTTTTTGTATATTTCTATCTTTTATTTTTGGTCAAAATCCAAAAAAATAATAATAACTAACATTCAGCTCATGACAAAAAAAAATTCCAAGGCATTTTTCTTATAAAAACAAAAAATTATTGCACTTTTTCTTCACAATAAAAACAACAAAACAGAAATTACAACAACAAAATGGACTTTTTATTTATTTCTTTTATGTTTATATATTTTTATTTTGGTGTCCCAGTTTATCTTTTTATTTTTTTGTAAATATTTTATCACTAAAAATATTGCATTTTCAGGAATCTTTATTCGTGTTTCCAGTGTAATGTTACGTTCTATTTTGAGGCGCTGCCATCATAACTAATTTCTCTACAGTCATCATTTTCATGAATTTCCATTTTTCTTTTTATTATGAAAGAATAATATCTGTTTGTATGTATTTGATTTGTAAACACTGGCATTTGCCTGTTTTTTTTCAAATCAAGGATAGGAAAAGCCGAACCCACAGAAAATAAATATTACACCTTTTATTTAATTAAGAAAATAATTTTCTTTTAAATTCACAAATGAAAATTCATATTTTTGTTTAATGAAGACGATGCCCACAACACGATGATACTTTAATAAGAAGAAAAAAAATAAATTGTGAAAATTGTGCGAAAAAATCCTTTTCGTATTGAAATGTAGTTCACACCTGCGCAATGTGAAAATTTTCATTGAAAATTTAGGAAGGGGAAAAATTGAAATTGTTTTGTTTTATTTGAAGTTCTTTTGTTTTAAAGCATTTTCAAAACATTTATTACTTTAAAGGTTAAAAAAAATTCGAAATGAGGGAAAATATGGTTCCACATATGACTGTAACGATTTGCATAACATTTTTTTTTAAATCACTTTTTACATTGTTCTTTATTTTTACATTTTTGTTTTATATTATTAAAAATAATTAAACCTCATTTCCTAACGTATTACTTCCACCATGTTTTTCTTTATTTTTTTATTTGCTTTGAACAAAATTTCTGAAGAATGAATTTGTCTCACCCCAATAAGAGACGTGACCTTTACTTTTTTAAATTCCAAAAGCTCATTCGGTTAAGAATTTTTTTTAAAACAGAAAATAAAATTAGTTGAGTATTATTTTTGGTTGCAAAATAAAGAAATAATTGAAATTAAATCGAAAGTAAAATTTAAAAATTTTATTGAAATTTCATGTGAAATTCGATATTATAAAATTGAGAGTTTTATTATTGCTTTGATTTATAATTTCTCAAAAAAAAAAAGAAAATAGTGCGTCACATTTAATAATGATTTCTTATTATTTTTGGATGATTTTCATAATTTAGACTAACAGTCATTATTTTCACAATTAAAAATAATCGTTTTTGACACACAATTTTATTCCATTTTAAATAATTTTATTTGAATATGTTCGATTCAATCTGTATGTGTACAAAACTAAATTCGTATTTAAACTTCAATTATTTGTGACAATATGCGTTATTAGAAACTTCCATCAAATCAATTATTTATGAATTTTAAAATTAAACATATTTTTCATTTTTTAATTTAAAACTTTCTGTGAAAGAAAGAAAATATTTACAATTTCTCTAGTAAGCAGACGACGGAACTTCTAAAAATTTATAATAAGAATTTTACATAAAAAAATTGTATCTCATCTTCTATGAAATCTGATATTTTCATAAAAAAAAAAAACAAACCACAAGCAAAATAAATAACCGCTTTTTATTCTCTCAATTATTCTGAACAAAAGAAGTCATTATAAGGTTTTTTTTATTTAGTTACCAATATAAAGATAAACCAAAGTAATGCATATTGAAGTGATTTAAGTTATTCATAATGAACAGTAAAATAAAACAAAAGAGTATACAAAGATTTACAAGGAAGTGAAAGAAAAATGAAAAAAAATCTCCTTTGAATATTCAACTCTATGGAGTCTGAACTGAATTTCATGATCATATTTTAGAAAAGTATAATTTTTTATTGAACAAAAAAATATTTTAAAACAACCATTTATGCAAAAACGAGTGCGAATGTATTGGACTCAGTATTCCTTTTTCTTTATAATTGCTAACAACAAATTTTTCAATATTATTGAAAAAGTGTTTAATTTTTTCTGTTGGACTGTTCTTATTTTATTCTACTTTTTGCATTTAACATTTTACGATATTTACACCTCCACCCATTTGAAAATGCCATGAACCATCGCATTATTATTATTATATATCCAGTATATTTAAACGAGGTCAATTTCTTTCAAAGTACTTTATTTTTTGTTATTGTTGTTCAATTGTTTAATTTGGTTTTTATAAATTTTTAAAATAACAACATGCAATTAGTTTTCTTAGAAAATTTATATTAGAACATTTGTATTTTTTTTTCTATTTTATAGATCATCAATCTCATTCTCAGAACCGTCATCAATATGAGGAAATGGTTTTTTTTATTATTGCGGTAAAAGACGAATGAATAAAAATTTAAGAGTTCATTTTTGCGAGATTTAGTATTGCATAATATCGTCACTTTGTGTGAACATTCCATTTTTATTTATCATTCGTGGTGTTAAATTTTGTATTATTTTTTCATTAAAGCGCAATAAAGTCATTTAAATTTAGTATGTTCAGTTAAATGATGACCTTTGGCAAGGCAAGTATAATAAAAAAATATATTTAAAATAAATGTATACATAAATCGATTCTTCATTTTAAAAATACTTTTGTTATTGTTAATAAACATGATACAATTACAAATGTGAATTGATTTTACAATTAGATTTTATCAATAAAGTACAATAAATTATTGGTCTTGATTTTGAATTGAATTCTCATTGAAAATAAACAAAAATAGTCTCAATTTTTCTCTTACAACAAACGAATGGTGTCTATTCTAACTTAATTCCAAAAATTTTAAAAATCTTACCTGATTTGCCTATCATAATTTGGCTGAATTGTTACTGCTACAGTTGTTGCCATTTTATCGTCAATTGAATTTGTCTCTGATAGAATTGAATTATCTATCAATATTGAATTATTATTTTCACCAAAAAATGGTATCTGATTATCTGGTGGACTGACTTGTTGTGGTTTTGAACTTTGAAAAAATGTTACACGTACTTTTGATCGTTCAACTCTAGAAATTTATGAAAAGAAATAAGAAACACAAAATGAATAAATGATAAATTTATTTAAGTAGGTAAAATAAAAAAAAAAGAAAGGGAATAAGTCTCGTCACTTGACTAATATATTTATATGACTTTACCTTGACCAAAATTTGTAAAAAAAAATACACAAAGGTAAAAATAACGAAAGTTGATAAGTCATGGTGTAATCATTAATATCTAATACCAAATATAAATCCGAATAAATCGATGAAAAATGAAAAAGTAAAGATTTTCCCTATTGCGTATCGCAAAAAAAAAGTTGACGAAAATACATTCTTATTAAATGAGATTAATGTAGTGGTAAAGGAAATTGTAAAATAAACTTTCTTTACTTTTCTACAAAAAATAAAAAAATTGCGGATGAATCCAATTCAAATCAATTTCTTGTTAACCTCTCTGATTTTCCTCCCCAAATTAACTACTAATTAATTACAATATAATTAAGGTTTGCGTTTTACTTGTGATTTTAAAATCGTAATGTCATTTAGTCAGTATTTATAAAATATTTAAACAATTAATCACTTATAAAATTAGAAAGTACAAACAAAATGTAGATAATGAAAAAATTTGAATAAAAATAAAGTATTTTCCTCAAAGTTCAATACAAAAAATAAAACTGACCTAATTTCAGTTGGGATTTGTTAGAAAAACGAAGAAACATATTTGTAATGTTTATCTTTCTATTGCATTACAATAATATATACAGTGGTGGGGTATCAATTTTTATACGAGGGGTGATCATTTTTAAAAATATGATTTTTCTACAAATTGCCCTGAATATCTGATTGCTCTCTTCTTAAGTCTTCAGATGAAATTTGTCCTTATTAACTTAAAGATATTTTCAATAAAGGAAAGGATTGCCCCTTTTAACCAAACACCATTGATTATATGTATTATGTAATTTATTTTCTGTGGTAACAAAAAAAAATTAAATCTAAATAGAACAAAATAAAACTAAACAAAACAAACATAGGCATAAGTAATATTTTCATGGAAATCTCATATTTCCAATTTCAATTTTTGTGTATTTTTCTTTTTTTTTAAAAAAATCGATTATATTCCAAAATATCTTTTTTTACGACAGCACCAATTTTATAAGCCAAACCAAATGTTAAAGTAAAACCATCATTATTTTTGTACAAATTTTGTCTGAAAAAATTAGGTTGATTACAATAGGAATCTTTCACTTACTTAGGGAAATGATAAATTAAAAAGATGAGAAAAAATTAGTAACAACTCAGCAAGAACAAATTAAAACGGTATCATGTGAAAGGTTAGTCAGTCAGAGTCAGGTTAATCAAAGTTATATATTTTATCTTATTGTTTATTTATTGAATAGAATAATTCTATTTTAAGAACGGAATACAAACTAAATACAACGAATTTATAATAATAAAATAATGAACCGTGATAAAATAATAAATAGAATAAAAATCGATTGATGTCGACGTTGTGGCGCCTGAATGTCGACATCCGCGTTTTAAAAGTTTTATCCAATTTTTATAATTCGTTTTTTTACTTTTCTTTTCGTATTATTTATTTATTCTTCGTGTTGCATTATACCTTTGCTTATTTATTTGATTTTCATATTTTAGCTTAAAACACAAAATAAAATATTTTGTTTAATAAATTATGGAACAAAGTTGCATTGTATAAAATAAATTATCGTAATTCATATTCAGGTCATGGTCCCTTTTAATATGCTAAGAAATTTTCTTTCCTTTTGAACGATGTAGTGATTTTCCCAGTTAGTACCCAGAGTAATCATTATATGTAATTGTAATTGATCAGATGTTATTAAAGATCTTTGAAAGTTTTATATTTTTACTTTAATTTATGATTAATTCATTCTATCTATTCATCATTACAAATTAAGCGTAATTTTAAACTGATATTTCATTATCAATATAATAGGATTAGATGCAATTGCATTTTTTGACCTCTTAATGAAATGAAATCATTGCAACAAAAATTACAATAAAAGAATATATATATATATTAAATATAATAACCACATCACCCACACACAATCATCATCAACAGCTTTAAAAAAAAATTAAACGAAATATTAAAAAAAAACAGAGAGAAAGAGAAAAAAAAAACATTTATTTATCCCAAACAATAATTGACCTTTTTAATGACATCACTTTTATTTTACATCTTACGTCCTACGTCAATAAGCGTAATATAAATTCTGATACATTCAATAAAGTAAAATATGTTTATTAATCGCATCTTCAATCTAACTCGATTCTGTATTTTAATTTCTATAAAAATCTTGATTATTTATAAGTTGTTTATTGTTATTCTTATTTCTTTTTGTTTTTCCTATGGTTATTTTTATAAAAATATTTTCATTTGAATTTCTCACTAAAAAAAACAATTAATAAATTAATTAATTATTTTTCAATTAGAATTCAAAACTGACTATTGTTATTTTTTTCATTTTTAATATAAATTTGAATGAAATAGAAATTATTCTCTATGATAATGATTATAATGACGACACGATGATAATAGAACAATCGACCAATCATTATTTTCATTTCTTTCAAATGACAATATTTTTTTTCAAGGGTATTTGAAGATTTTTTTTAGATGAGCGGCGAGGGGGAAATAAAAGCTGCCATTTTTTTATTTCTTTCTATATTTGTATATAAACAAAAGTCTCTCAATTTTCTGCTACAGCGATGTCGTTTAAGATAATTGGAAAATATTTTGAATATAGCGAACGCGTGTGTGTGTGTGTGTGAATTTTTAATGAGAAATTATCACGGACTTAATGTCATACGTGAATTTCTAGACAAAAAAGAATAAACAAAAACGAATATTTTTTTTGATCATTATTATTTTAATTTTTACTAAAAAAACGTCATGTTTCGTAGTTCAGAATGAAAAACTAATTCCATTATACAGTCGGATCTCTATAGGTTAGATTTCTGTAAAATGAAGTATTTCAGGTGGAATAAAGCTCTTTGAGTAATAGAGGTTCAAATGTAAATTGATACGTACATTTTTTTTTATTTGGACCATTTTTTAATGATGACATTGAGAAATTAAAAAAAAATATTTTAAACAAAATTTATATTTTTTTTTTCCTTATAATAAGAATACAATATTTCAAGTCTACTGGATGACCTTTTTCACATTTTAATAATATGTACAAACATATTTCGTCATTTTTACAAATAAACAAAAAAATGTAAATTGTAATATATTTGTTTTTCGTTCAAAATGAAAAAATATATATATAATAATTGAAAAAACGAATAAATTCAATCATTTCTAATAACTTCAATAATTCTATTTTGTTGGTTTCAGTAAGATAAATTCACATAAAAAAAACAAGAAATGCATACGAAAAAACAAAACAAAAATACAGGTTTTTGCTTTCTGCTGACCAAAAAAACACATAAAACAGCCACGAATTTATGTTCTGTGGGCTCTCAGTGATATATTCATTTAATTAGGCGTAGTAATCATTTATAGTAAATTTAGAACAAAACATTTAAAACCCCAAAAGTACTTAAAAAGATAATCAGTCGATAATTACAACAGTCATTGAACATTAATGAAAATTTATGAAAAGATTGTGTTGCAGAAAGCACATGTTATTTGGATTTGCAATGAAATAAAAATTAAAGTAAACGCATCATGTAAATAACTCAACTCGTAGACTGATAAAAAAAGTAGGTAGAATTAAAGCTAAAAAAGTGCAATGCAGTTCTGTAAAATTCTATTCGAAATTCTTATTCAACATTAAATAATTTTTCCATTTAGAGTTTTAGGGTAAAATCAGAAGTCCTTGACATCGAAACAACAAAACAAGTTTTTCTCTTATAAAATGTATATTCTTATATCTGTCTTTCGAAAATTATTTACACAAAGAGAAAGAGAGAGCCCGATATTTTTTTTTTGCATTTAAAAAAACATAAATATCTGGCTGGTTTTGTTTGTTATTTCTTACTTAATTTTTTGTTGTAGGTTTTGTAATATTGAATCATATTTAAATATAGAAAAAGTTGTTTTGTATTTCTATGTTTATGGTTTAATAATAATATTTAATATCCAATAATTTACAGTTTTCTATATACGCAAATGTATTGATTGCTTTTTATGTTTAAAGTTGTTGGAGTCCAATAACCGCGACGTAATATTATAACAAAAAAAAAAACAAATAACATAAAAATGATCATCATCAGTATTTTGTGGTTGGCAAAAAAATTATGTTTATTTTAATATTTGATCATCATCATCATATGACCATTACTATACTAGTCAACGTGCTTGATTTTATATTCAAAAGAGGAACAGACAGACGAATAGTTTCCAAATAAAATTGGTTTTAATGCGAATGAGGGGAGAAAAATTTCCTTGATCCTCTATATTTTCTTATTGTAATGAAATTATTTCATGGAAAATTAAAGAAAGCAAAAAAAAAACGTCCAGTAGTAATCAAGTTTTGCCATCATCATGATAATAATAAACACAACACATACAAAATTATTTAAGGTAAAAACAGTAACAGTCAACTTGACGTCGTCTGAATATGTATGTCGTCATTTTAATCGATTAATATTAAAAGGGTTAACTATATTCATGTGAACGGTTAAAAAAATTTATGTAAAAGAGAAAAAAACAACTTTTGCTTTCGATTAAATATTTGTGCCTAAGGCATGAACAAAGTAAAATTTATTTAAACACATTTAAACGCAAGGTAGAATATTTTTGAATCATCTATCTCAATTTACTCAATCCAAAATATGTTGTGTGACTTTTTCACGTATTTTGTCTTCTGCATATTTATGATTGTGGATTGCGTATTAAAAATCGCATATGATCTCTGTACAATCCCGAGTAAATTTTAATAAGAAAACCCATTAATTTCGTTTATTAAGGAAGGTGGTAAATTTTTTCAATTTTATTTACAGTTTTTTTTAATAAAATAAAAAACGCCATGCCGGATAACTATTCCCGGCAAATAAAAATAAAATTAAAAATGAAAAATAAAAAAAAAAACAAAAATTAGAATAATATTTCCGGTGGACTGATTAAATATAATTTACAGATATTAAAAACTACTGAGAATCCAAGGTTGGAATATTTTTTTGTTAGTTTCTAGATTAGTAAATCTCTCTGTACTTTTTTTTAGTTTTTCCGTTGATAGAAATTAGATAATTTTTTTACGTGTATGAAATAAATATAATCTGTGATCGATGAGTTCAGCGTACTAATAATTGGAACTTCAATATTAGAGATGCGAATTAGAGTAAAATTGCAACTCAATCTGGAAAAGCATGCGTTAAATATCGATGATTTTCCCTATAAATATAAATAAATAATTACGCCATAAAATTTTGTAACACGTGAAATAATAAAAGAGAGAAAGAGAGATATATAAAAATGGGAAAAAATTAGAAAAAAATACAGAATATAATTTTATTTTGAGAAAATAATTGTGGGTGGGACAAATTTTTTTCCTTTATATTGGCACAAGAGACAACTATTAAAATGACCTTGACTCTTTTATGTCAATTTTTCGTTTCAATGTTTTTAATTATCGCGTTAATTATTCATTCTCGTTTTATTTTATTTTGTTATTATTTTGATAAAAAATTATGATACATCATTTTAATCAATGTTTTTTTATTTTCATTCAATAGTTATTAATGTGACGTCATAATAGAATATTCGGTGGACGATTACGTAAATTAATTGATTGTGTTAGTTTTAATCGAAAAAAATCAATAAAAACAGGGAAAGTGTAATTAATTTATAAAAACGCTATTTTCTCCGCAAGTCATCTTTTGTTTTTAAATTTCTGACATTTTTTTAAGATTAAAAAACAAAACAAAAACGCACAATTCAAGTCAAGGCTATTTTCTTTCATTAATACACAGACGACCAATAATTAAGAATAAATATAAATTAGTTTTAAGTGCACAAAATTCAAAGACACAAAAAATTGTTTTCAAAATTTTTAGAAAAATTATGGTCTGTTTCAAAAATATCTTTAAATATTTGTAGATTCCCCTTTACATTCTTGTAACTAAAGCTTACTTTAAATTGTTGTGAAACCCATAGCAACTCTTCTAAACCTAAAATGTCAACATTCAGATATTCAACACCACGCCCCATAAAATAAAAACAAAAATATATCATTTATATGTGTCAATTGGATCTTCTTTCAATTTTTGTATTCTGACTAATAATATTTTGTTTTCGTTAATTCGTTTTTTATTTTTTTTAGTATATTTTTTATAGTTGATCGATTGTTATTGCCAGGCTAATTTTAACCAAATGATGAATTGCATTATAATATTCTATAAGAGTTTATTTCTTTATTTATATAAAGATGTCACTTTTTATTTTTATTTCTTACCTATACTTCTGTCTGATTTGTATTTTTTTCACTAAATTTAGAATTATTGATAATTTTAATTGTAGAAAAAAATATGTCTCTAATCTTTAAATTAAATTTTAATCATCGATGAGAAATTTACTTAATTTGTCATCTCTGTAAAAATCTACACAGTACCACAAATATACTATCACAAATGACTTGGTGAATTATCAAAAAATAACTGAAACTCTTTTAACCGCAAAAAAAAATTTAGAATAAAATATAAAACAGACATATAATTTATTTTTTAAGAGAGTGAGAGAGACAAACAAAATTTGCTTTCTCATTAAATTCCATTCTATATTTTTGGCATTTTTCCCATGTTTTCCGGATTACTTTTTCGTGTTTTTCTTCTTGGGAAGAAAAGAATTATGACGTCATATTCCGCCAAAATAAATATTATTACTATTTTTCATGATCAAAATGAAAATTACAAGTTTTTGTGCGATCAAGTGCGTCTTTACGTATGGTAAATTGAACGAGGATTAATTGAAGTTTCAAGTTGTTTCAACTAAAAAACAATTTTTTATATTGTTTTATGAGAGTGACGTAACTGTTTTTGTACGACGCAAAAATGTTTCTGATTAAAATTTGTTTTAATTTTCTAAAGACTTCATTCAGTCAGTGAAAATAATACATTTGAAATAGTAAAAGTATCAAATCTTAAAGAAAAAATTCATAATTTGTGTAAGTAACACTATATTATCAATACAAAATTATCTACGGACTACAACAATGTTTGTCAAGAAAATAAATACAATTTTCGCGAATTATCGACATTGATCGACATTTAATAAGATTTATATGAAGAAATAAAGTCAAGATGTTAAAAACGTGCCTTCAGCATCCATTAGTATATCACGATAGTAACAATAAATATTTTTCTTCTTAAAACGCGATCACGACTTAAATTCAAATAACATGAACGCGTCGATCATGTACATTTAATAGGTACATCAATAATACTGTTATCTCAATTGCACTTTTTTTTCTAAAAAAAAACGAAAGAACAAATATTGGTTTTTGTTTTCTTTTTTTCACGTAAATTCAACATGAGTTTTTTCTAAAGCACGAATTCTTAGAAAACTAAACAAATTAGAAAATTTAATTGATTCTTTTGATTATAAAAAACTCATATAGTGGCACTTATTATGATAATCAGTTGATCTTTAATAATTGAAATTTGTAAAAGTTTTATTTTAATATAAGTACGTTTATTAAAACAGATCAGAGACAAAAAGAATATAAATTAATTGTAAAGAAATTTAAACACAAGAAAGGGAAAATGAAAAAAGTATCAGCATATGTTGACGATAAACAGAAGCAACGATAAACAACGCACTATTATTAAACCATACAAAATTTACATCAAGAATCTGCGCAAACGCAAGAGACAAAAATAAAAAAAATATTGTTTTGTAGAGAACGCCTGAACCTATAAACACAGAACAAAAAATATACTTTTTAATTTTTCTTTATTTTTATATATAAATGTATATATATTTTCTTCTTGCTATAACTTGATGGAGACAATTAAACCCGCACCAACCAACACTTTTATTATTCACAAAAAAACAGAAAAAAACATCAAACTATGTATCGTGTAGTTATTTTGATGGCAACGACTTAAAATAAATTTATTATATTTTTTGGTTGATCGTCATGGATGACGTATATTATAAGGGAACGGATAATACTGAGATCGGTAGATAAATTCATGTTTTTATTTTTGTTCATAAAAATCAAATCTAGACTGCAACAGAAAATACTTGAATAAAAAAAAATTACTTGAATCTCACACAGGATGATCTCAATTAATTTTTCTTAGTTTTCTGTTGATATTTTTTTTTTTTTTTTTGTAAATCTGGAAAAAATGTTGATCGCGATAAAATTAAATTTCCGCTTTTATAATATTTTTATTTTCAATAAAAATTACATTATTACTTACGTAAAATTATTTATTTTAACTAATTTGTTATTATGTGTTCTACGTGATGAAAATAAAAAAAAAATCATTTTCTTTAAAACATAGAATTTTTTTTAGTAAAATAAAATAAAACATAAAAGTTATTGAACTTTGTTTGTTATTACATATTTTTAAAATTCATTTTTTTCACACGTTAGTGATGGCGGCGCCACAAAAATATCAATGATTAGTTCAAGGAAAACTAAATATTAAAGATCATTGAAAAAAAGAGGAGGTACATAACTACACCACTGTAGTAATGAGTGATGTCAGATCTAGAGAAACAGAAAAAAAATAAAAAATATTTTTGCGTTAATTTTTTTTTGTTTGTGGGAATATAATTTATCCAGTGTTTGTTAGTTTTATTTTGTTAACGTAGCACGCAATGGGATGTTGATTGAGCGAAGTCATCTGAGCCAAGTTATAAACAAAAAAAAATGACACAAATATTATTTTAAATGACCAACAGAGTCGGTCAAACCCCACACGCTTCAAAAAAAATTCATTCTTCTGAACATTCAAATAGTATTGCCAACATTAATTTGAAATTATTTAATATGAGCTTTCTTGCTTTTTTAAAGGGCTATAAAAACTTTAAAGCCGAGACAAAGATCAATGGAGATCAAGTGTTTTTAAAGAAAATCCACTCCTTTAAATGCCTTAAATATTTTTATGTTGACTTATGAACATTAACATTATTAATATAATATGCATTTCATATTATTGCTGTTACTGTGTGCGTGATAATAATAAAAAGAAATACACGAATCGATCATCGGCGACCGGCATCGCGTGTGATTCTTACATACAATGCACACTTCTTAACCTATATGCGAGTATACGACATAATAACAAGCACACATACATACAAACATAAAAACAATAGTAGAATCACGTGCAATGTTAACAGTACATTTTATTGTTGTTGTTGATACTTATGTATTTATTATTTTATTCATTAATTATTCAATTCGTCAATTTTTTACTACAACCGTATATACATTTTCTATAATATGATCAACTGTAACACTGGAAGAATATTAATACAAATAATATTCAAAAGATTCTATTTTTTTTATTATTTATTCTCTTTATGTTTTTTGTCACAACATTATTTTTTCATGATCAAAATATAACTTTCTTCTTCTTATTTTTATTTATAAAAGTTTATTATCAATTTATTTTGATTATGACGATTTTTTCAAAGTAACTGTTTATACATATATGACGTCATATGATCAGATTAATTTCCGGAAAGACAAATTCAATTTCCTTAGAATTTAATTAAATGCATTTATGTATTTATGTACATGTTTTGGTTATGTTTATTGATTAACAATAGTAATAAAAAAATAAAATGTAAATTTGTTTCTTTACTGTGTCGATTGACCTTTAGCAACCAACCTGTTATGCCCCCCTTAGCCGTGTCTGACTACGGTAAAACTTTTAAAGTTTTTACACGCAATTTTCATTTAATATGAACTTTTCTCGTTGTTTTTGTTACACTTAAAAGAAATTCGGCACTGTAGATAAGTGTGTGGTGTTCGAGTATGTGTTTCCACCAAAATTTTAGAATAATTTTCATTTAACAATAACAATAATTATTTATTTACTTCTCTTGTGGCCATATTTTGACTATTATTTTTTTTTTACAAAGCGACAAAAAAACAATAAAAAATGACACACGCTACTAAGTCTTTTATGGTTTAAATAAAGCAACTTATTTACAAAGATTTATTACATTTTATACAAATAAGTATGGTAGACAATTTGTACATATAAATATACTTATGCGTAGAAGAGAATGCAATGAAAGTAATTTTAAAAAGAGATAAAAATAAATTCTTAGTAGATGACTTCTAAAAGTTTCATGAATCTGGACATTAGTATGCATACTATGTAATATGTTTTACATACTCATAAGAATTTATTTTCCCTTTTATAAAGGCGACTTAGTAAATAATATTTACTAAGTTATCATTTAAGTAACTATAGAGAAAACATCTTAATTCAAATAATAAGTAATTGGCGCAACAAAAAACCCACACCCGTTTAGTTTACCCACATTTACTTTGTTCTTCCTTCCTTAATTTAGTATAGAATTTATTTATGCAACGCGTGTGGCGTGTTTATTATAATATCCGTAAATATACTATTAAATTTAAAAGTAAAAACTAATTTAAAGTTGAACTAATATACGCACCCAAAATTAGTCACTAATAAGTAAGAAAATTTTTAGATTTTGGCAAAAAATATTTCGAGAATTATATTTCCCCAATTGATTTCAATTGATTTCAGTTGAATACAATTTGATGCTAGTGCACGAATTTGGTCATTTCATTTTGTTAGAAGAACAAGAAAACTCAAAATTAAATGCACAAATGTTTTGGAGGTACTTATACCGTAATTTAATGATTAAAAATCATAGTGACTGAAAATTCTGGTTAATTGAGTAACAAAATCTATGTGCACAAAATTAGAAAAAATAAAATAACCTAGAAAAAATTTATTGGATTTTTTAAGAATATTTTTTAGAACAAAAAATGTTTACACTAAAAAACCAATCTCAAAAAACAGTTCAGTTTCAGTTTGTTTTTTTTACATAAATTCAATTCAATCTGTCTGTTTACGGTAAATATACTTTAGAGTTTAGTTTAGAGAGAGATACCTAATTCAGTTCATGCCAATTTGAAAATTTAAAATTTAAAATTCTTCCTTTCTTTTATTTCATGTTTTATTTATTTATTTTTTTCGTTAAATTTAAATTTAAATTTAAATTTGAATTAACAAGTGCACGACGCTGTTTTTTTACCAAAAAAAAAAAACAAACCAACAAACAAACTCATAAACGAATAAACACACTTGAAAAAAAAAACATAAAATGCGAGATGAGTTTTTTGTTCGCTGTTTTGTTCTGTGTGTGTGTGTTTTTTTTTAGTAGGTATCCACAAGTGAATGCAAAAATATTTTGTTATAAAATAGAGCAAAACAGTAACAATAACAAAAACTCTGACTTCTTTTTTTATATTTATGATGATCGTATTTTTTTTATTATTTACAAAAACAAAACAACAACAACAACAATTAAATTAAAACTTAAAAACCTATAAATTATTTTATTTCTTTTCATGGTTCAAAGAATCGACAAAGTAAAGTCACGCGATTCCCAAAGAAAAGAAATTACAAAAATTTACTTTAATAAATTCCCCGGTGACATTTTTTTTCTTCATTCATTTTTAATCGATTGAATTTCTTTTGTATTTTTGTTTTCAAAATAAAATGAGGAAACGAATGAAAAATTTTAAGTAAATATTCTAATGCTAATACATATTTATTCTTAGGTATGATTTTGCATTTCTTCCGTTTTATATTAAGTACTATTCCATAATTCTTAAGTTAGTCTTAACAGAAAAAGTAAGAGAATACAAAATATAGAAGAGAGGCGAGATTGATTAAAATTTTTTCTCCTAATGTAGTTACCAATTTTAAATTATTCTCATCTTTCCTGGATTAAAAAGAATTTAGTGAAAAAGTTAAAATAGCTAAATAAATTTTCATGGTTCATATTTTTTATAGAGATACAACTGAAATGAAATCTCTTCGAATACGGATTCAGAATTTAATTATAAAATTTTATTTTTACAGGTTTAATCTTTCATTTCTTTTTCTTTTATTAATTTGTTTTGTTTTTTGTTCACCACTACTTAAAAATTTGTTTTTTTTTCTTTTTAATGCTTTAATTTTTTGTTGACTTTTATATGTTACCACTTATTTTATGTATAGAAGAGTTATTTTTTCTAATTCTCTAACTGTTAGAAAAAAAAAATCCGTTTTTTGTTTTTCCCATCAGAACTAAATATTACTATCATTTCTTTCATTCAATTGAAAAGAAATATGGTGAATACTTTTTAGTGAGCCTATAAGTCCAGTAATAAAAAAAATATAAGACAAGACAAGAAAAAGAAAACAAAAAAAAATAATACACAAAACATTTTTATAAAATAGAGAAACAGAGAGAAAAGATATAGAGAATTTTATAAATAAAGGAATATTTATAAAAAAGCCGCAAAATAAAAGAAAAAAAGGTAAATGATAACGAATGTTCTTATCAGTAAATATTACATTGAAAAAAAAAATAAATAAGTAAAGAAAAATTGTTAACATTTTTTGTTGACAAAAAAACACAACAAATTATTTAATTAAATAAACAAAAATAAATTTATTAAACTAAAGTTGTGGAAGTTCTAAATGTTCATATTGCACGTGAAGTCAGAGTCAGGTGAATCAGAAAATAAACATTTATTTGATCACACACAGACTAACTTTCTACTTCAAAAATTCATAAGAGGATCAGGTTGGAGTTTGGCTCTAGTCTAGAAGGTGGTTCGGTTTTAATATATGATAAATTCCTCAGTTACTCCTCATTGTAATTCATTGTTCTCGTATGATAGAGAGAGAGAGAAACATAGTTCTTCTCGAGGTGGCTTTCTGGTTTTAATAAAAAAAAATCACAACACCGATCAGCTTAAACTTTAATCAATCGATAGATTTTATTTTACACAAGTTATTTAATTAAAATTGAGTAGGAATTCCTTCCTCCTTCTCATTGTTTTATTAACGTACTTCAGTAATATCAGCGAATTATTATTATTTACGAAGAACAAATACCAAATCTTGTCATCGAAAATTATCAAAATCGAAAAAAAATTACAAAAAAATTGTTTCAAGTGTTTGGTAAACAAAATTAGATGTATTCTTAATCTTAATCTAAAAGCAGATTAGCTTTTCTGTTACTAAGTTTTTAGAAAATTAAATATAGGTAAATAAAATTGTTATTTGATTTTTATATTTCGATGAAAAAAAACTGATAGAAAACGAACAAATTTGCCTCGAAAGAGTAAAAAAGAGGATGCGTTTAAGCAAGAAAAAAAAATTGCTGCTGAAAATACTGATATATGTGAAAAAGAGTTGAAGTAAGTTGAAATTACTGTATTATTCAATTAATAATTGTTTTTTAATAAGTACCCAAAGTAAAGTAAAGTAAATAAAGAATAGTTAATCTGATTATATTTTTAAGGCTTATTTATAATAAAAAAATAGTGAAAGTTGAGGAGAGGAAATTAACTTTTCTTTATTCTGCTTCATTATAAAAAAAAACAATGGACTTTCGCTAAAAAAACCTTTTTTGTTTTAATTAAATTATAAAATATAAAAATGAAAATAAAATTTTATAAGAATCGGGTCAATGGCTTTTAAGTGTTTTTTGTTGTTTTAATATTCTGTTTTTTTTTTTAGTTTTACTTTTGTATTGAAATTGGTGAAGATCATTGGTTATAGTCAGCATTTGTTCTGCGATCAAAAAGCGTTTTAAAAAAAGTTCCTGTTTACAAATTTAAATAAAATTGCTATAAAATTATAAATAGAAGAAAGAAAAAAAACTATACTTAACGCATCAAAATAATAGAGAAAGAACAAAAACAACAACAAAAGTTAGTGATAAACTTAAGCGCACACACACACGCATTCATACGCACACAAACAAATAGAATGTTTGTCTTTTTTTTGAATTAATAATTTCCTCTGGGATACATACTTTAATGGCAACAGATAAATAATTGCAATTTTTTTCATGGGTTAAAATTTTTTTATTTTTTTTGCAAATGACGTAATTTTTAAACAGGTTTTTTGTTTTTGTAGAAAAAGAAAATCCAAATCCATACTTATAAAAAATTATTTATGAATAGAAATTTTAAACTTTTTTAGAAGAAGTAAGTAGGATGAAAAGGCGTTGTTTCATCTGACTTTAATTTTGTTGTTTTAATATTTTTGGGTTTCTTATAAAGAAAAACAGGGCACCGAACTAAAGAGAACAAACTATTTTGTATTCAGTGTTGACGTTGACATTTTTTTCTTTTTTTAATTAAATATTGTAATTATGACGTCATGTTAGAGACAATATATTTTTGTTCCAATTAAATTTGAATAAATTATATTTAATGATTTAATTCAACAGTTTAATTAGAGAGAGATAGAGTTAAAGTGTAACAAAGAAAGATTTTTTATTTTTTTTTATTTTGATAACATGAAATTGTTGGCAGTTGTTGTTGGAATATGGGAGTTGCAAGTGAATGCGCAACTTAATGAAACAACGAAATACATTAAATTATTCCTAAAAATCGCTCCAAACTAAATTTTCATTAATTACTAGATTCGTAGACTATTTTTGTCGCATGACCAAATCACAAATACTTTAAGAATTTTATTTTGTTTAATCAATAAAAATAAAATATTTTTTTCTTAGATCACATTTTTTTTAAAGAATATTTGTTAAACTAAAAAAGAAAATAAAAAATTACACACCCAAAATATTGAGTAAATTGATCTGTGTGTAAACACTAAAAATTGACCTTGAAGAAGAAAAACCTGCATTAGATTTTCTTTTTTCTTTCTTCCTCTTTTGTATGTCAAATTACCTTCTTTTTTTGTAACCGCGCACTGTTGTTGTTCCTTTTTTTTCGATTTTTCGTTCGTTTTCTTTATGTTTCTAGATAACACAACATATTAAATAAATTAAGAACAAAACAAAAATTTAATGAGAATATATTAACGTTTTGCACTTTTACTTTTTTTTTAAAGATAAAAACATGAATCTTCACTTCAATCTTCAATATTAATTTTCGTTGGAATAAAAAAAACTAGTGAATAAAAATTCAACAAAAAGTTCGGAAAAAACAATTATTTTAGTTAACACAAACGACACATGCGCCTTACTTCGGTCAAATTCGGATTGAATTTAAAAAAATTTATTCGATTTGATGATCCAAAAAAAAAGACAAAAAAAGTCGAATTTTAGTCATAAAAGTGAGATAGATAGTCTTCTGTATATTATCTATTCTATTCCATTAGAGAGAGATACTTATGTATAGTTCTATATAAAAGAAAGAGACAAAGAGCTCAAATGCGCAGATGTTATTTTTTCATTAAGTAGGGGTAATTGAAATATTATGTTGTGGTTGTGTTGTATTGCACGTTTTATATTTACAAAAATAATATTTCATTTAATCCACAAATTATTTGATAAATCATGTATACGTCATTTATAAAAATAGATTAAACTTCTTCCGTCTCATTTTTGTATTATCATTTCTTTTTGAAAAAAACTTAAATCCACAAAATTTTTGCATTTTATTTTAGTTACGCAACGAGCATACAAACAGCGATAGAACGAGATGGATATGCAATGATGCAATATTTTTGGTTTCATTTAATAACTAAGAAAGAGACAGTATAATAAAAAAGAGCGAATAGAAATTCAAAGACAAAATATATTAAAAAATTGCAACAAAAATTTAAGTTTCTTATTGAGTGAAAGAGACAACTATATAAATGTTCTATTCAACTCATATGTTTTTTATAAAGTCAGAATTTTATTATTTGTCTTATTAATTTCTTTATCTCTATATAATGAATTATTGCAAATATTAACAATTTATGATGTTAATGCAAAATGTGATTTATTATTATAAATTCCAGAAGTCATAAGAATAACAAGAGTTGATCTTGAGGAACGAACTTTCATTTCATAATTTGAATTTCATATTACATATTTTTTTTGTAAGCTAAAATAAATAATTTTCAAATATAGTTTGACCAAGATGGCGCTTTTATAGATTTATTCCCAATGTTAAAACCATTATTTTAGTCGAGACACTATTTTACAAATTGAAAAAAATAGAAGAAACTTCGAATTAAATTTTAACGTAATCTATATAATAATCCCGAAACTACTTTCCTTTAATTATTTATAAGTTTCTAAATTATACTTTAATTATATAATAAGAGCCCTAGTCTCATTGCTAATGTGAAAAGGCCGTGTTGATTTTTTTTTTTTTTTAATTAATTATTTTAAAAGAAACAAACCTATCTAGAGAGTTTTTTGTAATTATTTTTTTAATCATGTTTTTGTTTCTGTTCATTTTTTAAAAATCATTAACACAATATGTTTACGGCATTCTTCGTCGATTTAACTTTTTTTTTTTAAATATTTAGATACTTTTATAAAAATATCTAAAGAAAAATCAAAGTTTGAACTTACTCTTCCTGGAAACCACTATCATCAAGACAGGAACCATTACTTCCAATATGATTTTTACCATTAATACCATTTTCAGAAGAAAATGCAAATTCACGTTCAGCATGTTCTGGTAAAGGTGTTGGTGTTTCAAATACAAGTGTCTCAACCATTGAATTTTTTGATGATCCAAAAGATACTCTGAAAGAAACATTTGATATTAGATAACAGAAGTTAAAGTAATAAATAGATACATATAATGAAAATTGGTGGAGTTGCCATTTTTTTAATAGTTATATTTCACTATATTTAATTATGTTATTTTTTTTTCAGCTGATATAAATGGGTGTCATCACGGTTGACCTATTTTTTGCGTGTATGTAGAATTATTGAAAGTACAGATATCTTTTTGTTTGTTTTGTATTTTTTTTATTTTTTTAACAGATATACGAACAATAAATATTTTACTCTTTCTATAATATGGAACTGTACTTTTTTTTTTACAGATTTTAATTTTGATGGAGATTTGACCGTAAACAATTAACATCCGTCAAAAAAAATCAAATTTGTGGTTATATATTTATTATATATTATTATTATATTAGAAATAGGGAATTATGACCAGAATGACTGATTGAAATTAGAAAAATTTATCAAAAACAATAATTTTTATCATATAATTTTATTCAGTAAAACACGTTTAAAGTATAAGATTATTATAACTAAAAAAAAATCTTTTTATTCAAACTTATGAAAATTTTACGAAAAAAAAATAAAATTGGCTGAAGGTAAAACTCAACTGTGAATATGCGTGCTTTGAAAGTTCCCTAATTGTCCTTGTTTTACGTAACAAATTCGTTCATAATTCGGACCCCCATTCTCCAGAGGAAGCCAACAAAATCTTAAAGGTAAAATTTTTTTATACAGAAAATTAGAATAAGAATAATAATATTTATCCAACCGTCCATAATTTCCATTGGTTGTTTGATTTAAATGAGGCCAATTTTTGCTAATATTTTTATTGATGTTTTTTCTTGGAAAAATTTTGTCGGATAATTTTGTGACATAATAGGGATCACTTTGGAAGTCTAATAATTTATCTAATTCCTTATACAATGGATAAGTTTCCTTACGCATTTTTCTATTAAAGGAAATAATGAGAAAAATGAGGAATATTCCAAACACTGAAAATCAAAATTTTCAACTTACTGAACTTCTATTGAAATCCAACTATATTTGATTGGCCAATTTTTTCTTGCTCTTGTCTCATGTGACACAATTTGTTTTGTAAGCTCAATAATTCTACTTTCAGTATCAATTACGTCTGACATTATTCTAGAATTGAAATGTAAATTTAATTTTCCCTTGTCTTATTTAAAATAAAAAGTGACGTAAAAAAAATTAGAATGGGGGAAATAAAATAAGTAAAACCAAAAACTGTCAAATACAGTGTACAGTCAATGCGTACTTGGATCATAAAATATATATTTTCTCATATGAAAACACTCTGAATATTTGACTGAAGCATTACAGAGTCAGTCAGCTGGTCAGGACACGTGCTAAGACTTCCTCTTCTGTATATTGTAGCAAGGACAACGTGATTTCTCCAAATTGTTCATTTTTTCATTTCTTTTTTATTTCTTCAATATGCTAATAATATCTGTAATATGTGTTTGGGGACGTGAGTCAAGTGATAATATTTACACGGATACTTATTATTTTTGTAATAATAGGTGTACGTTAATGCAGAAGAAATATTATATGTGGGGTAAAAATGTGTTTTTAGAATAATAATAAAACTCTGAAATACTTCTTAATAGTTATCACATCTGAAAGTGTTTTGACTTTTTATATATGAAATTATTAAATAAAACAAAAACGTGAAAATATATATTTATTAGGAATTTCATAGAAAAATATAACTCAATTAAAAATAGCATTAAGGTTTTAATTGACTTTGGTTCATTTGACCTACCTTCATTAATTATTTTACTTACTATAAAAGAAACTAATTCATTTAGAAAAGTATGATACATTCGATTGGCATTATAGATACGAATTTCTCTTCACCAAATGGTTTTTACAAAAAATAACAATTATTTGGGGCTTGTTTATTTTGTACATAAAAAAATTCAATTTATTTTAGTCTTTTGTAAATTTTTTTATATTCTTGAATTTACATTTTTAGATTAACAGTTGTTAGAAAATTATAAAATACGATCATTACTGAACAAGAAATGTTAATCACTGTAAAACTATTTATTACAACATACAACTATTTATTCTTGTTACTAATAAAATTTCTGATTAGTCGTGTGTGTTGCAGCAGGTGCAATTATGTTCGACTAAAACAGAGGGGTTGATTTGTCATTACGTAAATTTTAATTAATTTATTTTAAATATAAAACTAGAGTTATACTTTTCTCCATGTAAAAAAAATACAAACATCTACTTACGAAAAATACATAAAAAAATAAATTTAATATCATATCGTCTTGGACAAATTCACATTAAATAAAATAATAATACTTAGATTAGGAAAAATATTTAGACTCTTCTTCAAAAAAGCAGGATATTTTTCACACAAATTTTAATTGCCCTGTAATTGTCTGATACATTAAATAATTGATTCGGTGCTCAAAAACAATAACAATGCACAAAAATAAATAAATCAGGTGCACATTATCTAAAAATACATTATTTTCACTTTCCCTCTGAGTTCATTTTTTTTATTATTCTGTTTAAAAAAAAACTCAAGTTTTTGGGCAAATATCCAGTAGAAGAATTTAAAGTCAAGAGACTGTTTGTGATTATTATTATAACCTAATGTCGACCCGCTAAATGAAAATTTTTTGCTATATAAAACTTTGAGTAAATAAAATTTAAAAGAAATTTAGATTTAGAAAAAAAAATTGTTTCTTTTTTTCTTTCGTTTTGAAAGAAATTCAGCATTTAAAAATATAATCTAAAACTTTAAAAAACATACAAAATATTTCGTATTCAAATTATTATTGCTCACGTATTATTTTATTGTTTTTGTCTTTATATCAGAATTTTTTAATAAACTATTTTGCCATCTGGACTAAATCTTCGTCAACACTTTGGAGGCTAGGTTACGAGTTTTTTTTAACTATAACGCATCATTGATTTCAATGATCAAAAAGGTTTTTTTTTTGTGAAATTTGTTAAAATTTACATAAAAAATAAATGCAGTCAAAAACTAGTGGAAGCCATTTTGGTTAAATAAAAAAAGATGAAAGATCGAAATGAAAGACGAATCAATTTGTTTTGTAAATGGATATGCTTAGAATAGGTACATGAGCTGTTTCGGTTTAAATTAATTTAAAACAAAATAGTTGCAAATTTAAATGCTTTTATATGTTATGTTGAAATTGTAACAGATATATTTCGTATTTCCTGAATAAGTGCATATTGTATTACTGCACTAGTTTGCTCTAATATTTAAAACTTCATTTTTAGAAGTTTTACAAAATCAATTCATCATAAATGAAACTTTTAAAATTGTTCTTATATGTCAAAGTTAATACATGCTAGAGGTCAAAATATATAATATTTTTCATTCAAAAAGAAGCATGTTAATGAACCTTCATTTTGAATTATTACAAAAAATACCTTTCAAAAAGGACTTCTACAATTTTTTTGCAGAGCAATTAAAAAAAAAATAACTAAAATAATTTTTTATGTTTTTTATGGATCTTTTTAAATGTTTTAGATGTGAACATTTTGAATGAAAAAGTAATAATAAAAATATCTATGTTGCAACATTAAATAAATGTGATCATCGATTTGTAGTTTCACTTTTCCTTGTTAAATTTCAAAGTATTTACTTCTAAATGGGACAATAACATAGTAATACGTGACAACAACAAAAAGAAAAACAAATGCACTGAAAATAATTGAAAAGAAAAAATAAGTTATCTAAAAATACACTTTTGGAACAGTTATTTTTTTCCATTTTTAACTTTTTATTCTTTCTCACTTTAAAGTAATCTTCCTAATTTGATGACATAGTCCCGCATATTTCTTTACATCTGCTGTGTATTACTAACTAATTTATAAATTAGACATTACATTATTATAGAGGAAATAAATGGAAATCTTATGTAAAAATGATTAATCAATCATCATTTGATATTTTCATCATAAATCACCTTAAATTCTTTTAACCTCTCACAAAATGCAGCATTGCAATGCATATTATTATTTGTATTTTATTATAAAATAAGTGAATTGAATACCTACGTTCGTATATCTTCAAGTAACAATACACAAACTCATAATGAATATAATAATAAACGATTTTCATAATTAGACAAATCAAAATCTCTTCGTTTTCCATTGTTATCGTCTAACAATTGAGCTGACTCATTATGAATTTAGGCATAAAAATCGACCCTTTTCCTGGAATACGGAAATATTATTTGCTGAATTTGAATAAAATCGTATAGACACGTTGGCTGACTTAACAGAAAATTTATATTAAACATCTTATTCCTCCACACCCGAAACCAACACCATAATCATAAAAATTATATTTATAGAGGAGTCGTGTATAAATATTTAATATTTTATTATTCAACAATAACAGCCCCTCTCATGGTAAACCAAAAGAATTATTTGTAGTAAGTAGGTGCCTTCTTATATTTATCTTAATTATATTAAATTCAGATCACAAAACTGCACTCAAAATCACGAACATAAATAAGTATATTCATTTTTATTACTTTCATTCGCTTATTCTTTATTATCGGTTTCGATTAAAAAAAACCACAATGAGAAAGACAGATGGCATGTCTAAAAAATGTTAAAAAGTTCATCCACAAGGGATTACACAATTTTTTCATATTTTATCAGAAAAAAATTCTAGTAAAAAAAGTAGGTACTTCTTCAGAAGACACGAAAAAATTGTTTTCTTCATCTTCATAAATAATCCTCACATAATAGAAAAATTATTTAATCTCTAACCGGGTAATTTACAAAATATTTCCATTTCAGGCGAATGTTAGTGTCAAATTTTATGATATTTATATGAATGATCATGATAATGATGATGAGAAAAAGTGGGTGTCTTCTGTCTTGTATATAAATTTTTTTATAACAATTCTCAATATAAAATACCAAAATTAGAATTAAAAATAAATTTTGTTGTTATCAAATTTTACTAAATAAATATTTATAAGTAAATATAATTTATAAAAACTAAAACTAATTTTTGGTAGCAATAAAAAAATATTTAAACAAGAGTGTGAGAACGGAAAATTTTAACCAAATCATTTTGCATGTTTGTCATAAATAACAATTCCAAACGCAAAAAATTAAAAAATATAATTATTTGAATTAATATTCCTTAAACTTTAAATTTAGAGTAAAGAGAAACGAGAGATAAAATATTCAGACCTTTTAAAATTTAGTGTAAAGAGATAAAATAAGCATGAATCTTTATTGAATTTTATTAGCATATCATCTCACTTTAATTTTGAGACAACCAACTAATTATGTCTCACAATTAAAAATATCCTCTATATATTCGCACAGAATAATAATTTTTAAATATTGTTATTAAATAAACATAAAACATTTTTTTAATAATTAGATGAGATCACTCAAAATGATTTAAACAGAATTATATTATTTTATTAAAACAAGAAAAAAACTGCGATGATCATGAGAGGAAAAGAACGACATATTTATGAATTTTTTTTTATTTTCGTTTCTTGTTCAATGAACCATAGTCGTACACGTCTGGTTTATTATTATTTTCATTGAATATGTATTAATACGAAAATTTCTTTGATTTATTTTCGTTAAATAAATGCGCAAATAGATTTACAATTTTTTACTTCAAAAATATTGTCATCCGTAATAAGTATTGAAGAATTAATTTCTGTAATTGAAAATTTTACTTCTAACCAAATTATGTTGTTAAAACTAATTAAAATTAAAATACAGAAAAAAAATATTTCCGTTTTTAAAATTGTTATATTCAAAGATTCAACCGTGAGTTAAAATTAAGTTACCAATCGCTCAACATTATTGAATACCAGAGGTATATTATGTATGAAAAGTTGTATGAACAAAAAAAAAAAAAAATAAAAAGAATGAAACGAAAATACAGACGTATATACGTCATCATCATCATTATAACTATAAAGACTTCGTAACTTTTTTTTTTCATCATCATCATTTTTTATTTGTAACAAATCCCTTTCAAAAATGAATAAATTGTTCACACCAACGGAAACTGAACTACAAAACTATTGAACTCCATCTTCTTCTTCTTATTTTTATAGCGTATCAAGATTTTTTTTTTACGAATAATAAACAGTAAACATAATAAACTTTAAAAAAAGATTGAATTCTAGTTTCAACGATCTTAACAAAAAGAAAAAAAGAGTATCTCTAAATTGCAACATCGAAGGTTTTAAATCTTTGAAGGGAATTTTCTTTTAGAAATAAAAACAAAAAAAAACCTCCGTGAGCGGGGTATTTAAAAAATTAAGGTCAAGTGACGTTTACTTCCATGATATAAAACAGAAATAATGTTTGTTTTAGTTACAAAATAATACTTAAAACCGCGGATGTTCAAAAAATATACAGACGAAAATTACTTCTCATTCTTTCTTTTTTTTTTGTTGTTTTTTTTTTCGATAAGAAAAAAAAAAAGATTTATTGTTTCATGTTTTGTCAGTTTTTTTTTATAAAAAAGAAAAGTCCTTATTTGAATTTTATTAATTGATTTAATTTCTGGTTTAATAAAAATAAAACCATATAAGTACGACGATAATATTCTGTAATATTTCTATACGCATTGAAAAAGGTATCCATCATCAAAATGGATTCAGACATTATATCAGATGAAGAGAAGAATTATCGGCAATATGAAAATTTTTTTTATAAATTTATGTACATGAGGTTTTTGGCATTTTGACTTTGCAGACAGAAACGTGACTTTTATATTATTATTTTAATAATATTTTTATACAAAAGTTTAAAAATAAAATAAAGCAAAAAAGAACAACAACAAAATAAAGAAATTCACGAAAAAATAAATAAATTAAAATAATAATTATAAAAAAAACTTTAAACAAAGTCAAATTCAATGAGTTTTTCTTTAACAGAAAGAAAAAACAAAATAGTACATTATTATTTTTATTATAAGACAGACGAGGATAAAAAAGATAATAATTTAGCTTTCATTGATATAACTTATTGATTATTATAGAAATTTTTTAATTGAGGTACAATGAACTTTAACATGTTATTTAATTTAGATGAATTCGTTGTTCAACCTATTGTTTTTTTTAAACAATCGCGATGTCTATTTTGACTCATCTTCGAAATCTTTCTACTAATTTTTATAGACTTCATTTTATTTTGTGTTTATTGCAGAAAAAACAATCGGAAAATTAAATAAGTATTAATATGTTTGTTCAATTTACTTTCGTCTCAATTTTATTATGTGCCAAAAAAAAAGAAGTTCTCAGAACGTAATTTACTTTCTCATATGTAGAATTTCTTAGCATACAATAATATTTTAGTCATCAAGAACTGATTCTATGAATAACAAAATGAGAAATTTTCTTTTCTGTTAATAATATATTTCTTCTCTACTTTTAATCAATGAGAAACTTCTGATAGATACAGAATTTCCAGATGTTTGCTTATCAAACAATTAGTATTAGAAGATTAGTTCAAATGATTGGGTTTACAAGTTTTGTGAGAGATAACAAATTTTCCGAAATTTTCAATTTTAAATAGTGAAAATAATTTATGTTTAATTTTAAGTAATAACAAAAATAACAGTCAAAACTTCATTAAAAGAGTTGATAATAAAAAATTCCGTAAAAAATTTTGGCACAAAAAATATGAATACACATAAAAAAAACGCAATTTTTTTGCGTTCTTTTCTTTTTGTCTTTATTTTAATTTGTTTAAAACGCAAATGGTAAATTTGCATATGGCAAATAAAAAATGACGCAATTCTCATCTCATCTTAATATAAAAATATGTGTATGTATTTCGATTTGTTTTTCAGCTTCGCTTGCAGCGATGATCTAAATTTTAAAACATTTAAATAAATACGTACATACTACACACTCACATACAAACACAAAGAGAAACTTAAAATGGACAAAGTAAGAATATTTAAAAAACATAATTTTTATAAATTTATAAAGAATGTAATTATTTTTAATTTGTAAAATATCTGTTTGATTGACCGATTTTTCTAGGGTTTGGCCGCACTTCATTATTTTTGAACAACATATATTTTTATTCTGTTCGTTAATTTTTCTGATTTAAATTCAGTGTTGTCACTTTAGAAAATTTAACAACAAATAGAAACATGAATATTGTTTTCATTTAATATGTCGTGTATTTATCATGTTTTATTCTCTTTGTCTAGTTTTTTAATTCTAGTCTGGATATACAGTCTACCATATGTTGAATTAATAAAATAATATTAAAATCTAACAAAAATTAAACGGTCAAATTATTTCGGTTTATAATGAAAACTCTTTTATGTACTCTTATATGAGAATTTCTTCATAACAAAAATAACAAAAGCAACCAACAACAACAAAAAGTAGAAAAACTAAAAATAATCTATTTAACTTAAATAGAAAAAATGTCAAAAATTCAATTAAAAACAAAAGTCAAAAAAAATTCAAAAATAATAAATTAAAATTTTTTTAAGAAGAGAATATTCCTTATGTTCTGTTAGAAAATTAGAAAACAGAATAAAAGAATTATTAGAAAAGTTAAAAAAGATAAATTAAATTAAAATGTGAAGAAAAAATAAAAGAAAACAAGATCATCTTTTACTTGCGTAATTTTTAGTTTAATAGAAAAATACCGCGCGTCGCAACGTCACGGTGAAAATGAATCTAATTTAATATTATACGTTTGAGAGAAGAAAAACTAAAGTAGAGAGGTTTTGTGCGGGAGAAAAATAAAATTATGAATTATATTTATAGAAAATTAATAACAGTAGAGTATAATATTAATGATAGGTAGATATGGGGGACTATCTATAAAGATTAATTTATTATGACATACACTATGCACATACAAATACACAAAAATACACACACACACATTTTTTTAATTGAAGTGTAAGAGTTAATTTATAATAGTTTAGTTGGGTAAGTAAACCTTGAAATAATATCTAAATGTAATACATTTTATAAAATTGTTATAAAAATATTTTGCATGTTAAAAATATATCTGAATATGTCATGTGTCATTGGTCAAAATGTTATTGTGTGCCGTCATTTTCTCTTATTCAACTACAAAATATATTTATTATTGGTTAGTTGTTATTATTATAGATTTGAAATAAATTATGAATTATAGTTATAATATTAATTAAATCACCGCCATTTAATTAATTTTTGTACACAAAAGAGTCGAGAGAAAAAAAAGGAGGGACGAAAAAAAAAGTCAAATAAACCAGATGTTACAGAACAAGAATAAATATGTATAAAAATATGATGTTCAATGAAGGTGGTTTCACATAAGTGATTCGCTGTTATTATTATCAATCAATTAGTTAGATTTAACTAGTTAAGTTGTATTTTGAAAAAATTATGATATTTAGTTAATTTAAACACCATTTTTGATAATTAGTAGAAAATATTTAAATAATTTACCCAAATGTTTCGATATAGCAATGCTAAAACACCCAATTTATTTTAAAATAACTTACAAAATCGATATATAGTGGTTTCAAATCCCCCACCCAACCCAAGAACAATTAGATGCACAATGGGTTATATTATATAAATATCTTGGCCAATAAGAGATGGAATGAGTGATATGAAACGATGAATTTAATAATAACGATAAACACACAACGATTTAATGAATATTTCTAAAAGTAAAAGTATTTTTTACTCGATAGATGACACACAGTCACATAAATCTTTTTTATCGTTTCGAGTGTGGATTAAGGCAAACTCAATTTTGATTATTTAATAAATTTAAAAAATATATTATTGGATATATATGCCGATTTGTTTTAATAATTTATGTAATTAATTAAATATTATCGTTTTTGTGAATTGGTATAAAATTCTATAAATAAATCTGTGTGATTAATTATTGTTTATAGGGGGAGCGGGTGATAAATCATGCGAGTGAATTTACACCATAATTATGATTTTTATTTCGAGTTTAATAATCTAGAAAATATTTTAGATGATCCTTGACCTTTACCTTTACCGACTAAAAATTATACGGTTAAGGAAATTAGGTGGTCATAATCAACATAAGCAGACGTAAAAAAAAAAAAGTTTTTTTAAAAGTACTTACTTACCTGATGAGAAAAGTAATCCAGAAAGACAATAAATGGCAAAAAAAAAAAGATTTTTCCCAGAAAATCTCTATATATGTACTTGAAATTGCCATAGAATTTTGAAACTTTAGAGAAGTAGATCTTTTTTGTTAGGTCTTCAGAAATTGAAAAAAAAACAATAATTTTTCTCACATATTCTTTTGAATGCACACATTGTGTCAAAACTATAACGCAATATTAAATAATTCCAACGTGAACAGGTTTGATTTAAGTACTTAAAAAACAACATAATAATTTTATACTTTCTTTTAAAAACCACTAAAAAAACTCTTTAAATTCTTTTAACAAAAAAACAAAACAGAAAACTCATCATCTAAACTCTAAATTCTCGAAGTCTAAAGTTATTAAATTAAAAAAAAAACATTCTGACTGACTTTAATAAACACTAGAGGAAACACTCTTAAGAAAACAACAACACTCGAAGTTCAAAGACAAATTACAACAAAAGTGTAAGAATAAAGTTGAATGACGGAAGTAAGTAGATAGACCTACAACACACACACACGATAAAAATAATATTGTACCTAAGTATTTTTAATAAACATGAAAAGAATATCTTAAATTCAGATGACTTTATCTGAATTATAATTCATATAAAATAATAAAAAAAGTATAAGACCTCTGTGGACCTTGACTGAAAACAAAAAAAAAAAAAAGGAAACAACAATAAAAACTTCAATATTCTACTTACTTCAAGGTTAAGTGAAACATAAGAAAGAAGTCTATATGCGTGAAAACAAAAATAAATCAATTTTGGTCACTTGGATTATAATAATAACAACAAACAGCAAAAGTAAAGTTATTGTGTTTTTCATAGTGCTGGGTAATTTCCTCTGCTGATGCACTCTTGCGCATTATATCTATATATTTTTTTTGATTTACAAAAAAAAATACTCTCGAAACGGTTCGGTAACGATTTAAAACAAAAAAGGGAGATACAAAACACAAAATAATAAACGCAAAACCAGAAAAAAAAAATATTGTTGAAACATTTCAATTTTTTTTTCTGTTTTTTAAAAATTCAAATCATTTTTTTGTATAAAACATTTTCCAGAATTTGTGATCGATTTTTTCATACAAATTTCTTCACAAAATTAATTGTTTTATTTTTTACTAAAATTTTTGTGAAACTTGCATTCATGTATGCATAAATTAATTACAATACTTTAAGTAGGTAATATTATTATTTTTGCAAATAGCCGGGGAATCTCAGTTCATAAATTTTGTCACCGAAATTAAAATAATAAAAAAAAATTATTTCTTTTATAATAATTTTCTCAGAGAAAGTTTTTTGTCTAAGCTACTTATAAAATTTATTTAATTAAGATGACATTTTAATCTTATAAATTGGCATATTATCCTGTTTTTGTTATTAAAACAAAGAAAAACAAAGAAAACATTCTGGTTTGAAAATAAAGAAAAATGAAGAAATGAATAAAAAAATAATCAAAAGTTATTTTTAAAAAGAAAATTAATCGATTTATTGAAATTGAAAAATTTATTTTAAATATAAGAGGTGTTTCCATGACAGAGAATATTCGCCGTTTTCATAGCCGTGACATTAATACATTGTTCGATTTTATGTCAAAATTCTGATCAGAAATTTTTGTTTTTAACATTTCTTGTTTAAATTTCTTTTGCAAATATCGCGAATATAGAATAAAAGAAAACAGACATAATTTTGTAGCATACAAATAAATATAATTCACTTAAATGTGATTGAACTTTATAAATTTATGTTAGCATATTTTTTCCATCACATTTTGTATTTAACAAACAAAAAAAAACATTTAAAATTCACCGCAATATCTACAAAAGAACTAGTTCCTATGCCTTCACTCCCAACATTACACCAAATCAAACCTACAGATACAACGTAAAAAGACGTGTCTTCTTCTACTTCTTTTATTTTATTATCATATTCATGACGAAGATGATTCATCAATTGTTTTTTTAAGTTAGAATTTCGCTTTAAGATAATATTTTTAAATTATTATTTGTAAAAAATAGTTTACAATTAATCTTCATATTTAAGTGATCAAAATTAATGTTTTATGTTTTGATGAAGAAATAAAAAGTGAAAATAAAAAAGTAATTTTTTGATGATGCCAATAAAAGTGTTTTTAATAAAAAATTTAAAATTAATCTTCATTTCTATTTTTAAAATCTTAAAGTCAAATGACTGAAAATATAAGTTTTTTCTCAGATTCTTATAAATATAATAAAATTTTATCGCAGATAAGACTTTTATAATAGTGCAGATTAAAAGTCATGAATCTAAGATAAAAAATAATCAATTTAAAATTTTATTTCATTCAAATATAAAAATTTACTACAATATATTTTGCCGGTTTCACAACTATTTTTATCAAAATCTATTTAGAAAAAAAAACAAACCTTCTCATACGCGCATGCGTCAATACTTCAAGAAATTAAGTTTGAACACAATCAGAGTGACTCATTGCAGTAAACTTAGGATTTTACACAATGATCTCACTCAAAATAAATTTCAAAATTTTGTAAAATCGCAACTAAATTGAAATTATTGTTTTTTTTTAATACAAAATAAAATTTATTTCTTTTTGACGAGTTTGGATAAAATGAAGATAATTACACGACTTTAAACCAACGGACGGTTGTAAACTATTGGCCTCCTTCAATCATTTTGATTCGTCATTTTCGTTATTTCGTTATATTTACATTTTTGTTGTTATTATTTTAAAAAACAGAAAAAAAATTTTGAACTTGGCCCTGAGGAGATTATCGATATCGTGGTTTATGCAAATTATATGGGTGTGCCTATGTATAATTGTATGTGTGTGAGTTTAAATTTAGGTCGAATTGGCACGAAATATTATAGTTTTTTTATTATAGAAATATTTTCTATTATGAAAACGAAGATCATCTTTTGAAAGATTTTCCGTAGGTTTAATGTCAAGGATTTAATTATTAACATGCATGTTTCTTTCTCATGTTTGAATTTTTCATTTTATAATTTTTTATATAAATTATGGATTTTCAAAGTTATTTCATTAACTTTCCAGAAGTATTTTATAAAGAAAAAAAATATTATTAATAAAGTCTTCGACGTTTACAACAAAACAAAAATATTCAAAATTTTCAAATATATATTTCCAAAATAAATTCCATATATTATTTGATTATAGAAAAATAAAACTAACCTTTTTAATGTAACATTTTTCGTATTTCCAGTCTTTCCTCCAAGTTTATATTTTTTTGTATCCTCAACAATAATTCCCTCAATACGTCCACTACTTTCCTTATTATTTTGTTCCAAAAAATTATTTTTATTAATACAATCACTACGTTCACTATTTAATAATAATTTTGTTGTCTCATCAATACCATTTTCGTCACATAAATTTTTATGATGATGATTATTGTTGCCATTTAAATTTAAACTTAAATTTAAATTTCTTGGTGATGTTGGTTTCTCTTCAATTGGTAACATATAGGACAACATTGTGACTTTTATATATTTATTTATTTAAATTCGCAAAATTTTTAATTTTTTCACTCAGGCGGTTTTTTTCGGTAAAATAAAGGAGTTAAAGTCTTCAAAATGGACGTCCGTTTTGGGATTTTTATTTTTCTTTATTTGATTTTTATAATTAGAACCATTTGCAGTTAAAGTGCACTTTAGGAATTTTTTTTTTTACTTTTTGTTTTAAAAACAGAGATTCTTTGCAAAGAAAGAAATATTAATAAGAATAAATAAAATTAAAAAAAAAAACAAAAAAAAAAAAAAATTAAAAAACTTAAAACACCAACAATAAAAAAATTTATCACAACTTTAATTAAAAAAAAATGCAAAGAATATTATTTATATACAAAAAAAAAGCACTTTTTAATTTTTTATCACTGTTTGTATTTGTGAACGGAATCCTTTTCCTTTTTCTGTGTATTTTTTCTTTTTAAAAAAAATGTATAATTTCTTCAGTACCAATAAGTGTATTGTCGTTATTTTTCATTAGCATCTAGTAGTTGTGCACGGAACAGTTTGACTAGCATCATCTAAAATCAAAAAAATAAAATACAAAAATATATAAAGATTTCGAAAAATTTCATAAAGTAAAACGGAAATTAAATCCAGTCTGGACTGAACTCTATTTATACCCTAAAAATTTCAAATACAAATAGAGAAACGTTAAGGGTAGATTGAATGTATTTGTACATTTGAGAGATTAAAATTAGGGATTCACCCCCACAGGTTTTTTATTTCTGTTCTATTTTATGAGTTAGTTTTGTAACCCTCTACTAAATCCTTGTGTACAAACATACACTAACACACACACACACTCACAAAAACGTACCCTTGTGTTTCTTACACTAAACACTAAAGTGTGTAAATTCGTAGATTGCAATTTCATAGATTTTTTCTATTATTTGTATTTGCATTGTTTTATGCTGAAGTTTAGTTTTGTGAATTTGTGTATTGTGAAAGAATTAAAAGCGGGAGAAAAATACAAATTTTTAGCATAGAGAAGTTCAACACCCCCAAAATTGAATCCAATTTTAATATTTCGAATCTAGAAATTTTATTTTCCTCACAATCTAAATACCCAATCTATCACTTTAATTATATTTTGCTTTCTAAATATTACGTTTTTGTTTATTTATTTTCTTGTACAAAAATTGAAGAAATATTGAGGAATAAAGCCTACGGACAAAAACCATAATTTTGATATTAATATTAATATTCGATTAAAAGTAATAAAAAGAAATTTTTTATTATGATTTATTGTAGTGCAGCATCTGAATACTGAAATGCGGCAATATATTAAGCATCAGATAAAACACCCTCACTTATCAAATTTACAATAATATTCAATATAATTGTCCGAGTTTATATTTAAAATCATCATATTAAAATTAAATCAAAATTATTATTTTCCCTTCTTTCTTACCATTTTATTTCTCCTCCCATCTATACTTTCATCTAAAATTCATCAATCACCCACAGAAAAAAAAACTTGACCGGAAAGTTAGTCAGATCTTTTTATTTAAAATGCATTGAAGCAATGCGCGTGCGTAATCGATTTTAATAACAAGACTTCTTAGTTCTTTTTAAATTAAATTAAAGTTAAACGTCAACAACCAAAAAACCAAAGAAAAAAAAATAAACAAGTCAAGCCAATAAATAAATGAAATAGAAGAAAACAACCGCCATCATAAATTATGGTTAAATATAATTTATAATTTAATAGATTTTTCAATTATTTTATTGACTTTATACAACACACTGTTGAATGACCGATAAGAAACAATTGAAAAATTTCTTTTTCTTTCTCAGAAAATAAAGAGAGTGGGGGGAGGGTTTATTTTTGGTTGTTTTGTTTCAATAATTGAATTGGTATTAATGTTATTGCTTTTAATTTTTTAAATAAGAAAAAACACGCAACATTACAATTTTGGAATAAGACCGAATCCGATTAATCGCGGATATATTGTCCTTTATTTTATAAAAATTTGCTGACAAATTTCTCCTCGTCATCATTATTATTTCTACGTAATAACTGCCATCACTTCAAACCTCAGTAGGTCTTAGTTGGTCTGACTCGCCTTCATTTTGTATGTTGCTTATAATTATAGGCTTGTCTGGGAAATTTTCCTTCGTTAAATTTTATTCGAAATGAAAAGCAGTTTGTAGAAAATGTAACATTATTGATTTTTCAATGTGAGTTTAAAAAAAAAATACGATGAAAATAGGGTGCAAGGCCAAATATAATACATTTATACCAGATTTTTTTACCACTGCGCACACACACACACACATACATATGCCAACTCATACACAAAAACCAACAACAATAAAACAAAAAAAATATTAAAACACAAGTGCTCAATTATAAACATTTGTGATCATGGGATGATGTTGGGTGAAATGTGAAAATGGTTTCAGTCGCGTACATTTGATCGTGTTACAGGTGAAATTTAATATTTTATTTTCTTCATTTTCTTTTAATTTTCTCATTTTCTTACTATCCATATTTCATTTTGAATTTTTATAAAAAGAAAATGAAAAAATTCTTTTCCATTACCTGATAGTATTTCGCGTGTAAATTTTAAGCAGAAAAGTTTTTTTTAACATTCATTTATTGTTTCATTTCTATTTTCAAATTTAAGTTATAATTTTTTTCATTTATACTTAAAATCTTTTTAAAATTTCTAATTTACAGTTACTATTAAGATATATCAATGCTGTATTTTTTTTAGTAGATACATAGTAGATTATAACGTTCTGTAAAAAAGTATTTTTAATTATAGAGACCATATTAGTCCTCTTCGGGCCACCGTTGCTATTTATATGGTTTAGAAGTTTTAGTTTAATCATTTATAAACAAATACAACAAATCTAAAATAATGAACTGCATTTAAATTAAATTACAAATAAATCTTTTACAACTCCCACAGCAAAAATATTCCTAAATAAGAAAAATATAATCTTATGTTGCCAGAGTTTCGATAAGATGATGATCACAATCATATCTACTTAATAACTTCAATCATTAAATAATTTAATTAATTCAACTGATATTAATTTAATTAACTTGTTCTTATTCTCATGTTTCGATATTTATATAAAGTACCTTAATTAATCTATTCAAGTAAAATAGAAACAACAACAACAAAAAAAGAAACAATTTTAATTGAAATAAATTTTTATTACAAAAAAAAATTACCACGATAATGTTGAATAGGCGAAAGGGAACATACAAAGGTCAATTACTGTTTGCAATTTACTTAAATAAAGAACTAAATTTAAATAATTCTGAAAAGAAAAAAAAAAGAGAGACAACAAACGCAAAAAACAAACGGATGCGATACGAAAAAATGTAAAATATAAAAATGGTGTTTTCCATTCTTTATCGAATTAAAAAAAAATTCATTCTAATTTATTGTACTCAATATTGAAGGTCGAACACTGAAATTCAGTCACAGTTTTGTACTTACATAGTGAAAAAACTACATTTAATTAAAAAAAATTGCAATAGAATATAAAACTAAAAATCTAAAACTACGTGCGAGTCCTATAAAATATAAAAACAAGGTTGGAATTGAGTTTGCCTTACTTGTATTTGCCTGTGTGTGGTAGTGACAATTCAAAAATTTTAAAGAAAAAGAAAGAATTATGTAATAAATATTTCCAGTTTATTTAAATTGGATGGATTGAATGTACAGAATATATGTAAATGCCAGGGTAGGAGAGGAAAAATGAAAGAAATAATATTAAGAAGTTATAAAAAAGGTTATAAAGTTTAATTAGATTCAAACTAATAAAATTTAATTTAATATTTTCTGTTCTCGTTGCCTTTATTTTTATTTTGTCAACGAAATAATTTAATTTATTAATAATATTTTTACAATCTTCGCAATTTTTAGTTTTCTCTTTACCCGCATTATTATTCCGAAAAAAAAAACAGTTAAATTCTTTTCATTTTATCGCCATCAAAATATCAGATGAAAATATGAATGATGACGGAAAGTGAGATTTTTTTTCTTTGATAATAAGTTGCGATTAAACAGTACTTACACCGACGACGATGTTGACGATCACAGTGACCGTACTTTTTCGAAAATATCAATCCAACAGTGTTACACGTGTTATTTTTAATTTTTAATTTCGAGTTTCACGAACCTATTTGATCTTTATTTAACAATATTTTCTTCTTTTATTTTATTAAATTGCTCTTTGGTAGCAAACCTATAAATTTTTTTTGTGAAACTCGTCATTAGAATACAAATTTATAAACGTGATTATAATTTAAAAATTTTCTTTCTTTACTTAAATGTTTTTACTTTTATGAATCAATTCAAACATATCAAAATTTCCTCAGGTCAAAGAAAAAAAAATAGTTGAAAATAAAAATAGGAAAATGTAAAAGTCAACTGTCAGAGTTGATTAGGGATTAACTTTGACAGTTTTGAATAAACGAACTTACGTCACGTCTCTTTAGATTTGCTAACAAAAGAAATTTTGTCAACATAATATTTCAAATATTCCAATCAACCTATATGTTCTTTTATTTATAAAAGAAAATGAAAAACCCTTAAGGTTCTTAGTTTAACAAACTGACAGTTTTTTGTAACAGAGAAAAAACCGAAAAATTTTAATTTCCGGAATAAAAAAAAATGAAACACTAAATGTATATTGTGGATACGTCGTTAGTAAATAAACTTACTTTTACTTATATGAATTGACTTATCATTTGATCACAATCCATTCATTTATATTCAATTGTTTTCAACATCCATTTATAAAGCGAAAGTCCAAAGACGGCAAGTTTCTATTGTCACAAAACTTAAAACCAAAAAAAAAAAAAGAATAAATACAGTCATAACAAATCAGGAAATTAGAATATTGATCTGACACAAATTATCTCTTATGAAATATGACAAAGAAGAATTATAAATAATAATAAAAATAACACAAGAACAGGAACTACCAAATGAATTTAACGAAGGACAGTAAAAAGAAAAATTAGAACAATTTTTTTCAATTGTTATCCTTAGGTTTTCCCGCTCCACATTTTGCACACTCACTCAAACCTTAAAATAAAAAGTTGTAAGAACAATTTTATATATGGATTTAGTGACCGAGTTTCAGTGTTTATGCTCCTGAAGAACGATCCATAAATAAATATCACTATGTATATAGACAATGACCTACTTTTCCCTGAATTCTACTTGTTCTAACTTCCCTGTTTTGTTCTAATATTTTATCTATTTCTACTTCTATGTATATAAAATATAAATAATGATCTATTTGAAGGAATCAAACACATTCTCGGCAATATATTAGAAATTAATAGAAAATATTTACATAAGAAGAACACAATTATCTTCAAAGATTTCATTTTTTTATGCTGTAAACAATAACAAAATGAAAAGTAAATTTTCTTTGACATGCAATGCAAATTAAAACAATATTTTAAAAACAGAAACTTAAAAAAAACATATCCAATAAACAGCAAAAAAAATTAACTAAATTAAAAGCATTCAATGTTCTTTTATTTTTTATTATTGATTTGTACAAAATAAATCAGTTCATTTTGTATAGGACAGAGATACTTACTCAAAAAAAAAATACAAAATACAAATTAATTTCACTTTTTATAATCTGTCCATTTGTCCCCATTGTGCGCTTATAATATTTTTTTAATGTTGTTTATAAAATAAATAATACAAAATTTAATTCATAAAATAAAATATTTATTATTATTGAAGAGCGCAGCAAATTTTATAACAAACACTGTCAACTGTTATAAATAATAAACAATAATACATGTACTTACTACACGCAAACTGATATATTTTTATTTACCAATTAACATTAATTTAATGTAATTGTTGAAATTATTACACAACAGAGGCAACAAAAAAAAAAAACAAACAACAACAAACCAGATGAGAGACAATATTTATCACTACAATATTTATCACTACAAACATTATATATAAATCTCAAGATTTAAAGATTTATGACAATATGAAAGATAAGAGTCTGAATACAATGGGTGAATATTGTACGTAAATTCGTTGATGATAAAAACAAACAAACAAATTAAAATTTCATAATTCTTATTGGTTCCGGTTTTATTGATTTCCGGATTTAATTTTACAATTCCACCAAATGGAAATCGTGCGTTCAAAATTTCTAATTTATCACGAGTTATCAGACATATGTAATTTTTTAGGAATAAAAACAAAATCCGATAAAATGCAGGAGGATGACTTAGTTCCATTTAATTTTAGTTTTTAAAATATTTTTCACACATTTTTTCCATTCTTGTTAATTAATTCATCATGGCTTTACAATTTGCAAACATCATTTTTAAGTAAGTAGGTACAATAATTTTAATGAAAGCCTAAGTACATTTTAGGTCGATTTACAATAAATAAATAAGTAGCTAAATTTATTGTCAAGTTAATAAAATTCATTCTACTTTAATAATAGCAAACAAATATAAAAGCCTCCAATAAAAAAATAAGAAATTATTATTACAATTTTACAATTATTTTACATTTTCTCTTTTATTTTTCATCTAAAAAACACAATGTTTAAAAGGCATTTCCTTCCAACGGTTTATAATTTCATCTGTACAGATCACAGCTGTTTGATAAAATATAAAGATCTCAATAACTTCCTATTTCTTCTTTCTGTTATTTTACGGAATGTACTAAATTATTACTGCATTCTTTTTCCTGCCATCATTTTTATCTGAATCCATAATGACATTGAACTCTCACAAATATTTGTATGCAAAAAAATAAACAAGCACAAATTTACTGATTAAAATTATTTATTTTTCTTCTAATTAATTCAAAAAATTCCCGGTTGCGATTGATTCTATCCGACATACGGTTTTTTTTCTTTATATTTTTTTTGTATTTTATTCTAAATATTCAGAAAAATAATCATTAAATTAAAATTATTCGCGCATTATAATATTAATATTTAATGAAGCGCTGAAAATTCTTTAAATTTTTTATTAGAGTTTTATTCTCATTTTTACAAAAAAAAAATTGTAATTTTGTTCGAATTAATTAATTCGATTTGATAAAATAAACGTGACCTCAGAATATTTTTAACCAAAGAAAAAATTAAAAAAATCTAATGCAAGGATTCATTGGACATTTTTCTGTATTCTAAATAATATTTTAATCGATTGAACTTTCAACTTTTTTTAACTGGGTTACTGTGTTTATGTGTTTGTTGTCGTCGAAAATAGAACAACAAATTATTTACTTCGACATTGAGAGAGACAACAATGTTAAAGCCAATTAGGTATATTAGGGGATAAGTTAACGAATTTTCAAATTTAGTAAAAAAAATTATTTTCTCAATCACTCGAAGGCCACTCGTACATAGGTACTATTACTAACTTCAAATTACAAAAATTGGGTGAAAGAAATTAGAAATTGTTTCACAAGTGGGGATAACGTTACAATAGAAGATTTGGACCATAATGGAAAATAGGCAAATCTTTTATCATTACAAAACAATCAATCTGATTTCTATATGGATATCTATTGCTAGTGAGGAGTGACAGAGAGAACAGAGGGGACAGATCATCTTATATATAATTTGAATAACTGTATTCATTGATGCGTGTTTTTTTGTATTCAGGAAAAACAGTTAAATATAAATTTCATAGATATAAAAATGAAAAAAAGAAGTAAGAAAAAAAAAAAACTAAGACAAGTTTTTATAAAACCTTCTTTAATAAAGTAAATTGAAATTACATACTTTTTTTTTAGTTTGTTAGGTTTCTTATGATCATCATCAGTTTATACCACGTACAATTCAATGATTAATTATAAAAAATAAGAAAGAAACGAAAAAAAAAATAACTCAAAAAAACTTCTAGTTTGCAACTTAGAAAAAAAAATTATAAATTAAAATCGAATTAAAAAAAATATTTGTTTTTGTATGTTTACATTTATAAAAAAAATTCTATACAAGATTCAACTCTATTACGCTTGTAAAATAGTAAACATCATGGGAAAGTATAAAGATCTCGCAACAATAAAAAAAAAAATCGTAAAGTAGTGGATGACAAGTCATTTATGCAATTTTTATAGCCTTCCGTCATATTTCATAGTTACAGTTTGCTACTGTATTCCTCAAGTTTATAGTCAACAAAACTAAATTAGAATATAATTAGTAAGTCATTGCAAATAAATTATGTAAAGTAACATTACTTAACATTTGCACTTTTTTTAATTATGTGATCGTCGTCATTTGTAAAAAAAAGTATTCTGTAACTTATTCAGTTCATGTTACAAGCAATAACACAAATTCAAATGAATCCTTTATATGGAAATGAAAGTGTTAAGTCGAGTAAAATATCAAAAATTTGATGCGATTGCTATTAAGGGAATGCAGATAGAAAATTTTTACACGTCGTCAACATTAACATTGAACTACATTTCCCTATATAAAGCTTAAAATTAGAGAATCTAGGTCCACTGATTTGATCAATTCCTGCAGCCAACACAAATTTTTGCATTTATCAATTGTGTCAAAACTCATGCGCATTAAAGCTTCTTTTTCAAATACTTTGTTGTCCCAGAAATAGATTTCAGAAAATATTGCATCATTTTTCTATCTCATGAAAAAACTGAAAAAAAAAACAAAGAAGGAGAGAAAGGAAGTATGTAGGTTTTTTTTTACTTCAATTTTTTTTTGTTGTTTTTTAATTTTCAAATTCATCACTCCAGAAAAATAACAATTTTTTTTTATTAAAAGCAATAAAAATAATAATAAGAATGTTGTTGTTCTATTTAAGTTACACGCTAAATAAGTTTCGCATTTGCGATTAATATTAATTAACCAAAACAAAGAAACTAACAACAATTTTTTTTTATTAATAAATAAAAAATTGTAGTTTAAAATCCGTCTTATAACAAAACGATTCAATTATAAACGATTATTTATAACAAGAATTTTTGTATGTCCAAAACACACTAAAGCTAAATCATTAGTTACATAAATACACACAAAAATACACAATCACAGAAATGTTTTATTGATCGAATACGATAAGTAACTATACAATTTTTTTCGCTTAATATTTTTCATTACTTATTGAGAATTAGATAGTAAAAATATACAAAAACCTGTCTAATATGACCAATACGTAATACGATCAATTATACTCGATTGGACAAATTGTTTGTGAAACTCAGAATAAAACAACACCGATTGCTCATTAATTGCACATTGGTTCACTCATGCAATTTACAAATAGTGTAAATTATAATTAAACCGCTCGACACCGTTTAATAATAAATATCGAATACCTTGAGATTTTAGTCTATGTTGAGGAATACATACACTATGTTATACTACTTTTTTAACACCTTCATAGTAAAACAAAAAAATCCCCCATTATATTTATGTCCAATTAAAAATATGATTCACTCGTTTAATTTTATGTACCTACAACCTACATAGCTACCAACTGTCATTGTAAATTTTATTGATAAAACGTTGTTGACATATTCGTAATACGATTATCCCTATGAAAAAAAAACAAAAAATATGTAATGACGTCATTGCGTCTAATTTTATATAAAATGTTTAAAAAATAAAAAGTAATTTCGTCACGGTATTTCACAGTCTAATATTCTGAAAAAAATTGCGGCATTTTTTCTTCCCAGTCTTTATCTATGTTCAGTAATTATTTTTATTTTGTAGGTGGAAGTAGAAGTTAAAGAAGTAACTAATTTATGGTTGCGTGTTGCAAAACGATTTGTTTGTTATTTTGGTTTGTTTTTTTTTATTTTAATATTTTTAATAATCGCCTTTTAAAAATGAAGGGGAAAATATTTACGTTTACTATTGAAGATTACTAAATACCAAAACAGTCCTAAGCTGACACAACCGAAATACGTTTTCACTTTGAAAATTTCTATCTTCTTAATTAAAAGTGGTTGTTGTTGAATATTTTGGAAAACAGTTTTGCTGTTAAACTTTAGCAGATGGAAATGGTTGATGGAAGTAAAAAAATTCTAAAATATTTATATTTTGTTATATTTTGTTAAAATATACAGTAACACGTAGGGTTTAACAGAATTTTTAAGTACTTCCTAAGTAAAAAACAAAAGGGAAGACACACTTTAAGGTTTGAGAGAATTTTATATTTGAACAATAATTTCATGTTATCTTAAAAATGTTGTGAAACCCGGCATTAAATATAAAAAAAGAAAGGGAAAAAAGAGGTGCGAATCTATTTTATTTAGTCTTGCTTATTTCTTACAAGTAAATTAAACTGAGTCATTTTACCTTTCCCTTTTATGTCATTTATTTCTTGGTGTATGTTTTGGTTTTTCTATTTCCACGGTTACGAATTTTTGTTTTTAAGTTGTATACCAAAAGACCAAAAACAAAACAACAAAAAATAAAGAACGACAAGAAAATGTAGGTAAAAAAAGAGAAAAAAATATTAAATATTTTTTTTAAGTTCATTAAATTATATTTAGGTAACTTGAATTCAATGAACGCATTTGGTATTTTTATAACTGAACAAAAACTGCGAGACTGTGTTATATAAAATACAAAAACAAAATATGTATATAAATAAACATATAATAATGCGTAAAGTGAAAAAGAAAAAGAAGAAGTCGAAAACAGCTGTTTCCAACTTCTTAAGTAGGTATACATATTACATACATTCATATTTCTTTGTATGTTTATTGTAAACTTAAAAAAACATTTAGAAGACTTTTGCATAAAATGTTCAGATCTAGAAGAAAATGTTCTTCGTCATTTAATTATAGCGAATATTCCTTGTACTTAAGTATTACACAACAATAAAAGACAGTACTGCAGTTCAAATAAATGGATGGAAAATTCTTTTATATTTTGACTAAAATTGACTAAAAAAAAAACACGAAGAAATAAGAAAAATTAACCAAAGTCATCAGTTTTGCAAACTTAAGCAGAATTTACAAAAAATAATAATAAGAATTAAAAACGATTAATGGATGACACTATGTAGTGCTTTATGTTGAAAGGTTGTTAAGTTTTTCTTAAAAACAAAAGTCTATTAATTTTATTAATGTTTAGATTATTTGATAATAATCATTCGGTTATCTTAGTTAACTAATAATAATAAATTATTACAAAAAAAGAATCCGGTGATTTATTTCTTTCTCCGAAAATATTTTACCTTTAGTTGAACTTGTAAACTTCTTCTAAACATCAACTGTACCGTTTACATATGACATCTGAATCACGTCTGAATTTTGTACAAAATTTGGAATTCATTTAGAATTTAAAATTAAAATTCGTATTTTATACGATAGAGAAATCTATTATACTTAGCATTAGAAAATCTAAAAGAAAAAGAAATGTCAGAAGAAACTGAATGTTATAATTTATAAATTTTTAGGATCGGAACATCATTTCTGAAGTTAAGTATTTCAAATAATTAACACAAGCAAAAAATCTACCAAAAAAAATAAAAAAATATCAAAACTGAAACATAAAATCGTGAATCAATTAACTAAATCTCGTGATCAAATTGTATCAATATATTTTTTTTTAAATTAATGCAAATGAATAACAAGAATAATTTATTTAAGTTTATAGATGTTTTAAACGTGATTTAATTTTAATTTGCAACTTTATTAAAATTAAAAAACTCAAAAAAAAAGACTATCGTTAAACAGAGAATATACTTTAGAAGAAAAAAGTCGAGAAAAAAAACAATAAGGAAATGTATAAATCGAGGTATAAATACTTTCCATTGGTCTCTTTAAAATATACGTACCTATAATTGCAAGAATTATACAATGTAAATTCCATAACCCGATTGTTCTGTCTTATCTTTGCATCCAAAAGGAAAGAAAAGAAATAAAAAAAAAATAAAAATATAAACAAATATAAGTAAGCAATCGTAAAATACTGGCAGTGTGAAGTTTATTTATGATCTCTCTAGTTATAGTTTGGGGAACATAGAAATTATTGTAAAAATATAAAATAATGCCTAAAGCAAGTATACCGCAATAAGAAAGTGTAAAATCCGTTCAATAATTAAGAAAAAAAAATTTAATTAAAAAATATTCGACTTAATGATTGATTGAAGCGATATAGCACAAAAGGTACTTCATGTTGTTTTTAAGGTCATTTCATTGAAATAATAGATTTTTTTACATCTAAAAAAAAGTCATATAAAGTATATAAAATTGAAAGAAAAAAGGGTCAAGCTAAGTCACCAATTCATAAAAAAAATTAATTTTTTTCTTTTTACTTCTAAAAATTAAAAATATAGAAGCAGCATAAAATGCATTTTATTAATCGTCTTAAACTCATAAAGTAATTTTAATTTATTTATATTTGAATTTATATCACCACCCACAAACCACCTTCTTCCATGCATATGACTCATTAATATATGCCGACATTAATATCTGAAATAATTAATTTTTTCTTTATGCCAGGTCATATGCATATGAATTTATAGCATCAAAATTTATTCCGGCATGCAATCGTGTAAAAGGCGATATCAGTATAAAGGCATTTTTTGTATCAAAGGGAATATATATCTGCATCCAGCAGTTCATAGATAAGTAGAGAACAGAAAAATAATATATGTGCGCAATAGCACAATATAAAAGTATAACACGTACGTATATATATTTCTTGTTTTGTCCATAATTGACGCTATTAGGAATACATAAACACACACATAATTTCTTTCTTTTCAATTAGTCGTTCTCTTAATTTAAAAGGGCCATTCAAAAATGTATTCTGTTTCGCAATTTATAAACGGAAGTTATATTGGAACACCATTAGACTTCTAATTATGGAATTAAGGCATCCATTTTTAATATAAATCTTATTTAAAAGACCACAGTTAAGACTAAATCTTGATGAGAATTAAGAGAAAAATAAGCACTTTTCAATGATTTAAAATAAACAAATAATGTTTTTGTTTACTTTTTACTACACACAAGTTTAAATCCTCATTTAGTAATGTTTCATTACAAGATGAATGCAGTACATTTTTTTGGCGTTATTTGAAATGTCAAAGAACAGGTGGTGATATCATCAGTAAATATCAATAAAAATGTTTAGATATCATTTCAATTTTAAGTTAAAAAGAAAACTACTTCATTAATTATTAATTGGTGCAACGAAAAGAATAACAATAAGAAAGCAGATAATTATGAGCACCAGATGGAGGCACCATTATACACTCCTTAATTTTAGTTATTTTTATGTCAGTCACAGCTTATATTACCTAAGACTATTTTAATCGAAACAATGAAAGAGAAAATAAATAATATAATTTAAAAGTACGTAAATATTAATACATTACTTGATAAAATAAAGACTGATGTAAAAAAAAGTAATTTTTAAATGTACTTAAGCCTAGTTTTAAGTAATAAATACTTAAATTAAGTCAAGTTCATATTTCTGACATTTTATTTTTTATGATGAGAATTATTACTTTGTTTTCCCTTCAATGAACTAAAGCGATCATGTGTCACTCTAATGAAACCCTAGTTTTCAACTACTTAATAGAATAAAAAAATTAAAAAGGATTTTATTTCAATTTTTCAGTGAACTTGAACTTTAAAGTTCATTTAATCCACTTCTTGTCTTGTCATATTGTAAAGTAATGTAATGTAAAACTCATCCCCGTTGTTTTCCGTAAAAAAATTATTATATTTGTAGAAAAGATCAACGAACCGCACGTGAAAACAATTTGTTCAAGTCACGTCCGCAAACAATTCGTTTGTTTTTTGTTTTCTTGAAAATCTTTTCTGCCTCTATCGCTTACTTCATATTTTATATTCTTTATCTCTTTCTAATGTATAACTTCCGGTTTTAATTGATTTGATTAATTTTTAATTTACGCGCAATCGTCATTCTTTTTCCTTCGTTTTACGCTTTGTGTTTAAAATTCATATTTTCTTCCAAATTGTAACTTATTTTTTCAATTTTTAAAAAAGAATATGTGTAGGGGGATTTAAGATAATCATGATGCCGTCGTCGTTGTCTTTATCGTTGTTTATGTAGTAAATTTTTCGATGTTCTTTTTCTTTTTTTTTTTGATAGAATTTAGTTTTTTTGTTCCTCAACGATTATGATTATTTTTTCTTTCAACTTCATTAAGTTGGTACCTAGCTCTTCTTGTTTATGTATTTGTTTTTTTCTTGAATAAATCAAAGTTAATAAGTATCATCAAAATGAGAAATAATAATAATAAGAAAAAAAAGAAGATGAAAACATCCGTCATCAAAATGTATTAACGACTTCCTTTCGTCCCAATTTAACATCATAATCATCATCAGATAGCGCCCATGCCTTGCATTTAGTTAATTAATTTTATTCATTTTGCGGTTATATTACTTTTAAAAATTTGATTTAAACGATCTAAACAAAACTCTTCAATATAAATTATGAAAGAAATTGTTTTACATTATTATTATTAGGTGACAAAATTTTACACTTAATTACATTTTTAGATTCTACTGCGCTAAATCCTATAAATTTAAATGTTTAAATGAGAACACGCAGATTAGTCAAATTCAGCTTAATACGTACCTACATAAAATAGTCGTCAAGAAAAAAAGAAAGACGTTGAACGAATTAGAAACAGGCAGTTTGTAAATTGTTCCTGAAAAGGAAATAAAGGAAAAAAAAATCTCGTCTTTTACCTAAAAGAGAACGAACGACAATACTTATGCCAATTCCTTAAAGAAGAGGATTTCCCCCTTTTCTAAATGATACAAAATACAAAATTTAATACAAAAACTTTAATTTAAATTGAAAAATATTAATCATTGTGATTAATATAGCCTAATGGTAAGGAGTAAATAAATGTTAAATTCATTTACATGACTAAAGAAATTTAATGTCAAAGGAAAATGGTTAAATCCACGGATTATTCTAAAAAATTAATTCATTTAATGTGTTAGATCGATTTCTATGATGGTCAGAACAAATAATTCTTCTTCATGGAAAAATTGTGATTTAAAAATTAACACAATAAATTAATGAATTTAATTTAAGGTCAAATTGATTGGAATGATAACTTTCGACTGTCACTGTAGCTCAGTTGGTAGAGCAGTCACCCGGATAGTGAGAGGTCCTGAGTTCGAGTCTCAGTTGTGGCATAGAAGGTTTTTTCAGTCCATCATTTTTTCCTTAAAATACAAAAACTTTAACAAAATTTAATGTTTATAAATCTATTGATTAATAATTTACCCACCAAAATGTTTTTCATAATGCAATGCACCAATAAACCATCCCTCATTCCTATATTGATGAATGTTGTTCATAACTAAGTGTGGCCGAAATGAGGATGGATGTATGCTACTTTTTTTTATAGAGAATATTATTTATAGTAACGCTACAAAATAATAAAATCCAACCTAATTTTGTTCTCACATACACACACACACTATAAACAACACATATAATAGGGGCATGCATGCTTACAAAAGAATCTTTAAACACCAAAAATTAATCAATATTTTAATGTCGCTTTAAACGAACAGTAAAAAACAACAAACAAAAAAAAAACAAATCAAAAATTGAGCTTCTTTTTATATAAGTATAACATGTTTTTACTATTTTTAAGGCAAAAATAATAAAAATTTTAGAAAATTAATATGAAAGTTAATAGCAGTGGATAGTCATAAGTTAAATCCTTATATAGATAATAATATTAATAATATACTTAGATAATAATAAATAGAGATAATGGAAAAAAATAGAACATAAATTTACCACAAATTATTACGCGGCCAAATTTTTACATTTTACTTAAGAGGCTTATGTTTGTTGAAAACGTAAAAGAAAAATAACGCAAACAATGTTCGTGTTTATTTGTAAAAAAAAGGGGACCAACCCTTAACTTTAACATGGTGACGCGGGAGCCATTTTTTCTTCAATTTTCATCATCACCATAATCGAATGTGTATGTATGTATTTGATATGGGAAAATTGCCCGCTAGCAGCTGATAAGAAATTTAACCTTGCCTTGTATTATTTTAAGCTTGTTTTGATGCCCGTCGTGTGTCTTGCAGACATATACCTACAAAATCGAGAATATGATGATAAATGATGAAAGATAAAAAGAAAACAGGAAAAGCTGGGTTCAATCTTAATTAATTTTTTGCCTTTTCTTTTCTTTCTTATTAAAATTCAACAACAACAAAGAATATCTACATAACAAAAAAAAACAGAAGAAAAATAAATGTGATTTTCACAAAGATTATTTTCAATTGTTTTAAATTTTATAAATGTTTTTTTATAGAGTGAAGAAGAGTGCAAAAAAACAAAAACAAAAATAATAACAAAAAACAAAATGTCTCTATGAGTGTGTTTGCGTTTATATAATTTATAAAAAAGAACAAAAACAAATAAATTATGAATGAAGAAATGAAGGAAGAGAACGTTGTTAGATTGAATGAAAAAGAATAAAAGAAACAAAAAAAAAAAAGCAAAGCAAAATAAAAAAAAAGTAGAGAAGAGAAGAGAAGAAAAAAATATAACGACAAGAAACGACGAAGCATAAAAAAACCACAAAAATAACAACAACAAAATCGTCTAAAGAAAAAAAAAACCTTGAAATAAAGTATAAAACTAGAAGGAAAATAGATAGAAAAAATAACATCATAAGAAAAATAATAGCAACAGCAACATCAGTAAAGAAAAAAATTAACGAAAAGACATTTATGGAAATTATAAAAAATGAGATGAGAAATGAAAAATTTCAAATAAGAAATTTCATAATAAAAGAGCGGAACAAATTTAAAAAAAGTATTGAGAATATTATAAAATTATTTTCAGAATTCTGAATTAAGTAAATATACAATTTACTTAATTATATGCCTTAATTTAATTTCAAATCTAGATTTGATGAGATCTAAGTATACTTATTAAAAAATCTGAATTTGAATCGAGAATTAAGTATTAAACCTATTTTTTTTTATTTTGGGAAAATTTGAATCACAAAAAACCTTATAATTTATATGATATTTCCTAAAAATTGAGAGGAAAGAAAAACAAAAATTGTTACCTTTTAAACAAAGACGATTATAATTTCTTTATGTTGTTTGTACATCTTATCTTAAAGAAACAAAATAAATATTAAATAAAAAAACGATAATGTGTTTTTTTTCTCTCTATTCATTGACCAAACAAGGAACAGACACATTTTTTATGTAACCAATTTATTTAAGGTTGTGCGTAGAGTAGTATTCCACTACTTTATAAAAATTACTAAGAAGCATACCTACTTCTGGTTTTGACCCAATTACAAATTACAAATGATATTTTTTGTTATATTTGGCAATTTCAAATTTTGCAGGAAACACAAAAGAAAATTAAAAGTCAATTATTTTTCCAACTAGAATTGTGATAAATTTATTACGCGACTTGTTTCAGATCAGTTGTAAAAGACGTTTTAAAGAGCTACTTAAGACTTTTGTGAAACTCGTCGTAAAAAAATCAGAATTAAATTAATTAATTAAAATTAATCTAAAATTAAAAATCCATTGCAGAAGCGCGTCCACAAAGATGACGGACCGTCTTTACAAACACGTCATGATAATGAAACAATGATGGTTGCCAACTATTTTATATTGTATTCTTCTTCTTACATTATCTAGTGCATATATGACACAATAAACTAGAATTCATCATGACCTTGAATTCAAAAAAAATCTGGGAATAAATTTTTTTTAATGAAATAAAATTTAATGGATTATTATTCATAGTTAGTCAAAAAACTAAGAAATTATATGTAAGTATTTTCATTTTTACAAATTGAGTAAAAATTTTTGTGAAGATGTAGGTTTTAATATTTTTGAAAAATGTTTAGTTACTTATTAACTGAATTATTAATTATGGTTTAACAATAATTTTAAGTCACTCTTAATTAAAAAAAGTAGACAAAATTATGTAAGTAAGTATGTATGCTGAAAAAATAATGTAAAAGAGAGAAAATATCATTAAGCGACAATTTAAAGTTTTTGTGAAACCCGACCTACTTAAGTATACTTTATACTTCTATTCAAAAAAGCAGATAAAACCAAACAATAACAATCAACAAGAAAAAATAACCTTTCAAAAACAGAATCCCAAAAATTAGGATTTATTGATCAGAAAATTCGGCGTCATTTTTTTTCTTTCCAATTTTGTTGCCATTTTGACATAAAAGGGATTAAAAGAGCGAATAATAATAATAAAAAAAAGTTCCCCTATTTTTTAGGGTTTGACATGACATAAAAAAGATATATATAAAGAATAGAAACTTCTTCGCCCTCGGGATGTGGAATTTTCATTTTCATTTCAACAATAATAAATATAATTAATACGAACGAATAAAAAAAGGGTCATCCATTTTAATGATTTTTAATACAACTGCCTACTTTTGTTGTTCTTCTTCTTTCTCTTTATATTGCGATTTTTTTATTTTATATTAAAGTCCGTCTATATTCTCTGGAAGAAAATTGTTATACTTAAAGGAAAAAATAACCCAGCTGATTCAGTTATCGAATTTTTATATAATCCCAGCGAGCGTTTTATATTTTTCTTATGCTAGAAGAGGAAAATTGTAAAAAAAAGTTTTTCGTCTCATCAATAACAGCTTCTATAATTTTACATTTTCTTTTCTCCTTTTGCTCTCAGTCCCTGATTGTCTGTATAAAATATCTTCTTTGAAAGTGGAAATTTTTGATTTTGCGCATCAACTAAATTGTAAAGTAAAAACAAGCAGAGACCAAAATTTTAGAAAAGCAATATTTTTTACTTTGTTTTTCTTCCGGGAAATAAATAAAATATAAATTTTTTTAGTTTTTCATTTTGTGCCAGAAAACAATAGTATCTATATCTCACTCTCTCTCACACACACACTTTGGTGTTATTTTCGGTTTTCCGATCACCCATAATTGTTTTCTTTTTGTGTATTTATTTTCCTTTCACCCCCACCAATTTAAATCTCCCAGGCAACCAACAATGTCTACACTTCTAGCAATATATAATTAAAATTTGGACTTTTAAAGAAAATTGGAAATTTTTCAAACAATTTTTTAAAATTAGTACATTACCTAACTACAATAAATAATAAAAAAAATTACCATATAAACACATCAGTATTGCATGTTTATAAAAGACGTAGAAGAGGAGAGACAAGAAGTTTGTTGTATCCAGTGAAAAATTTTGTTCTTTTATGTTTCTTTGTGTTTGTCTTTTTTTTCTTATTCCTCTCTTCGGTTAATTCGTCGTCGTCGTATATTTTTATTATAAAATCGCAAAAAATAATTATATTTAAATTTTTTTTCGTAGTCGAATCACTTTTTTATTTTTATTTATTTATTTTCTTTCTTTTTTTTTATCAACACTAACACTACATCATTTTAAATAATCGCACGGAAAATTATAACAAATTCATTTTATTCTCAAAAAAAATTCTTGAACTTTTGCACTGTTTATTTTGATAAGAATTTCTTCTTTTTTCACAATTTTAATAAAATTTTTTCTTTTGTTTTGCTTTTAGTTTCCTGATTCTGTGAAAATGACAAATTAATTCAAGTTTAAGCCGGCCGGTATATTTTTATTTATTAGTTACATATATTTTTTTAGATATCTCCGATATCAAAACAGAATTCTAAGTATTAATTGGGGAAAACAAAAGTATGAAATAAATGATAAAAACAATATATTTAAGACAAATTTCACAATGATTTTTCTTTCACTCGATTTTAATTTCTCGTTGAATGAAAAATATTCACAGTTTAAACAGTTTTAATTAATTTAACTCACATGTAAACTTTGTTTCGATTAGTTTTTCTTTTTTTTTAAAGAAAAATTTAATACATAACGAATACTTCTGTTTCTGTTCAAAGTCTTGAAAAAACTATTATTGTTTTTTTACATTTAAAATAAATTGCGCGCGCTGGCAATAAAATTTGTTATACATTCCCTCTCTTTTTTTTATAAAATTCAACTATCTCTTTTACACGACTAGGTAAAATGCTCGATGGCAAGATTTTTCGTCTTAATGTTGGCAATACCTACATATAGTTGTCCTTCTTTTATTCGTAATGTTTTTATCTCTCTTTCTTCCAAATTGGAAATAGACGTAAATTTGGCAACCAGCTGCATTGAAAATTAAATAAACGAGCCTCTGGCGGAAACAATAGTAACAATAAATTTAAATTTAATTTTATAATTTTATTTTTTTTTAATACAAAATTCTACAAAAAAATGATAATTATTTTAAATTATTACATTATATGCATCAATCAATAATTAGGATTTTATTTATTGGTTATAATTTATAAATATATTTTAAAAGGTTTGTTTTTGATTCATTTTAAGTGAATATTGGTTAGTATGAAAAGGATAACAATAAAAGATAATAAGTTTAAAACCCCAACACAATAAAAAAATATTTGAATATTAAAAAAAGCAAAACTAGAAAAAAGAAAATTATATAAATGCATAAAAATTTATTGTGAAAATCATATTTACTCAGAGAGTGAAATTCGTTCGAAATTTTGAAATCAAAATAGAAAAAAAGATAAAGAGGAAAAAAATACAAAAATACTGTAATTAATTCACGTTTCATAAAAGGAAAGGAAGGAAATGTTTTATAAGTAATTCTATTGCTCATCTTTATCCTTAGCACCGTGTTTTAAGATTCTTGTGAATTCGAGATAATCAAATAATCCATTTTTAATTGGTGCTTCTCTGTACATTTCATCGACCTAAAAAAGAAAGTAATATAATTATGTATTTCAAAATCTTTTCCAAATTTTATTTAAAAAATAACTTACATCTTCATCAGAGAATCTGTCTCCCATTGTTGTTAATAGCTCTCGTAAACGTTCCTCAGAAATGAGGCCAGCATTTTCTTCATCAAAACAACCGAATGCATTTTTAATAACATCTTCAGGATCTGTTCCTTGAAGACGTTCGCCGAACAATGTTAAAAACATTGTAAAATTAATGGGGCCAGGTGCCTCATTCATCATACCATCCAGATAAGCATCCGTTGGATTTTTACCTAATGAAGCAAGCATATCATGTAAGTCTTCGCGTTCAACAAAACCGTCACGATTTTGATCAATCATATTAAAAGCTTCTTTAAATTCAGCAATTTGAGCCTGATCAAACATAGCAAATACATTTGATGTTGCACGTTGTGCACGTTTTTTGGTTGTCGCGCGACGTCCAGCAGTTTTACGAGAAGACATTTCTGCAAAAAAAGGATTTCTAAATTTTACATAAATATATTTTAACTAAAATATGATTCAGCAATCACATCAAAGAAATCCATTCACAATAAAGAAAACTTACTTTAATACCAAAAAATATATAAACACTTCTGATGACTAATAAGTGAAAACAAAGAAAATACAGGTAGAAGAATCAAATAAATTTAAATTATTATATTTAAAAAAATAAATTCGAAACAAATATCTAAACATTATATATTCTTGAACTGTTCTTATCAGCATAATTTTCATATTTCTTATCAACAAAAAAAAAAAATACAACGAAAATTGAATAATTTTATTTATTTTCATATATTTAATAATTGACTCAAAAATTATGTTGGAAAAAAAAAAGTTTATTCAAAGAAAGTTTTCTTCGAAAAAAATATGACTAAATGCACATGATTTAAAGGTGTGGATAAAATCAATCAACATAATAAATTTTCTTTTCTATTTTTTTATTTTAATTTTCCATCATCGATATTTTATTTTTGTAATTTTATGAATGTGTTCAAAGCTTGTTCTTCATTATTTTAACAAAAAAAAAAATTGTTTTTATAAAACATAACTATATAAGGTAATGAAAGATTTAGTTCAACAAAACACATTTAATACATTCTTGCACCAATAGGAAAAATAATAAAGTTTTTTTTTATATATATATTACAAAGTTGACTCATCTGAATTTTGTTTTTATATGTTTCCCCAATTTTAAAACATTAATTACTTTTAACAAAAATAGCACAATAAATATTATTGCGGGTGTAAAAGAATATAATGAATACATTGCAATGTTTATTTTATTGGAAGGAATGTAATTGAAACTGGAAATTGGAGTGTGACGTCAAAATTCAGATGTTCAGATATATTTATTCAAATCAAAACGATTTAAATTATTTTTTATTAGTTATAAAATTTTAATATTAATAATATGCTATTAATTGATATATTTAAATACCACTTACTGTATTTAGTTTAGTAATTACACTATATTTTATAAAAAATTCAGACAAAAAATAAAACGTTACTCACTGTTTAATAAATTTGACACAAATAAAATATAAAACACTAATGGTGACGTCATTAACTAGTTTTTGAGTTTAATGTCAGATGTCACTTTCAAATAATTCCTGAACTGAAAAAAAATTTTCATTGACGCGACGCATTGTCAGTTCAATGTCCGTTCACCGGCGATACAGTTCAATCTTGTTGCCAACCTAATCATTTTTTTATTATTCACTCACTTCCATTATTTTTTTTTCAAATTAATTCTCAGTAAAATAAAAAATCGGAATAATTAAATAATTCAAAAACATTTATTTACATTTTACATCATTCAGATAAGAATTTGAGTATTTTTTATACAACCACATTTATACATTTCCTATACAATTAATTTACACTAAAATTCAGAAAAACAATTTTTTTTCAAAAATTCAGTCAAAAATGAATTTTTTTTAAATATAAAATCTTAAAGCAATCATTCGTTTTTAAAATTAGGGAATTTCTACACGTATTTTTTCATTATTTTAAATTTATATTTTTGCGTACATTTATTTTATACATTTTTAATTCCAATAGAGAAAAAACTTTTTTTTACGTGTAAAAATCCACCATTCATATATATTTTATCGTAAAAATTTAATAGTTTTGACTTTATTTCTTGGTATTAAAATAAGTTAAATTAAAAAATGTTACTTAATCCTAGGAATTGGTATATTATTAATTATTTTGATTTGGAATTCTTTTTCACCGTACATTTATTCCATTTATGGTAATCATATTATTCGGAATAGGTTCGGGCTCATAAACTTCTTCATTAGATCTCATTTCATATGGTGCATCATAAAATTGTTCACTTGGTATTTGATCGTAAATATTTTCTGCTGCACCGCCATTCATGTGATGATTATTATTGTTATTATTATTATTATTATTTCTAAATGTATTAAATGTTGCTCGATTAGTTAAATCAAAATTATGTCGATTATTTTCTAACGTTGAATAGGACATAACTGCAGCGTTCTGATCTTCCTTTGTTTCAGCTGCTTGAACATTTTCAGTATTCTTTACTGGACGAGCTTTATTTCTGTAATTGAAAACATAAAACTATTAAGAATCAACCACAAAAATGCAATTATACAACTAGTCACAAATATCAATACCAGAAAATTAAATTTTTTTGAATAAATATATAAACTTACCGATGTAAGAAAACAAGACCAATTATAACTAAAAGAATAATTATTATTACTGCACCAATTGCAATTCCAGTGCCTAAACTGGAAGTCTCTTGAGCTTCATTCGCGGTCACTAAAAAATTAATAATTAATATTGTGATTTCATTCTTTGTGTCGAATATAATTGTTTTTACTTTCACATCTGGGCTCTTCTCCACTCCATTTACCATCTTCCATACATTTTCTTAGATAAGGACCAATTCTATTATAATTAGGTATACAATGATATTCAGCAGAACCTCCATAAAGTGTAGATTCATTAACAACAATAACACGACCATTTTCAATAGGGGAAGGTCGATCACAATCAACAGCTACAAAAAATAATAATAAATTCTATTTCATACATATATTATGAAAATGAATTTACCTTTACATGTTGGATTTTTACCAGACCAATGTCCATTTTTCAAACAAGTTCTTGTATTGTTTCCGACCATATATCTACCTTTCGGACACGAAAATTTGGCAGCAACACCAACCGCTCTTGAACTCGAATCAACTATCAAATTTTCAGCCACATCAGGCTCATTACATGTTATTTCTTTACACTCTGGTATTTCATGACTCCACGTTCCATCTTCTAAGCATAATCGTCTTGAGACACCATCTAATTTATAATTATTATCACATTCATAAAGGGCTGCCGCGCCATAATAACTGGCATTTGTTGCTAAAGTGACTTTTCCATTATTAATTGAAGTAACATTTTGACAATCAACGTCTGTAAAAAATACAATTCAACTTTATATTATATTTTCAATAGCACAGAAAAATATAACAACTTACAAACACAATCAGGAATTAATCCATTCCACTTTCCATTTTCTTCACAAGTAATTAAAGAATCACCTACAATTTTATATCCTCGTTCACATCGATATTTCGCAAGAGCTCCAACTCTGGTTAAAAAACAAATAAAAATCAACAAATTGTTAACATAAATTTCTAAACAGTAAAATAAATATGTACTTATAAGTTTGCATGTTACTCTGTGGAGAATCTGCTGTTCTTATTAAAGTTCTGCCATACATTCGATCATTTCCAGTTACGGATAAAATACTATGTGATGCTAGTGTTGGTTCTGGGCATCTTATTTCTTCACATTTTGGAGTGGTATCACTCCAGAGTCCAGATTGTAAGCAAATACGCTTATTTACACCATTTAATTTATGTGAATTAGCACAAGCGTAAGCAACCTCAGAACCTAGGAATGTTGTATTTTGCAGATATTTATGAGAACCAAAAGGAAGCGCTGTTAGTGGACCACAATCAACATCTTAAATAAAATAAATAAAAGGAATTAGAGCCTAAAAAAAATTGAAATTTAAAAAAAAACCAACATTCACAAAAAGGTGCATCACCACTCCATTCACCAGTTTCCATACATTTAAGTAGAGGTTCACCTCGTAAAACATGCCCGGGATCACAATGGTATTCAATTGTTGAATGAACATTATAGTCGTATCCAACCACGTAACTTCCTGGCGGAACATTTGGTGTTTCACAAGTTATCACTGTAAACCATAGTACACAATAAAATCATTCGAATCTTCAAATTATTATTATTCTAATAATTAATACTTACATTCACAAACCGGAGCGTCACCGGACCATTTACCTTCTCTTGTACACATTAACTCTTGTGGCCCAACAAGCCAATGGTCATCTTCACAGAAATATTTTACGATTGATCCCACTGTTGTGGATTCATTAACCAAGAGTAAATTACCTAACCAATTATTTAATTTTTTAATTAAGTTAACAAAATTTGAAAAAAAAAACAAAACCTCTATCAGGTCGTGCTGGACCTCCGCAATCAACAAATCTACAGACTGGTGGTTTTCCAGTCCATTCTCCTCCAAGGCCACAAGATAAAACTGGCTCTCCAATTAATATATGGCCTTGATCACATTTATATACTGCAGTAGATCCCGCTCTTTTACCAGCTAAATCAACATGGCCACCAGAAATTATTGGAGGTTCAGGACACCAATCTACCAAACATTGTGCCATTTTACCTGACCAACCATTTTCGGTGCAAGTTCGATTTTCATTGCCAATTAATGTATAGTTTTCATGACATGAATAGCTCATGACTACACCAAATGATGTACGATTTTCAGAAAATAATATTGCTCCATGTTCTAATGGTTCTAATGAACTACATTCAATATCTAAAAAGCAAAACAACCAATTATATATTAAAAATAAAAGTCCAATTATACTTACATTTGCAGTTAGGTGCTGCATCACTCCAAACCCCTGTTTTTTGACAAGTTCTAAATTTTTGACCAATCAATGCATGACCTTTTGGACATGAATATTCAATAGTGTTTCCGATCGTAAAATTTGTTCCCGATATTGTAGTATTTTGTAGTGAATCAGGTGAACCACAAGACAATGGTGCTATTGAGAAAATAAAAACTTTCAAATATATTTTACATAATTATACTATTTAATAAATTACCATGCTGACAAATAAAATGTAAATAATCTAGATTACATCCAACATCATTCCAAAGCCAATTTCTTCCACCATCAAGTACAACACAATTTTGTTCTCCATTATAATTGTTAGGCTGATCTTTTCCCCATGTTGGTTTTAATACAACATCGCCTGTGAATTTGTATAAAAGAAATAAGTTTAACAAATCATTCTTATATATTTATATAGTATACATATACACTGATAAGAATGGAAGTGAATTCTTTTTCTTTTTCTAGGTCAGAATTTTCTTTTTTCTGTTATTTTTATTAATTAAATCTTAATTTTTATTATTTTCTGAATGTGAAAGAATTCCAATCGTAAATATTGAAATTACGGAATTAAGGTCTATCAATACTTTTTACAGTGGCAAATATTTTAATTTTATAAAGTATTTTGATGATATATATATTAAATAGTCACTAGTCATGCATTTCTTGTAGTTTTCTTTTAGATATTGTTCATATGTACAATTTTGATTCTAGATAGCAAAAAAAATATGCATCAAATAATTTTTATTATTGAAATAGATAAATTCATAACATAATATTCAATAGTATATATATTGAATTGTCTTTATTCTTCAAAAAATTTACATAACACAAATTCTTTATTCGATTGTTTTTTATTAAAAATTAAAAACAAAATTAATAAAGTGATGAGAATTCTCTCACATTTTTTTTCTATTGTAATATTTTTTTTGTTTTTTATATAATTAGATTAGAAAGAAAATTTATGGTAAAATATTAGTTGTAATTATTATTATTAAAGATAATAAAATAGAATATAATATTTCTGCTATAAATCAGAATGGGAAAATTTTTTTATTTTAATTGGTTCTCTGTTGTATGTACTTCATATTTATATTGTATGCTCGGCAACTTATTAGTTTTTTATTAAACACTTAAATAAATTGACGATGCAATAAATTGTACCTATGTAAATTTTTTATGAATAATAAATACTTGCCATTGACCCATTTCCATGTACGTGATGTAAAACCTGGTTCCTTCTGGGCTCCAATCCATACTAATTGGGTTCTTAATTCAGATTTTCTACGATCAAGCTCTGATAAAATATAATCTTGTGTTGATCCACGAAAACTATGAAGTAAATCTCCACCTTTAAAAATTTATAAAATTAATTTTTTCATTTGAATAAATTTGTTTAATTTACGTTTTTTACATAAATAAAAAGGAAAATTATAATTTACCATGTGATTGACAAATGGTTCGTGCTTTTTCAAAACTTTCGCCTCTTGTTACATGAAACTCGTAGCATGTTCGTGCAAATGTTGTTAATAATGTATCTGCGTTTAAATTTTGTGAGGCACATTGCTCTGCTGAAAACTCTATAAGAGGGGTTAATTTTATCCATATAAATTGTTTATAAGTTATAATAAAACTCTCTCTCCATATAATATCGTTAATCTAATATTCACTTACCATCATTTGAAAATACTTCAACTTCACATAAACTAAGGCTTCCTTCAACACCAACAAGTTGTATTGCAACATATTGTCCAATTATTGATCGAGCACAAGTAAAAATTTTTGTGGTTCCTTCATCAACAGCACCTGGATGCCAAGCACATAATGGGTTTCGTTGAAGATCAATGCTACTATTGCCAACTCTTATTTCTAATTCTTGCAATGGTTGATGACCACAACATCCACGAGTTGTTATTCGAACAACACGCACTTTTTGTGGTGTTAAAAGATCTACACGCCACCATGGTGAGGGTTCTTTTTGTGTTTCAGAACATTCTTGACCATCTGGATTCTGTAATCAAATCGTTTATAATTGGAAATTATAGTACTAAATAAGCAAAACCATCCTGATTTCGATATTTTCAAATAACTGCCTGTTCCAATTCAAAAAAATAATAATAATTAATAAGAATATTAATATTTTCACCTTATTTCCAAGTTTCCCATCGTTAGCATAGCCTGCTGGTCCAGCACGTGTTGTTGATGACTGATTAACTGGCTTCCTAAATGCAACATTCGTTCCTGTAAATAATTAAAAAAAGAAAAAAAAATTCTCACGATAAAAAAAATTATAAATATTTTTTTGATTATTGTTAATTTTTTTTTTCTATTGTCACGATTTTTAATATGATTTAATTTGTACATAAATTTTAATATAATGTATAAGTATATGTGTATACGTTTCATTACGTTTTATCTCCTTGACACAAACACTATTATACAATTATACAATTATATTTTTTACTAATCAAATATGATTTTCCTTGAAAAATCACAATAAAATAATGTAAATGTATTTTTGGTTTTTTTTTACTTACCACAAAATGGTATTTCACGTTCCCAACCTTTTTTTAAGTCACAACGTACTGTTTTAGGTCCAAATAATTCGTAACCAGAATCACATTCATATTTTGCCTCTGTATAGCCACTACCAGCTGTACCTTGTGTTGTTTCAACTCTTGCATTGGATGGAACTGATGGCGGACCGCAAACTATTGTAAATTATAAATAAAACAAAAGTAATTTAATACAATTAATGAATATAATGTACATTTTTGATATTGGAACATTTACGCTATTGGAATTTACGAATTCTTAGATCATGTATGTACCTATTAGATTTTTCACACTTCAATCCCATTTATTTTAAATTTATAAAGGAAGTTTTACTATAAAAGAAGAATTATCTCTTGTACTTAAAATGTTTTATTTAAACACTTTATGTATTCTTGTATTTAATTATTGACCTTGAGATGTTTGGAACATATTTATTTATGTGCGATATACCTTTATTCATGTACATGGAAGTGAGTCTGCCCATCAGGAAGTAACATCATTTTTAACTTTACTTAGAATGTACACAAAAAAGATTATATCGACAAAGATCGACATGCCGTGAAATTTTTTGTGTTTATATTTATTTAATTTTTTTAATTTAAAGATCTTCAATTATAAATTAAAATTGTAAACGTTAATTTCAAAGTAATAATAAAATTGGAGGTTTTTTTCATATTTCTTAAACAAAAAAAAAGAAAGTTAATTGAAATAAAGATTTGTATATATATGCACATTGAAACATAATTTGGTTCCTCTTCCTAAATGAGTTAGTATAAATTATTTTGTTTGCTTAAAGAAAATTATTGAAGATGATTTGTCTTTTATAAAATTTGTAAATTATTAAAATTTTAGACTTTTATAAAATTACTTAAAACTTCTCTTTACGTGAGTCATTCGTAATCACTTATTAATTTCATTAAAAAATATAATATTAAAATATGAAAATAAGGTAAATCTTCAGTAGAAGGAAATGGCATTAAAAGAGGAACCAAAAATTATAACTGTATAAATATAAGAACTCCATACTGTAATGCTTTAATTCTTGGTAAAGTTTCTCATAAAAAAATAATCGTGTTTGTTTTTTTTTTCTTCATTCCGCAGTTATATTTTTAGAATTTATAAATAAGGTTGTATTACGTCACACAATATGTACGTAAAAAGATAAAGTTACAGTTAATTGTAGAATTACTCGAAAAAAAAAAATTCCAACAAATATTTTATATATTAAAAAAAAAACCAAAAATTGTCAGTGACTCAATTTTCAGTTTCTTTAAAATAATCTAACAAAAATAATAAAAAACAAAGTAATAACATTGAATTCTTTTTATTATTTTAATAATATTTTTCTGTTAGAAAAAAAAATCCTTGTCTTAACATCAAAGCTTAACATTTTCTTAAATACACAAACTATTAATAAATAAATCAAAATTGAATAAAAAAAAATGAATAAATTATACTAACTGAGAATGTCAGTCAGAGTCAATTGCGTTAAACGCGCATAAGACTTTATAAAAAAATATACAAAAATGGAATTAAAAAATAGATTTATGTCTAAGTTAAGTTCAATTGTTTTCGCCTATAATTTTGATTTTTATTCTTTACAATTAAAAAAAATGTAAATATTTTTAAATAATACGGTTTAAATTCAATCTACTTTTTTTTTATTGAAACAAATAAAAAAAAAATTGAAGAAAATTTCTTGCGCAGGTGATTAATTTATTGTTTCGTGACTTTTTAATTTTATTTTTTTTTAATAAAGAAAAAACAGAAGTAAATTTAAAATTCTAAATCATGGCAAAGATAGTTAAACTTGAATTGTTGGAATTAAATTTAAGAGCAATTTCTCATAATTAAATTTAAGGAATATAGAAGAAAAATTTAATAACAAAAACGTACAACCAAAAAAAAATTAAAAGTTGATGAAATTTTCTTCTTGCACAAAACAGAAATTTTCAAAATATAAATAATCGTATAACTTATAAAATTGTATGCTATTAAAAAACGATTGAATACAAAAAAAAACAACAACAAAAATTTAATATTTTATTCTATGAGGACAAATCACTGAACTTGACTTGACAAAAACATCAAACCTAACATTTAGCAATTTACGTGAAATTTAATTAGTGAAAATTATAAAAATAAAATACACAAAAAAAGCACTTAACACGTTTTTTTTTGTTAAAAAAATATAAATAAATGAAAAAAAATAATTGTTTGCTGTTTATTTAAAAAATTTGCACTTTTTATAAATTCCGAAAAAACAAAACAAGAACCAAAACAGAAATAAAACTCTAATCCCGTTTTTTGTGTTTTTTTTTTGTTGATTAAAATTTTAAATGTAGGAAAAATAATGGTCGTTGACATTGACGTCGACGTCGATTTTAAAACTATTTTGTTCATTCTTATCTTTTTTTTCGGTTTACCTTTAAGATATGCTATAAATCAAGAATATAATAAAGCAGTTGTTGTAGATTTTTGTATTAAAAGCGGTAAAATAATTAAATAATTTAGCACAATAATTGTGCACGATGTTGAATTTATTACAAAAAAATTAGTTTTGTGCAACTGAATTTTTTTTAAATTGACCTCTTTTACAATGAAAAAAAAACCATTTGAATAATAATAAATATAATAGTGGTCATAAGTGGTAGGAGGAGTCTTTGTTGATATTCATGTTAAGTAAATATTTCAACAGAATTATAACTAAAAGATCTTAATTTACAACAATAACAAAAAAAAACACACGAGATTATAATTCAAGATTTGATGGATCTTTGATTTTCAATAGGAAAAAATTTAAAAATGTAAAAACTAAAGAAAATATTATAGGTCAGGTCAGGATATTCAATAATAAAATTAAAAATTTATGAGACAAAATAGCATTCTTGATTTTGATTAATTTAAAAATTTATTAAATTCCTATGAACTTCTTAAATATTGTTTCACAAATCTGGATTATCCTTAGAAATTTAAATTATAGCTTGAAAATAGACAAATGGTCATACGATTCTTTACTGTTTAATGGAATTCTTAGTGGGAATAGTTTTTTAGTAACTATAAATAATCACAATTATTTGGTCACTTCATTATTTGTATTTTAATTTTCTTTATTATTCCTCTTATTACTTTTAGAACACAGTGAAATTTTGTATTTATGTAAAATTATATACAATAAATAATTTTTATTGAAATTAATTCTTTCAATATATAATTCGTTTTAAAATATTATCAAAAATGATCATTATTACTCATTTCATTTAATTCTAAGTTTGAAAAAAAAACTAAAACATGTTATAAGTCTAATGAAATGTTATCAAGTTTAATAGATGTAATAGAAAATGTCATCTAGAGTCTCAAGGTAAGTTATTTTAAACTCTAACGTTAGTTTTGTTGCAATTCTGATCCGACTTATCTTCTTTAAATTATTCAATTAAATTAATCATCAGATAAAAAGAATAAAAATTAAAATAAAAACAAAACAACCAAATATCGACAAAAATTATAAATTTAAAATCAATGATGATGAACAAAAAATTGATTATGATTACTAGAACCAATGTGGAACCAACACCAGTTTTTTTCCTTAAATCGAGAGAAAAAAATATCTGAAAACTCAATCATCTGCGATCGAATGAGTGATCAATAGTGTCATTTTTTTTTGTATTTACTTCATCTATTGATTGTATTTTTACGCTGTTTTTTTAGTAAATTATGGTTGAATGCCATTTTCAGATTGAATTTATTTTTTTTCTAGTTTTTGCATCTATTGTTGTTTCATTTTTATTTTATTCATCTTTCATTTTTAACATTTTCAATTACTACAAGAGTCCAAGATAAACAAAAAAAAAAATACCAGTTTATTATGTTTTTTTACTTTAGTTTATTATTTCTGTCGAAACAACTCAGGTTTTTTTAAATTTATTTTAGTTAGGCAAGTTTTGTTGATTGTTATTTTTACCGAAAGAAAAACTTAATTAGTCAAAATTATAAATTATAAATTAATAAATCTAGAAAAGAATAAACGACTTTTCTTTTGACTTAAATTTATTTCATCAATAGGTCATACTAGAAGGTCATTTACATTTATATCCAAATATGCTTTTTTTTCTCTCATAATTTGGAGAGTGTATTTTTTTAAAAGATTCCTTTTAATATATATTTTATATTTTTTGTTAGTTTAAATGTCAACTGCAGAAGTAAAAAACAAGTCCATTATAGAACCTATTAACTCATCTTTATAACATAACGTTAACCAATGTTTGTGGTCATGGGAAAGAAAAAAAAAATGGAAAAAATTCATAATGATTTCAGTAAAATAACGGTTATAATTGTGACACTCCTCCTGTTCTGGCTTTATGCTATATTAACTTCTATAATATTGTAACAGTTTCAGAATGAAACTAGAATATTAATTATATAAAAATTTATAAGATTATAGACATAAACAGAATAGTATACGGACGAGTTCAATTGTGAAATTTATTTATATACCTAAAAACTATTTGGAATGTTGTAATAAGTCATGCAATGCAATACATCATTTATTTAATGACAGTTTATTTGGTTAAAATAAAAGTTATTTACACAAATAATAGGTATTTATACTATATCTACTTTTTAAGTACAAACTTAAAATCATCAATCAGGAAATCATTTCTACAAAAACAAAAAAAAAATACGTTGCAATTTTATGTCAATGAATGTCATTCACCATAATATGAAAGGAGTTTTAAAAAAATGTTTCAGGTAGAACGGAAACTATAATTCAATTATTTTTAAATTTAAATATCGACATGCAGACGACCACATATAACTAAAATATGGTTTACTTGCGTATATATGAAATTTTTAAACTTTTTATTAATTTTCAAGGTTAACGACTTGACAACTTTTATTTTAACTTAATTTTTACTTATAACAATATAAATAACAAGAAAAAACAAATATATATTATTGTGCCAATGTAGCAAGACATGATTATACAGCTCATTTTTCCATCATTTTTATTATAAAACTTATTAAATCAGAATAGAATTAATAAAAGTATCATTTGCTAAATTATAAATGTTTTCACGCGACAAAAGGTTATGTCTTATAAACATTACATTGTCTCTGAATTTAATAATAATTTAACCAGAAACAAATAAAAAACAGAATGAAACCTTGTCATAAACTTTGACCTCTAGTTTTAGCCTTTGTGAACATTTCTTCTTTATAAATTCAGAAATACAAAAATTTATAAATATTTATTGACATAACATTAAAATGAAACCACAAGAAAGCATAATTTTTTATTGGTACAATTTATAATTGGTACGTTGTGAAGTCAAAAAAAAAAAAAATTAAAACCAAAAAAAAAAAGCACGAAATAAAAATGTCGGTTTCTATCAACACTTAAATTGAAAGAAATTATCATATAAATTCTCTTTAATGTTTATTTTGTGTCGTAATGAATTAATTTGCTTCTTTTATATTATTTTTTGTTTATTTTTTTGTAATTTTGGTAATTAATTTTTTTTTGGGCCATCTTGAATTTTCGATGGTTCAGAAAACATATAATTTGCAATTTTTTTTTGTTCTTTGGTAATAATGTTTGGTAGAAATAAAAAAAAAAACACGCGATTACTTAACAATAATTGACATTTTAGCTTATGGATTAATAATGACTTTTTGTTGAGTTCAAATTATTTAATTTAAGTTGAATGAAATTATGTTAAATGAACAGATTCTATTCAATCTTGTTTTATTTGCTGGTTTTATTTTAACTTGAAATTAAATATTAACAAAATGAAAGTGTTTAAACTTTCATTAAACTCCAACACATAATATTAATCGTAATTTCTTCTTTACATTTTTTTGCATTATTATAATAAAGATCAATTTGTTATTTTTGTTAATTTTTTAAAATGTGAACGCCAAAAACAAAAGACACCTTAATTTTAAATTTGCATTATTTTGAAAAAGATAAAAAGAAAAAACAAAATAAGAAACCAAAAAAAAAAAAACAAAACAAAACAAAAAAAAAATTCATAAAAAAGGGAAAATTATAATTGAGATTTGTAGAAAGTTTAATTGCCGGTGTGCTTTTTTTTTGGTAATAAAAAACAAAATGGGAAAGAAAAAAAAATATTATTATAAATTAAATTAGATAAAAGAAGAAAAGAAAGAAAAAAAAAATTATTAAAAGAAATTTTGATTAAAAAATTATGTGAAAGAAAAGAAAGAAGTGAGAAAAAAAAGTATTTTAAACGCGGATAAGAAAATTTTGAAATCAAGTTTATAAGAAAGAAAACAAAATACAAGAAAAAAAGGAGTCATCGCTTATGAGTGAGATGTTGCTCCAATAAATATAGAAACATTAAGAATTATAAAAAACATCTGAAGTTTATAGGCATAATATTTACTTCAGATAAGTAAAATACTTTTGAAAGAAGAGAAGAACAGAACGTTTAATAACACATTTTTTTCTTAAATGATTGTAAAATTTGACATATAAAATTCTATTATATTATTTAATTTTCCAAAATGTTAAATGTCTAAATTGACCTGGTATGAAGAAAAATGAAGAATAATATTTTGTATAAATTATAATTTTCATTGCATCAACCTCATCTTTAATTTTTAATCCGGGTCATTTGAATAATATCATTAATCAATCTTGTAAACTTTATAATTTTATGTCAAACATATCAATTTAGTAACAAAAAAACTAAATTTTGTGTGTCAGTATCAAATGGCGCTTCACATTTATGCAAAAAAAAAATCCAAAAAACAAAACAAAACAAAAAATCTCAATGAGTTGAAGACAAAAAAAAATAAATACATTTTTTCAAAGAAAATATAAAATGAAATGTGTGAAACTAATTTAGAAAAAAGAAAAAAAAAAACGGTGAACTTAAAAATATTATAATTAATTTACTTGATTATTATAAAAAAAAAAAGAAAGGATTAACTGATTGGATCTTAAATTTTTTTTGTCTTTCTGTTAAAAAGAAATTCACACAATTGTTGAAAACGATGTTTATTATGATAAAAGACAAACTATACTCCACAAAAAAAAGAAGACGTGTCATGAAACTTTGTATCTAAATATATTTTTAGTTGAGATGTTTTTTTTTTATTTTTATTTTTGGATATGTGATACGCGTGACGGGTAAATTGAATTTAGAAAGAAATGTGCGGGAAGACATATAAGAAACAAACACAAAAATAAAGTGAACATCAGCATCAGCTGTTATTAAATATTTGAGTTATATTAAGGCGCATAGAATTTATGATTGTGGGTGCAAAAATTTAATAATAAAAAAAACAATTGTTTGTATGTCTTATACGATGTTTTATTAATCTTTGAACGGCATTTATTCTTCTTGTTATGATTTTTTTTTTGTTTACCTTTTTGAACATAGAAAGAAAAATATATTTACCTACATTTTCACTATAAAATTCAATGTCATGTTTTGTGTATGCTTTGTTAATAAGTGTTGAAAATATTTTGCTTATGTAAAATTTTGCTCTAGTAAAGACAAACAATAAAAAAAAACTTAGGCGATGGTAAAATGATTAATTGAGTTTAAAACGCGATTTTTTGTTTAATAGTTTTTTTTCCTTCTTTTTGTTATTATTTGATTCTTGTAATAGAATGTTTTCGTTAATTAGGCTTACTTCCATATAAGAAAACAATCAGAATATAAAATGTATATGTTATTTTGAACACCGGAACAAAATAAAATTTCCTATAGATTCTTTGATAATTATGATGGTGATGATGATGATTATGATGATGATGATGATGATTATGATGATGATGATAATAATGATATCTTATATTTTCCAGTAACATAATCAAGAATAAAAGTGTTAAATCTTAATAATAAAAAGATGTTTCTTTCTAAACAAGTGCCAAACAAAAAAAATCTTTAACATTTCCTGTATATTAGAAAATAAAAATAATTTATTAAAACACAACCCGAACACCGTGAGATTTATATCAACTTTTTGTTTTGTTTCATTTTTTTTGTTTTATTTTATCATTAAAAATTACAATAAATTTCAAGGTGATCTTGAGCATGGCGGCAAAAAAAAAATTTATCCGATTCATTTTTTTTTCTTTCTGAAAATGAAATCCTGTTTAGACAAAAAAATATTTGTACGCCTCTACATACATTGTCGATTGACAGCCTAGCCTGTATTGAATCTAATAAATTGACAATAATTAATTGAAATTATTTCCTAACTTAATAATCGGTAGTTAATTAAAAGCTTCTGTTACTCTTGTTGTCTTTATGATTTTTTATATTTTTCAAAGATTTCTTTTCAAATTTACCAAAAAAAAACTTTTTTTAATTTTTTTTTAAACTTTTAAAATAATTTAAAAATTAAGATTTGCTAAATTTATTTTATAGCAAAAAAAAAAAGATTTTAAGTCGCGGTCCAAAACAGTGAAAAAGTGTTAAACCAAAAAAAACTCTTAACTAATCGTTAGAAAAAATTGAAGTCAACAAATTTTATATAAATGATTTGGTTCAGTAAATATTAACATTGATTGCGTCATTTTATAAAAAACATAAAAATATTTAAAAATAAAGCAGCAAAACTAAACGCAGTATTGAATTGAATTCAATATCTTTTTTTTTTTCATCAAGTCAAACACGAGAAATCAAATAAGGCAATGCGAATGTCTCTGTTACCTACACTCAAATAAAAATTTATCCAATCAAAATTATTTTCAACTTTAAAAGAGATTAACCCTGTTTATTATGAGACAACATATTTTTTTTTACTTTTTTCTATTTTCCATTAATTAATTCTCAAATATTTTAATGAATGTTATTAAAAGTTTATTGTAATTATTTAAACTATGAAAGTTAACGATCCATTTAGTGGTTAGTACCTGAACATTTAAGATAGTTCAAGGCATTTGTTATCGATAACGTTTCGAATTAAGTTTCAAACTTTTTTAAATAATAACGTAATTTTAGAATTTTCTTATTAAAGATCAACTATTCCTGTAAACAAACTTTTTTATTGTTCAATAAGAATGGTTTATTGTGTCCAATGGCAAAATTAAAAAGATGAAAACTTGCATAAAAGTATGCAAACAAACACGTGAGCAACACAATAAAAAAACTCTGAGAATAATCTTTTTTTTAAAAATTATTTATTTATTTATAATTCTTGTCGTATATTTCTAGTGGTAACCAACAAACGGGATTTTTTAATTTTTTGTTGTAGATTTAACTATTTAGCGAAAGTTCTGCTCTAATTGACATAAAAATCACTTTTGGACTGAGAATGAGAACAAAACTTGATTTAGAGAAATAACAATTTTTTTTTGTTCCATTTGAATAAATAAAATCAACCAATGATATTGTGAAATTAATACGAAGGATAATCTTTACAATTTTTATATAAATAAATGAAAGAATATTATTGAGTTTCATAAAAAAACTTTAAAAGAAACTTCATTATTTATTTTTTAACTTCCATTATATTTTTCTCACTTTCTTCCTTATTAGAAATCACATCAAATAATTCTATATATCTTCAGAGAAATAAAGTTCTGAATTATATAACAAATTTTTTCCCAAACAATAATTAAATAAAACCAATCAGCAACGTTATACTTTTAATAAATAAATAAAGATATACAAAAGAACTAGATTTTATATTGTATTTCAAGGACATTTTCTAATAAACTAAATCGGTTAAAGATGAACGAATAAATAGCAATAAGAAAAAAAAACTGCCATGACCAATTATTAAAAGATTGATAGCATGAAAATTAAAATTTGACAATAGGATTTATTGATTTAATCGCAAAAAAAAAACAACAATGATGTTTAGCATTAAATAATTAAATACAAAATTATAATAATGTAGATGATGATGTTTTAGTTTTATTTAAATCTATTTTTTGTGTGTCACTAGATAACAAAACATTTGAATTTTCAATTTAAATTGGGTGTTATATAGATCAATTTTGTTCAAAATAAAAAATAATATAAGTAAAATGAGGACTAGTAAAAAAATTCGACTTTTCATAAATGAGAAATTTTCAGAAACCTTCAGTGAACTTCAAATTTAATTTTATCTACAATTTATTTAATCACCATTGTAAAGGCAGCTGTATAATTTTATATAAAATTTCTGATGATTTATATTTAATGTGTTGAAGAATATTGAAATCATTTTTACTTTAAATCAAAATATCTTATTACAGTGATATAATATCAAAATGTATAAATTTGTTAATCTAATCTCTATATAAGTGTTTAAGATGTCTTCTCAGTTACAATAATTACTGTTGAAAAAAAAATACAATTTAAATCTTTTTGTTATCAAGATTTTTGTAAACTAAAATAAAACAACAATGAATTAAAATTCATGTCACCATAAGTAACGTAACATAAAATGACTGTCTAAGAATTTATTGTTAAAGAAACAAAACTGTACAGTAACAATAACAAAAACTGTATTGATTTTATTGTGTCGATCTACCTGATCTACTTTATCTTGATTCATTTTTATTTATTCACTTATTTGTTTATATTAAACTGACACACATGCATCTATTCTCATTGAATATATTGGTTTCTATCTGTGACTAGTGAATGTGTATGGTATTTGTATTCTGGTGGATAATTTGATAAAGTCTTAAATATAATTTTCTTTTATTTAAAAAAAAAACGATTTCAAATTCATTTAGTAAAACAAGTATTTTTGAAACGTATAAAATAAATTCAATTTAATTTACATTTTCATTTTCAATTGTTTGCAAAGCGAAAGTGATTTTTATTGTAATTTTAATCAGTAAATAATATATCAAAATCTAATACACCAACGAATTCACTCATACACCCATACAAAGAGTTTATTTTTTGTTCGTTATTTTTCATTGATAGAAATTAGTACGAAAAGAAAAAAAAATTAAAAAATTCTGACAAAACAAGTCAGACAGCCTTATATTTTTATATTTATTGTGTAATTGGTGATTATAATTTATAATATTACTAATACTCAATAAAAAGGTCAATCACTGTTTTCTTCTTTTAATATCTTTTCATCTTTATATAATTATTAGGTAGGTTGAATGTTAAACGTTTAAATTATATTTAAATATTGATTTATATAATGAATTTTCACGCCAAACTTATTAAACTATATGTTTTCATATTTTATTATTGTAGGAAATAACTAAATTTTTTCTTTTTGCAATAATATTATTTTATTTGTGTCAATTATTATTTCGAAATTATTATTTTTTTTAGGTTCGTCACCTAAGTCTTTCGTTTTTCTTTTATCCTGTTTACAAAAATTTACTTTCATCTTGCGTTAAAAATAATTTGTGTATTTTTGTTTGCCGGCTAATTTATTTTATAGCAATAGAAAAATATACAATTGCAGACTTTTTTTAAAGAAAAAGTGTTATATTTAAATTAATTCTGCACGCGGTAACTATTTGTCATTTTTTGTTTGTTTTAATTTTCTGTTTTTCTTTTTATAGACAACATATTTATTTTTTAATATTTTTCTTCATCTTCTCTCAATTTGTCTGTCTCTTGCTCCCCTGAAATATTCAAACCATAAAAAAATTATAATGACGACACTATAAAAAATGTTTTCTTTTCATTACAATTAAACTCAGTCTTATGATTATAATTTACCTAACAACTTTCATTGAATAATTAAAACATGTCTTTCAAATATACGAACGGGAAATGAGGGAATAAAATGTAGAGAACATGTTTCTATTTACAAGTTCAACCATTTTTTTAACACAAACTCTATTTTTAAATTAAAACAAAAGTTTAGTTTTATAAAAGTTAAGTGTAAAAATATAAATTAAATAAGTAAATTATAAAAAAAAATGATATTTCGATTTTCGTGCAATTTTAATTTTATGAAATTTCTTTCGTATATTGAGAATGTAAATTTAAAGGAAAGAAATTTTTTTTTATTGTTATTTGTATTATTTTATTTGCAAAAAATTATAAAGATCAATTAAACACGTTTTGCAGTTATATTTTATAAACGCTTTTTTATATTTCTGTTTTATTTATTTATATTTTGCAATAGCAACGTGAATAAAAAACCACTCTATTATAAGTACATATTATTTTTTCAATGAATAATAGATACCCTACATTAAGTACCGTACCCAGATGTGACTGTATGCATATATGTACGTTTTCAATTATTGTTGTTTTATAATTTATAAGTAAGATCAGACACTGCATATTCTTTCCTTGAATTTGCTATTTCAGTCTTGTTCTCCTTTAGTGAAAAGTTCAAGTAAAGTATAGGGAAGTGTTTTGTGAAGGTTCTCAATTAGACCCAGGTAAGTTTAATTTTTAAGTCTATCAATTGTAATTCACACATTACCGATTTGCAAAAATTTTAGTTGTTTTTTTTCAATATATTGTGGAATCAATTGTTTTTTATTATTTATAAAAAAGAAACATTCAATTCATTCATGTGTGAAAAGAAACTTGTCGAATCACATAACAAACAGATAATAATAACGATAATGTAATATTACTTCAGTCTACCTAATCGTTGTATCGTATAGAAATTCTTATCAGATCAGTCTTTTCAAACTGATAAAATATTTAATAAACTTGGCATCAATCAATTAATCAGTTTCACTTCAACCAACATAAAATATTGGCATATTTAAAACAATTGAATAAATTATTATTTAAAGCATAATGATTCTTTTAATAAAAATGATTTATTATTCACATTTTGTTGTTGTTCTTCTTCTTTTTTTTATGTATAAAAACAGAAGGTATGTAAAGGTATTTTTTCTTCTAAATATAAAGAAAGTTTATTTTTTTTCCCATCCAATTAAGTATCACGGAAATTAAAGAAACAATATTTTTGTATAATTGTTATTAAGAGTCATGCAAGAAAAGCTTTCTTTTATTTTCCTAAATTTTTTTAATTTTTTTTTTTGAATTATAATTAAATTCATAAGAAAAATCTATTTTTTAATTTCAAGGACGAAAGAATACTTATTTAATATTATTGTTATCAACGTACGATGATTTAAAACACAAAGAAATAATATTTTGATTTTTATTAAAATATTTCATAATTAAAAGCTTTATAAGCCTTTGGAAAATTTATAGTTATATTATTTCTTTCTTTTTAAGGAATTGAAGATGTCTTAATTCAAGTGTGCGGTAATAAATATACAAATAATATATGGATGACATTTTTGTGTTTCTAATTATTTAATTTATGTAAAATTAGGTTTTGGTTTTTTTTTTGGTTTGAAAAAAAAACTATAAAAAGATTTTTAAAGACGACAGCTCAGCGACATTCATCCAAATGATGAATAATTCTACTAATGGTTTAATCATACATCTGTATGATGACTTTGTGTATATTATTAGACTGTAGAACAAAACTTACTAACGCGTATAAGACATTATTTGACATCTGAATCGATTTGTTAAGAATTTTGAAGCACAATGGCAGAAAATTTAAATTCAAATTTTATTTTCGGTTTTGAACATTTTCTGTAATAATGTAATAAATTATAACAAAATTATATAAAAGTAATATGTACTTTAATCAAATCAGATTTCACTTTTAAAATCAGTCAGACAGTACACAAAACACAACTAAGCATAACATACGCATATAAACACACACACACATACATTGCACACACTTACACACATGACACATCGTAGGATTTAATTGGGTTTTCTTATTGCAATTTTCAGTTGTGTGTTTTTTTTTCTGCTTTTTGTTTTTCTGAATAAACTTATAAAAGTGGAATAATTTTTGTTTTTTAATATGGTCGAATAATTTCGACTGTGAAAACATTTATTATGTTTTATTTATAATTTATTATTATTATTATTATGATTATTTTGTTTTTGTTTCTCTTTAAGTTTTTTTTTGTTGTTAAATTTACAAAAGAAATAATTGAATCTAGCATTTTTTTTTCTTTTTCTACACTTTTTCTATATTTGTTCTTTTTTTGTACATTTATTACATGATACAAAAATTAAATTTTTCAGTAAAGTCTAAAGTGGATTATTATTATATTGCCATTGTTAGATGTGTATAGTTATCTACATACTGTTAAACAAAAAGTTTACGGTCGTTTATATACTAAAGTGTTAAAATTTCTTTAAAAAATTATAAAAGAGAATTTTTCATTTGTTTCTTTTTTGTATAATAAAGATAATTCGATGATAATTAAGAATTAAGATAAAATAGTTGAATATCATATACACATATTATGTATAAAACAATATTTATCCACATTCTAAAATTAAATTTGTTTTTATTCTGTATATTTTATAGCCTTCAACTTTTTTGCTATACATAAAAATAAAATGGCGTCCATATTAATTCTGTTATTTTTTTTGTAAATAAATTAAGTCTCAATTAAGAAAACAAACCGTTATAATGATTTTTTTTATAAATTTCTTATTTGAATATTGACCCTATCTCTATGGTTTATAGAAACTAAATATGATTTTAATGAATTTTCATGTTAATAAAAATTGTGAAGTTCAAAAGAGTTATTTTTTATTTTGAATCGAAAAAAACAAGAAGTAATTTTTCTATAAAGATGTGAAAAAATAATAAATTTCATTTGAATATGGAAATTTCTTTTATATGAAAAAAAAAATCATTCTAAATTTATTAGCATAAACAAAAAGTATGCTATGGATCCATTAGTGGGCTTAAAATCTATACATGCTCTTGAGACACAATTTTGAGCTTTTGTTGATTGTCAACCGTGTCAGTTGGTTTAATAATAAAACATTCGATATTTTTCTTTTTACTAAAATTTCAGAAAAACTAAACTCTAAATTTAATTAATGACCCTGACAATTGATACAGGACACGTTAATAACAAATAGAAACTAAACTAAACTAAACTAAACTAAACACATGTAAAAAAAAGGTATGAATTTCTTAATTTATTTAAATTCATTGAACTCGATGAACAAAAAACTAGAAGAAGGTTGTTTTGTCATTCTTTTTTACTACTTTAAGATTTCTAACTGTAAACCATTTTTTTGTCTTCCACTTGTTTCATGCAATATCATCTTTTTTTTCATCTTCTTTTAACAACTGATAAAAAAAACTATCGAAATACTTTTTCTTTATGTCTTGTTTACTTTCTTGTTCGCTTCTTTACTAACTTATAGCATGAGCAAAAGAGCAAAAGAATAATATGCGTGAATAGAATAAAATATACCAAAACAACAACAACAAAATAAACAGTGTCAGGTATTTCTTTTCTTTAAAAACTTGATAACATAACAACAATAAAAATGACTATCGATTGTAATTTACATATTCATCATCATCATAGTAATCGTAGTAACTAATAATTATAATCATCAACATCATCGTTGGAGAAATTATTCATTTAAGTATAAAAATAAAAACTTTCATTTTAGAACTAATTGTGAATACAGAAACCAACAAACAAAAAAACAAAACAAAAGCCAAACAAATAAATAAATATGCGTACCCACACGGACCAATGTAAGTTTTAATTAAGTATTCAAAATTTAAATTTATTTCTTTCGTAAAACAAGAATTTAGTGTTTCTTATCATTCAGTTATGTAGTTCATATAAATTTTATTAAAGAAAAACTCCGTTATAGGTAACTCATATATATGGGAATAAGTTTCTTACTTCACATGAATAGTTAGAAGTCGAGTTTGATGATCGGTACGTTACAGTTAAATGCATTTTTTTTTTTCGTTTATTTAATTTTAATTGAAAACGTTTACAATCATTTTATATTGAATCTTAAACGTCTGAATAAAATAGATAATTTATGGAAAATATAGATTCACGTGCGTTGACTTTGAGTACATATTTCGTATAATTTATACATATCAAACTGACACTATTGAACGGTGAATAAGATGATTATTTCTAAAAATATAGAAAAGATTTATATAAATTTTGAATATGGTTAAAATATTAGCCGTTGAATATAATTTTTCTTAAAAATTCCTCCAAGAACCGAATTTTTTTAATAAAATTATATTTTAATTTCAAATTTTATTTCATTCAATATGAAAGTTTGACGAATTTAAAATCAAAAAGTTAAAGTTTTTGTTTTTTTTTGCATTTTTTTCATTTTTCTGTTTTTCTTTTTTTTTGCGAAAGCTACTTGACAAAACTTAAGAAATTTGGTTGTTTCTTACAAAGGAAATGCAAAGTGTGATATTATAAATTTTTCAATTATTTTCTTTCGTATTATAAGATTGATAGCTTGATTTATCGTTATAGAATGTATATTTTTATTGGTAAAAGGCAAACTCAAATGTGAGTTTCAAATGGAAGAATATTAATGCATTTAGATTTCACAATCCGACCTTTTTCTTTTAAATTGAAATTATTTAAAGGTCCAAAAAAAAATACATCACAAATACTAAAATTTTGGTTTCATTATATAAATATTTTTAATGAGATTTTTTGTTTAATTTATTTAATAACATCACATTCCCCATTTCACCTCGGGTATTAGAATCTATTTAGGTTCAATTCATAATTTATGTAATAAAATACAAAAATGTATTATTTCTAATTTTTGTATAATTTTAAACTATTTCATGGTCATCTGTAGTAAAAAAGTTAAAAAAAACAAACAAAGAAAAAAAAAACAGAATAACAAAATGAAAAATTTGTTTCATTTGTTTCATAAATAAACATTATTTTACTAAAACATATAAAATGTAAGAATGTATACTGAATGAATATCCACTAGACCATTAATTGGCGCAAAAACTGAAAGGAAACGAAGTTCATGAAAGGAACTGAAAGGAAAATATATCAGAAATTTAATACATTTATACTTTGTTCAGGTTGCATAGAAACTAACCTTATAGAACTTAAAAAACAGGTGAGAGAGTTTTTACGTTTACAAGAAGTAATTTAAACAAAATAAAAATTTAATCGTTAATTCTTCCTTAATTCTGTTTTTTAGAAAAAATTTAAAAACTCATATTTGACATTTAGGTAACATTTAATACAAAAGACTACCATAGAAAAGGTTCATCACTTAGTGGTGATCAATTTATTACTTCGTACTTAAATGTTTTATATACTCTCGAGTAAATGGGTCCCCTTTCTTTTCGTTTAAATTTGTGTATTAAACATGTTTTTTCATAAATTAATACTTGTTGTTTTAATTTTGAATTATTAATTGAATAAAATTCAGAGTTAGGAAGAAAATAAAAAATACAATCAAAAATCAGTTCATGTCAACACAATATTCTACTTTTATTTTTATCAATAAAAAAATCTCACCTTGACTGTTAACACCACCACACAATAAAAATACATTTAATACTAAGAAAATATACGGCACAGTAAAACACATAAAAGAAGATTTTCTTTTTATTAAACAAATTAACACAATATTTTTTTGTTTTGATCGATGACGAAATAAATCAACTGTCTTATTCATTTTATAATTTGAATATTTAAAAAACATTTTTTTTCTTCTTTCTTTCTTTTTAATTAATTAAAACAAAACAGAAGTTTTGTTTTTTTCTTTCATATAAAAATTTTAACACAATTTATTTTTTGTTTATTTCTTATTCAGTTGTTTTTAATTTTTAGCTTTTTTGTCGATTATATCTGAACATTTATGTATAATGCAACATTTTTACAAAAATTTTAGTCGATATTCATAAATTATTTTGTATTAGGATAAAAGATCGTGGTATGCTTTAATCTGGACCACCTTGATTTATCAAGTAAAAAATATAATTTTGTTTCTTTAATTTCTTTTCGCTAAAAATATAAAAACTATTTTTGCATAATTTGTTACTCAGATTTTTCTTATAAAACACAAAACTTGTGAAAATATTATTTTATTATACAAATAATAAACTTATAATAAACTTGCAAAATATTGCATATTTTTTTTACACCTACACAAGAAAACGAATAACAAAAAAAAAAGATTGTTCTAATTTCCTGCCGTAACAAGAACAACACATTTATAATTTATAAGCACAATCTTTTTTAAAAAGAAAATCAATATTATTTTCTCCAAATGGAGGCGACGTATCCTTCTTTTCTTCTATAATCCATTAAATCCTCTCGTTTTTCCTTTAAGATTTTTTTTTACAAAAAAAAAATTTTTTTATCAAAAAAAAAAAATGACGGAACGAATTATTTTTTCCAGAATAATCAAATAATAATAATAAAAAAACGTCCGTTTACAAGAAATGTCAGAAGTAAACTGGTTTTCTTATACCTATATAGAAAATGAATACGAGTTAAAAAGTTTTTTATTTTTTCTTTATTTTGGTCATGTGGTAGAAAATATAAATATAATGTGTTGATACACAAATACATTCTCTATTGGTCTCTTGTAACTTTTTTGATACTATTAAGTTAATATTATAAAGTTTTTGTAACTATATTAGTGGCCTTTCTCTTTATACTTTATAATATAAAAATTCCCACAAATACTTCAAAACAAACCACAATATGAACATGATTCAACTTTAAATGTATTTGTTTTAGTTTTTGTTTTTTGTATTTGTTTTTATGTTTTTTAGCATTATAACGTTATTATGTGTAAAAAAAAAAGTAATTTTAAAATTTTACTTTAAATAATCAAAAATTGTATAACAAAAATAATTATTTTTCTCTACAATTTACATATTTTTATTATTTCCATTATTATCTTTCTTAACATTTAACGATGAAATTGTAATTGTTGTAAATTTTTTGATTTGATTGATACTAACTGAGAATAATAATGAATATAGGGAAGTGTGTCAGTTTTGAAAAAAAAAAACATTAGTTGAAGATCTTGTATTACAACAAAATTCATGATATTCTACGAATGTTTTTTTTTTTTTGGTGACATTAGATGATCCCAATTTTTTTTTTGTATGTATACCATTGAATTTATACCCTCGACATCTTGAAAAATTACATAACAAATGTTCGATTATAAAAACAAATTACAATTTAACAATATTTTACTATATTTCTTTACAAGAATAAATAATAAAAAATTTATTGTGAAAATTAATCGGTTATAAAATAGTCTCTGCTTTCCATATATTTTTCTATCATTTATAAATTTTTATCATATATATTTAGAAATTATGAATTTTTTTTTTTAATTTTCAGATCATTACCAAAGTTACTGGGCAAGAAAAGCTGGCATTACTTTAAATGATGAAAAAACCAAAAACAAACGTAGACGTTTTCATTACATTTTATATGTTTTAGTAAAATAATGTTATTTAAATAATGAAAAGCAGAGACACAAAAATGTTACTGATAATAATTTGAAATAATCCTTGTTATCTTGAATGACGTCATAATAATTGGAAACTCTTTCCGAATTTTCATGATTATTTTTTATTGTTGTTTAAATTGCTTATATGAATACTATTTTCACTATTACTTTGACTCATTTTTATTTTTGTTTATTAATTTTCACTATTTTATTTATTTTATTTTTATTTATTTTTTATTTTTGTTTAACTTTTCACTTATCTAATTTTCTAATGAAGACTGGATAATGAAGACTGATGCTCTGTTTGGCGTTGATTGTCTTAAATTTTAGAAATGACAACATTTTCGGCACCCTTAATGAAACACAGTTTTTGATTGGCAGAACTTTCTATTTTTTACTGTAAACCAGTTCCAACTAATCGATAGATAGACTAATTTATGTTTTAAAATTATTAGAATTAAAAACAATAATTAACTAAACTAGTTAAAGAATTCACTGGATAACAATAAAAAAAAACAGTGAATCAAATAGAGGACAAAAAATTCAAATAAAGCACGCGATAGCAAAACGACAAATTAACAAAATTGTTAATATTTATTAATATAATAAATTTACTTGTCTCTGATTTTATTTCTCTAAATTAAAAGCAGGAAAGATTTTTGGTTAATTTGGTTTATTTGGTCATATTATTTTCTTTTCTCTATTTATACATTTTTTAATTTTTTCTCAACACCAACACATCCAAATTCAACAATTTTCCAGAGGAAAATTGTTTTTTTTTCTTCTTCTTCTTCTTCTTCTTCTTAATTTTTTTTCTTTTTTTGTTTTTGATGAAGCAAAAAAAAACAAATCAAATAAAAACAGAGAGAGAGAGAGAGAGAAAAAAAAAAGTTATTCGTTTTAAATTTTACACTGAACCATAATATCTCTCTATAATGGTTTTTGTAGCGTTGCATTTTTTATATATTTCCGGCATCTCAAATTTTGATTGGCTTAAGTTTTAAAAATTTCATTATTTCCTTTTTCAATATAGGGTGGTCCAAATAAAAAAAATATGTATGCTTGTTTAAAAATTTTAGCATAAAACACCATGATATATTTATATATTTTTTAGTAACTGATAAATCAATTAAAAGAAAATTTAATTGTAAATTAATGATGATATTTGTTAATTTTTAAATGAATATAGGTTTTAGGTTTTTTAATGGGGACCACCCTATTGTGCAATATTCTTTACAATAGTTTTTAATCTTTAGTAAGAAGTCAGCGCAGAAAGGTATGTTTTTTTTCAGATATTTTTTTTCAGAAAAGTCCATCACTGATGGCAAACTTGCCCTTGTAAAAGTGAAGTTTTATAAAAAGTCGATCACAGATGGCAAACTTGCCCTTATAAAAGAGAAGTTTTATAAAAAGTCCATCACAGATGGGAAACTTGCTCTTGTAAAAGTGAAGTTTTATAAAAAGTCCATCACAGATGGCAAAAAGTTCTTCAAAGAAGGCAGATCTACCCTAAAAAATGGGAAAAACCAAAATAAATTGGGACATGGTTGTCCAAATTTATAATAATAATAAAATAAAATCGGTCATGGTTGACCAAAATAAAAATTACAAACATAAATTTAGATATGGTTGTCTAAGATAATAATAAACAAATAAATAAATTAAATAATATTAAATTAAGAGGCGGTAGCGACAATAATGTCGCTGGACAAAATAATGAAATTGAAATAATTAACTGCTTAAAAGCAGATTTTTGTCAAACTGGTGTCCAATGTAACGGCATAGCCGTTAGAGCTTTATTATATTCATTCATTTATGATGATGATGAATGGAATAATGAAATTATGAACCAAATAATAAGTGATGGTTCCAAAATATATCAAATATCATTTAATCTTTTAAAAAAAAAAACCAAAAGATGGTTATATCTCAGCAGACCAAGTTCTGAATGAACTAAATTTAGAAAATAAAACATTTAATATATATTATGACGTATGGTCATTTCATCAATCATGTGACCTTTATCTTACAATGTTACAAAGAATAACATATTCAATAAATCATATGATTGTAACTGGCTTTTACCTGTCAGTAGCAATTTTCAAAAAAGAAACAAATGAAATTAGATATTATTATTATTTTGATTCAAGAAATGAATCGGGAAAAGCGTGTGGAAATGGCACTGCTATTCTACTAAAATTAAATTCAATAGAGAATCTTGTTAATGTTATACAACAAAACATAAAAGATATTAATAAAAGATATGATGTTGTTTGTTCTAGAATAACAACACCAGAAAATGTAAATAATATTGAATCAATGGAAATACTTGAACAATTGAAGAGGAGTCAGATGAGACTGAAAGTTCATTTGATGAAAATAAAACAAAAAATAAAATTAATAAAAAAATGCATTACAAAAAAGCATTTTATGCTGAAACAAAAATGTCAGAAGATTGCATTTTATATTTGTTTGAAGGCAAATCAGCCAAAAACACAATTAAAAATTATATTTGTAATCAAAAATCTGAAAAATATGAAGGATATTTAGGCCTAATATAATATAATACATGAAAAAGGAATAGAAACAAAGAAACGAACAGAAAAATCCGAATTCGCGTCGGCGGGTACGAATAAAAGATTTTGAGAATAGGATAACCACAAACACAACCAAAAGAAATAATACTTGTGCAACAATATTAAAAATAGAAATAAAAAAAGATAACAAGAGCCGAACAGAAAAATACGAATTTGCGTCGGCAGGCACGAATAAAAGATAAAATAGAAAAAATAGTATTACTGTATTTTCATTCATTGTTTTTTTAAATTACGCAAGAAAGAATAAAGAAGAAGAAACGAACTGAAATCTGAGTTTGCTGTTGTCAGCATAGGACCCTTAATGTGACAAAAGAAAGAAATAAAAATAAAATATTCACTAAAGAAGTAATTAAAAAATTAAATAATGTTCTTGGAATAAATTTCAATGAACAAATTGAAAATATAAATTATGGTAAAATCAGAATTACCACTCATTTTGATGAAGATGGCCTACATATTCAGGCTTTAAAATTAAATTATTTCTTGGAATATTTTCCAGGAATATTAACAATAATCGAAATATTTGTATTGTCAAAATACAAAATTATGATTTATAATTATAAAAAAAATTCTGAAGAATTTTTTGATATTGAAAATATGGAAATTATTTTTACTGAAGAAGAAAATATTTCTGAAAATATGGAAATTCAAGATCAAAATATATTACAAAAAATTGAACAAAATATTGAAGTATTTTGGAAGAAAATATTTCAGAAGAAATTATTGAAGAAAATATAGAAATTATAGAAAATACAGAAAATCTATCACAAAATGTGATAGAAAATATACAAAATTTAACAGAAAATATTAATTAATTTGTTTAATTAATTAACTAATTTTTTTTTGTTTATTTTACTTTTTTATATTTGTTAATTTTTTTTAAATTTTGTTTTTGTTATCTTCTTTCAGTTTTTTTAATACGTTTTATTTAATAGAAAATGGATTCGTTTTTAAATTCTATATTCTGTGTGTGTCTCTGCTGTTCATTATTTAAAACATTTTTGTGTCTCTGCTTTTCATTATTTTTTCAGGCAACTTGCGTGGATAACTTCACGTATATTATTTATAATGACGTCATTAATTTAATCGTTACAACAACAAAATATTATCATGAACATAACATAATTTTAATTTCTCATAAGGTTAGTTGTTTAAGATTGAGTCAAACTGACTTGTTGACTTATTTTTTCTATGGCTTTTCTTCTTTACAAATTTGCATTTATATACGCTTTTAAATGTTGGAAAAAAAAAAAGATTTTATTATGATCTTGATAATTATGTTTTTAAAACCGCTCAAGTAAAACAAATATACCTAAATTATAATATATAATATACATTATATATAGCAATATCAAATCCGTTGTTTGGTTTTTTCCTATTCTAATTAATGTGTGGGCAAGAAAATATAAAATATAATTTAGATGTGGAGCAAACTTCTGTGAGATATATGATTTTCAAAGATTGATTGTATTGTTTAGTAAATTTCATTCTTTATTATCAAAACATTATTATTACTATATGTACGTTATGTAAACTAGTATAGTGTTAATTGTAATTTAAAATTATTTATAAATATAATTGTTTTATATAATTCATAAAGCTTTATACATAATCTAATACATGTTAACAAAATATATATATAATGATAGTTGTGAGTAGTAAGAAAAAAAACAAAATTTAGATCGCGCGTATTTTCCTGTGTCAAAAAATGAAAAAAAAAGAGATTAAGAACATAATAACAATTTTCAAGGCCCTGCTTTTTTTATTTCATTGCTGATTATTATTATTATTATTATTATTATTATTACATTCCTTATTCTTCTTCTGGAATTAAAAATAAATGATGTTAAAAGAAAATGGAAAAATAAAAAATATATAATTTTACAAAGTTGAAAAAGCACATTTTACCTTTAATTTAATGAAGTAGAGTTAGGCGTATGCAAATAAAAAACCAAACTCTCCATTTTATTTATTTATAATATTAACAAAAATTTATAAACATAAATAATGAAAATAAATTACAAAACTGAAAATATATAAAAATAAGAAGTCAGTTTTTTATTACTAATGTAAGAAAAACTTGTTGAATGAAATAATATAATTATTGTCCGAAAGAATAAAGGCCATATTTATTTTTTGATTGATCTTAGAATATTTGGGAAAAAATTTCTATTAAATTTGGATTCTTCTACCTTTGTTTATTTTTGTGTGTGTGTGTGTATATATATATATATATATATATATATATATATATATATATATATATATATATATATATATATATATATATATATATATATATATATATATATATATATATATATAGAGGCATTTGCATTGTATTGTATACAGTGTGCGCATATATAAAAATAGAGAAAAGATGGGCATATTGAAAATATGTATAAATAAATTTCTAAGAAGAGGAGAATAGATAGAAAAAATAAACATAAAAAAATATTAGTTTTGTTGTTGCAACCAAACATTATTAAAAATTCAAATAAATACCAATTTCCCCTAAAAAACAAAAACAGAAATACAAGTTTTCTCATAATATTGTTGTGTGTTTTTTTTTTTATTTTCAGTTCAGCTCAGCAATTTGAATGGATAGAAATTTAAAAAAAATCACAAATCGGAAACAAAATGAGAAAAATTAAATAAATTTTATAAAAAATATTGTGTTGTATTTTTGGTATAAAAGTTGTTTATGAAATTTTAAGTAATAATCTGTAATAGTTATTAATGTGATTTGTTAATTATTATTGAAATATTATCTAGTTCTATTTGTTTTCATAATACTAAAAAAGTTATTAGTAAAATTAATTAGTGAAAAAGAAAAACACGCTGTGATAACGTAAGAATAATATTTGGATATGCATACGTAATATAGATAAATATTTGTGCATTTAATATTTTATGATAATTTGCCAAGATAAATAAAGAAAAACAAAAACAAAAAGTAAACTATATGTTTATTTGAAAGAGTCTACCAAATAAAAATAATTGGCTAATAATTAAAACAAAGGTGACTCAAAAATAATAAAAAAGCAACAGGCATTTTTTTTTTTGCAGAATTTGAAAGAGAGAAAACTATAGAGAAAGCATTTCTTTTTATTAACTATTAACTTTAATAATATTATTTAATTACAAAAGAAAGAAAAATAAAAAGTTTGTTGTGATAATAAATTACAGAAAATTTTTATGGAATTTCAAGAATTATGTTATAAAAAATAGAAAGTTGTAAAAGACTTTTATTCCGTGTTGAACAGGTTCTAACTATATTCAACCAAAATTGATTTGAAATCATTAGGAAAAAATTTAATTATTAATACGGAAGTCAAAAGTCAAATTAAAAAGAAAAAAAAACGATAAGAATAATATTTACAATATTTTTAAAAATCAAAAAAAAACCGATATGAATTTACTTAATTTAAGATTTGAGTTTATAAAATGAAAATAATCAAAAATATTTGTTTTCTTTTCATTTTCTCTCGTAAAATGTGTAGTAAATAATTATAGCGTTTTTGTTTTGTTTTTTTTTTTTGTGATTTTGGCTCAAATTCATTTTAGAATTCAAAATAATTTATAAAAATTTGCATATTTTGTTTTTGTTTTTGCGACATGACAAGAGAAAAAATTATTATGTTCATAAAAAATAAATAAATAAATTGAATTACAAAATCACGTCACGTTGAATTTTGTGTTTCAAATATTTTTTTTCATTTGTTCTTTTGTATATTTGAATTTCAGACATACAGACAAAATAATTACACAAATAATATTTTTAATGGTTTTATCGGGATTTATATTGTTTTTTGAGTATATTATATTATTTTACTTCTAAAATAAATTCTGATCCATAACTATAAATTTTAATAAATAATACAAACTTAGACAATATTTTATGTTAAAATGACGAATGTGACAAGTCTTTAGAAAATATACTTAGAGGGGACATTATTTTGTCACAGAGTTTCCGTTTAAGATTTAAGTATGTGTTTGTATAAAATTCTAAATTTAGTCATTATTGAATATCTAAATTCTAAAAAGATTCTGGAAAAAAACAAACAAACCAAAAATGAGATAATCACAAAAACAGAAAGAAATAACATTTTTTCGTTGAAATATATTGTAGGGGGATTTAGATAGGATGCCGGTGAAAATAACATTGGCAACATTCACAAAAAGATCTTTTTTATATTCGTAGCAATAAAATTTTTAAGGTTTTATTATTTTTTTTCTTTTCTTTATTTTAATAATATGCATAGAATTTTAGAATAGTTGCATGGAATTCTAATTGTCACTGATTTGTATTTATTATTCGTCACAATATTTTAACGCACATATAAAAAAATTTCAATTATATAACCATTTTTCTTACTTGCAGATGATTGACATCAAAATAGGTACATGATGTAACTACAATTTCACTTTAACAACGTCATTTTTATTTTACTTCTTTTATTTTTAATAAAAAAATAGTAAAAAAAAAAGAAACATCGTAATTAAAGTGCAAAAACTAAACTATATAAATAAAAATCATTGAAAATGTCAATCAGAAGATTTTCATCGGATAATGATGAAAACCTTCCTTCCAATGTCCATCAACGTCCATTAAGTTTATATGATAATTTAAATGCTGTTACACAAACAACAAAAACAACATCACCAACAAAAAAAAATCATCAAAATAAATTTTTATCAAATGATGAAAGTATTAATTCAAATAATTCTTTATCATCATTAGAAACAAAAAATAATGATTATTTAAAAAAAGTTAATCAAAATGATTTTGTATTTAGTGACATAAAATTTAAATTTCCTGAATTAAATCAACGTAAATTATTAATTAACAATAATCATAAGAATAGTAGTAGTAATAATAATATTAATGAAGGCTATTTACAAACACCAAGAATACAAATACCAACAACAAATAATAGTGAAAAAAATTGTATACCAGAAAATAATCATCAGTATGTGAATATCGATGAAACATTTAACAAGTCATCAGTTATAAGTGATGCAAAATCAAAATTTTTTTCAACAAATATGATAAATGTTAGTAGTAGTAATATTAACATTAAAAATGATGATGATGATGACGATATTGATCATAATATTGAACAAATAATAAATAATAATAATAATAATAATAATAATTGTGAAAAAAATAATGATGTTAGTGAAAATTTATTAAATGAAAATGATTTAAATAAAAATAATCAAAATGATTTACAAACAAATAAAATGGTTACCTATAATGATACAGATATGGATAATTTAATGGAACCAAAACCATCACAGGTAAGAATATTTTATGCTTAGTTTATTTTTGAATTAAATAAATTAAAAATTCTCCATTTGAATGAATTTTTATAAATATATTTCACGCACCGGGAATTTGTTCTTATAAATTATAAAAGAAACAAAAAAAAATAGAAAAAGAAATCTGGAAATCGGAAATGGGACGGACTTTTTATTCTATTAATAGAATTTTTATATTTTTTTGTGCGTGTAATTTTTTTTTCTTTATTTAATTGTTTACATTTACATAAAAATAGAGATTTTTTGCTTTTAGTCTTAATTTTGAAAAAAAAAACCAAAATGTTATTATTTTCCACTGGTCCTAAATTTACTAAAAAATCCTTATAACAAGGTGTAGTTAATACGTTTTATTTAATAAAAAATGGATTCGTTTTTTAAAAAATACCTACATGCGTCATTCTACTTCTTTCTTTTGACTAACGTAGAAATTTTTTCTTTCTATGAATTTAATAAAAATGACTTCTAATAAATCCTTGAAATTTATCTTACAGATCTACTTTTAAAAATGTTAAAGCTAAAAACTTGTAAAAACAAAAAGAGAACGTTTTTTGATTGCTTGTTGCAACGACCCAGTTTATCAATTCATTTCCGTTTCAAACGATTTCTTTATAAAATATAAAGAAATATCTCATCACATCATAACGTATTTCTTAAGATAATTTTCATGTCACCCACACCCAATTCTATAATGGAAAACATTTGAAACATTTGTTTAGAAAATGTCACCGGTTTCATTTTATTAAATTAGTAAGTGGATTCAAAGAATATAAATTCTGTTATTAATTCCAAAACGCAGTCTTAAACATTTAATGAGACTAAATAATAATTAGAACAAACTTTGTTGTAATTTTGCATTTAAAATATTGTTTATTTTACGTACGCCACTGTTCAACATTATTTGTGTAATAAATTGAAAATATTTCCGCTGTTAAATTTCTTATGAAGGTAAAGATTTTTATTTCACCTTATTATTACTGAAGTTTACATGAAAATCATGAATCATTAAGTATAATTATTTCTCATTAAAAAAGAAAATAAGAGAATCAATAAAACTTTACCATATATGGCCAATTAATTAGTTTACTAATTCTAGTTAGTAGTTATTACCACTAATGCTTAATTTTTCATTTAAATGTTAACCTTAAATTATTTAACAAACAAATTACGTTGAAATAAAAAATAACAATAATCAATTCTTAGATTTGAGTTACTTACATAAATTAATATTTATTTCACATTAATAATAAAAAATAAAATTAAGAATACAATTAAGAATTTTCATATTTAAGTGAAAGATGGTTTTAATTTTTTGAAATTCCCAAGAAAAGAAAAATATTGAAATTTAATTCATTATTTTTAATTTATGAAATTGAATTTTACGTAAAGAAATCAAAAATTTGTAAAAAAAAATACTTATACTCTCTAATAAGAATATTAGTTTGTTTTCTATTTTTCTAGAACTTTTTTCTAACACATATTTGATCTAAAAAATTAACTATAATTACTGAGTTTAAAGTAAACCAAATAATTATAAAATTTATATTTAACCTTCAAAACGGAAATCTAGGTACTATAATAAAATGCAAAACTAAGGCTTATGTATAATAATTATTTTATTTTTATGCGTGAAAACTCAATTAAAAATTTTTATTACAAAAAAAAATAGCAAGAAAATTTTTTCGAGGTAAATTTTGCAAAAAAAAACATAAGGAGTTCCTCAAATTAAAAAAAAACTGCGATGATGATTCATAGAAATAAAAATCTGCTGTTGTCCATTTTAATAATTTTGATGAAAAAAAAAAAAAATCTTTTTCAACACAATAAAAATAAAAATAGAATAAATATCCATTAAGCGTGAAGCATTCAGATGATTCCGATACGCTTCCAGGACTTGTTTAATAATATAATAATAATGTTTTTTTGGTTGGAGAGAAAAAATAAAATTGCAAAAAAATACTTACAGAAAATAAAAATAAAATTGCTCGAAAAACTCAGATAAATTACGTTATTTGTCAGTTGTAAAGTTTATAAACATAAATGTATTTTAAATAACAAATATCATTTGCTTTAATAAATTTGTAATGCAAATTAGATTCAATATTAAATTTTCACACCAAAATTTTTAAAAATGTACTCATCAAATTCTTCTCTAATACAAATAATTCTATTTAATTACAAATAATCTTATCTATTTATTTTTTTTTTTTTGAAGAAATATAATAACGAATAATTAAATAAAGTAAATGGAAAAATATTGAAATAAAGTTTTACTAGATTCTTGAGAAAATTTATTCGGCGCTAGAAAAATAAAGAAGATGACGTCTTTATTTGTGTTAGTATTAAAAAGCAATAATTTAATGAATACGCGAAAAAACATATAGGATTAAGTCATTTTTTTTAAAGAAACTTTGAGGTCTCTCACCTTCTAATTTTGTCGTACACATATACATGTAAATTTAAGTCGGTTTTTGTTAAATTTCACCTTTGTTCATTATAAACGAACTATATAAATAATTTAATTACCTTTAAAATAAATATGTGTTTGTCTTTTTTTAGGCTGTTTATATGGCAACAACAGTACCACAAAATATTAAGGGGAACAATATAATGGGACGTCATACTCCTACAAGGAACAGTCTTAGACACAGCAGAATGTTAGTGATCAATAAAAGTTTTCAAGGTAAGATTAAGATTATTGACATTTGGTTGAATGAATTGAAATTTGAACATTTTTATAAAGTTTACAATAGACGAATAAAATTATAATTCAATAGTCAAAATTCTATACAATAACAAAATTGACTATCAACAATATTAAATTAAAAATTAAGAGAAATAAAATTTGACTATTACAAAAAAAAACTTGTCCTAGGTACACATTTCTTCTCAGAAACTAAATAGTGGCTTATTTCATTAATGCGAAAATGTTAAATAGTAAATATATAAATATTATATTTTTTTAGGAACTGTAATAGATAAAAGAAATCCATTACAATTGAAATGCCCAATTTTTTCCAAAGTACTTCTTATTTTTCAAATAATTGTTGGAGTGTTATTGACAAGTCTAGGAATATGGATTCTTTTATGGGCTCCAAATACTAGAAATAAAGATAATCCACTAACTAGTGGGATACTTGTATGCATATTTAGTTAAAGTTGAATAATATGAATATATGAATAATGCCATTTTTTATTATTATAATTTGTAGTTGTTGTTATCTGGAACTATCGGAATCATTCTAATGGAATTTAAAAGATCAACAAGAAATAGACTAAGGGAAAAATGTTTTATTGTAATCAAAGTAAATTTTACGTCACGAGTAGCCATTATGTTTATTTTATTTTTTTTTCTTTTTTCAGATACATTCTATAATAATTACCGTATTTTCTGGTATTATTGTTTTAGTCACATTAGTATTTGGTGCAATTCATTTAATGAATTTGGCATCAGCAGACAAAGACTGTCATCCAGCTACATTATTTACGTCAGGTTCAGCTTGTGTCTGTATATTTAAAACTCATTTTGACCATGTGCGCATTGAAGATACAGAGAAACTTGAATTACCTCTTGGCGCATATGAATTTGAATACAGGGATTTAAGTTGTAGTGAAGTTGTTGGTGCTTGGCAGTATTTACTTATAACTTCGGTTGCATTTAATTCATTTGCTTTTATAATTGTATTAGTTTATTTAATTTTATTTTGTTTTAATCGAACTAAACGAAAATATTATAAAAATGTAAGATCAAATCCTCCTGTTTAAGTTTTTATTTTTATAAAATAAAAATGTTCTTTTTAAATTTGTACCATTTATAAATAATATAATATTGCAAAAAAATTATTATTATTACGTAAAATCAATTTCGTTTTTATTTTTATATCTTATTAATTAATTTCGTTTTTATTTTTATATATTATTAATTTAGGTATATTCAATTTTTTTTAGTGTTTATGTTTAAAATCTGACAACGAAAATCAAACGCCTTGAAATCAAAGAAAAACGATATAACAAACAAGTACAAATTATAACGTACTTTTTCTTATCATACAATGTTAAAATGGATTTACAATTTAATAATTATAATAACGATTTTTTTTTTTCAATATTTATTATTATTTTGTATAAAGTATGTATGTACAATATATAAATGATAGAATATAAAAAAAATAACTATCCTTCTTTTCTAAAAAAATGTCAATTTTTTTTGTTGCATAAAATTTTTAAAATCACAATTAATTTAATATATGTATTATAATAAAGGCAATGGACTGATTCCTAAGGCATAGTAAATTATTTTTTATGTTGCCATTTGATTTGTTTTTATGGAATAATCATTTCTGGATTTGGTAAAATATTTGTTTTATATGAATTGTACATCATATGCGAATACCAAATAATTTTATCATTTGTGTTATTACCAGACATAACATGGCCAATGAATGGTGAGTCTCGTGTTCTGTAAAAATTATACATGTAAAGAAGGAATAATAAATTAATTTATTAAAAACTATTTACCTCTTTTTAAAGTTTTTTTCAATTAACGTAATAGCCCATCTGTCTTGTAATTCTCTCTTTTTCTCACAACCAATATAAACTAAAACATCTTTTAAAAGAATTTCTTTCAATTTTGTAATTGATTTATCTTTTTTCATAATAATAATTATATCATCATTTAATTCAATTGTTAAAGGCCTCATATTTTTTGTTTTATTATCAGCAAATTTCAGTTCAGCATTTGGTATAACTGAACCCATATTTTTTATTGAACGATTTATTTGTTCTAAAATTTTTGTTGGTGATAATTTTAAATAATTATTTCGACGATCATTGTCTGGCCAATATGTCCATCTTAGAACAGTATCAAGTACATTTTCTGTATAATGTAATGGCCTATATAATTCATTATCTAAAATAACTTCATCCAATGTTATTGTATGTGGTTCTCTATTCATTTTATGTGCTAATTCTTTACAAACATCCCAAACAGTTTTTGTTGGAGTTAAACTAACATTAAATGATTGCTTTTCTTCTAATTTATTATCTGGATTTGGATCAACAACTATCCAAACTTTTAAATCGCCTGATTGTTTAACAGAATCTGATAAATTTTCAGCAGCTGCATGATATTTTTGTAAAACAGAAAGCATTATATGTTCTTTTTCCTAAAAAAAAGAAGTAATGTTAGTACCAAAATGCAATTTATTCTAATTTAATAATACTCACAATTTCATCTGCTGTTAATTGATATAAATTTTTATAAAATGTTATTAAATCTCCAACAACTTTAGAATCAGCTTCATAAAATGCAACATCATCATCTTTTTGTTTACGCATTAATGTCATACCCCAAATAATACTTAAATTATGTACACCCATTTTATTTCTTAGCTTTTGTGATTGTATAAAATTTAAATGTCCAAGTAGTTTTCTTAATGTTTGATATTCATATATTGGTAATCGTGATAATAATTCTTTATACGAACTTATTTTATCAATTTGTGATGATAAATTTGATACACTAATAAAACTAATAGCATATTTTTCCATTAATTTTTCTGGTAAATCACGCATAAATCTTTTTAATGCATTTGCAACATCATGCTCATTATAATCACTTCTTGTTAATTGTACACTAAATGCATCAGTTCGAAATGCTGTTAAAATTTTTTGTATTGAATTTTCTGATCCTGATTTACGGTAAATTCCTTCAGACATAGAACCTTGAATTTATAAAAAAAAATATATAAACTAATAAGTATAAAAAAAAATTAGGTGTAGTGTTGTTACCATGAGTATATATAAAATTAATACATTTATCCACTATAACTGGAATATTATCTTTTGTTAATTGTTGTTTTCTTAATGATGGACCATTATTATGTGCGCATTCTTTTATAATATGACGCCAAACTTTAGTTTCACGTGGACAATTCATTATTAAATACTGTGTATATGGAGGACAATCTATCATTAAAAATGGTCCCTTTTCCACGTGTAAATTTTTTATAGTTTCGTCACTTTCTTTGAGTACTGAAAGACAATTAACAACTAACAATTTTGATTTTTGTTTATTGAAATTAATATGCTTAAATTTTTTTACCAATGCATCGTGCTTTTCTTAAATCCATTATTTCTAAATTAGCATCGGCAGCACTTTGAAATAATAATTTCCTTCCAGTTAATAATATCCAAGCACCAGACCATTGTGATGTTATTGAACTTTTCATATAACACCAACCAGAACGCATATATTCTGATGTATATTTTTGCGGAAATACATCTGTCATTGATTCAATAATTTTTTGCATCCAGATATTACGCTCTGAGCGTTTTGCAACACCATAAACATGACAAATGCGTTGTGTTTTTAAATTAGCCGAATTTGTTAAACTCATTATTTTGTTTGGATTTGATAATGCTTGAGTTGAAGATTGATTTTTGGGTATTGTTATTGTTAACTCAAAACAATGCATATCAGGTGAAGTACTAAAATGTGTAAAAATATTGTTAATGTAACGTTTTTATAAAAAAAAGTGAAATATGTAATTTACCTAAATTTATGATTATCAACACATTGAATTGTTGTAATGAATTCCAATGAAAAATATTCTTTAGGAATTTTATATTGGGGATCCATAAATGTTTGAAATTTTCTATCACGTAAGACAGCATTTCTGGCATGATGTTCCTAAATATAAAAATAGTTTTGATAAATAAAAATGTAATTAATAAAGCACACAAACAAACTCAATCAAATTACTCTTTCAATTCAATAATATTAATTACCTTAAGAATATCCTCTACAACACCAGATGGAAATTTAATTAAATGCCCTTCATTATGAACATATCGTTGAGATAATAATGGTTTTGGAATCATATCAATAATTGTCCTTGTATCCATTTTATTTACAGTTTTTACACTATTTTTTCTTTTCAAATTTAAATTAATTCCTTCCATACGATTTAATACATTCGAAAACATTGATTTCATTGTGGAAGGATTTTTTTGTTGTTGTGTTGGGGGTGGCTGGGTAGATATTTCATCAAATGATTTTAATTCATTAAATGGATTTATACGTGGGTTTGGTTTAACTGTTTGTTGATGTTGAGAACATTCGATTGCTTCAAAATATGATGGCGGAGGAAGGTCACCGAAATGATTTTCTTTCAGTTTAGGTAATTGTGGAACACTTTTAACAATTTTCTCAACTGGTCTATTAACGTTTCTATTGATTGGATTAATTTTAGGATTTTTTTGAAAACGATCATCGGTATCTTGAATGAACCAATTAGTTTGTGATGGTTCTGGATGACTTAAATCAATTGTTTCTGGTACAACAATAACATCATTTACTTGCGCTAAAAATGGTTCAATTGAAGCTTCATCTACAAGATTATCAATACTATCTGAACGTAAGCTCATATTTTGATGGATAATCATAGACTTACTTTCAACATTCTTAGTTGGTTTTGTTTTTGAATTAGTTGCACTTGTTGTTGGTAATGAATCAAAACGTTCTGGTGGTATTGGCAAAGTGGGAATATTTGGTGTATATACATTTACATTATCATCTTCACCATCAGATAAACTAAAACTTTGATCATCAGAAAGTAAACTGTCGTCAATTGCAGATGGACCATATGTGTCTTTACTTAATAAATTTTCTAATAAAATTAATTTATTACTTTTTTCAGTAATATTTCTATCAATATTTGTCATATTTAATGGATCAAATTCATCTAATAAATCTTTTGAAATAATATTATGTTTAAATAGATTTCTAGAAGTTGACGGTTGTGTTAAGTGTTCTATTATATTAGAACCTTTTTGATTATCAGATAAAGATACTTCTTCAGGTGTTAAGCATTCATTGTTATTTTTAAAATCTGTTTCATATAATTTACCATAAACCGGCTCAGAATTTATGTAAAGTGGTTCAGGGGAACTGTTACCGTCATCAACACCAGTAATATCATAAAAGGACCATGAATCACTACGATCAGCTATTGGAAGTTTACTTTTTGCGATAATTTTAATTTCACTATCCCAATTATTTGAAACTTGACGTGAAAATATGCGTGGATGTTGTGATGTAGACGATTGATTTATTAAGTTAAAGTCATGAGAACCAACTGTAGCACGATTTGAATAATTTGGTGATCTTTCTTTACGTCTTCTATGTCGTGTTGGACGTACCGGCGATTCACTTTCCGTACTACTTGCATAATTTTTCGGTAATATTTTTCCGTAAAGTTGTTCTGGATTAAATATTGGTGCTGGCACTTGTGGACATGGTATACTTTCTTGTGACGATTGTTCATCAGCATTAGATTTATAGACATCAAAAAGTTTATTTTCTAAAATTGCATTTTCATATAAATTTGATTCACTTTTTATACGTTGTGCTAAATTTGTATTCGGTTTTGAATCAACACCAATCGAACTAAACATACTTTGTGTTAATATACCATTCCTTTCAAATTTAAACGATGCAGCTGATGGAGAAGCTGAACTAATACTCAATGAACTATCAGAATCTGTTACTGAATGATTTTTATCAGTAATACAGTCATCATATGATGGACATTTATCATCCATTGATTTATTTGTTTGTACAATTTTTTTACTTTTTGGTATTTCATATGATGATTCCGTAGTTAAATCTGATAAATTATTAATTTTATTATGAAGTGGACTATTAAATGTAATTGATTTTAACATTTCATGATTTGGCGGTAGTGTTTGTGGTCTATCATTTTGAAGTACAATATTGTCATACTTATTTTTATCATTTTTATCGCGTCCAAGTGAAAAATTATTTGGCCCAATATTGTGTAAACGTTTACGTACATTTTTTATTTTTAATGATGCTGTATTTGTTTGTTCTGTTCGCCAATTACCAAATTTATAGAAATTTTGATCTAATTTTTGTTTTGCACTTTTACTTTTTGCTGATACACGTTCGCCTATTGAACTTTTTAATAAAAGTGATGTTGCACCGAGTGATTTTAAAATATCGCTGGAAAAGAAATTTTTTTGTTAAAAAAGAATAATTAAAATATGTAAATATAAATTTAATTTTACCCAGGTGTTGAAGTTTTGAATTTCGGAATGTTTTCTGTACTTGTATTTGAGTCAGTACTATTTGATGATATTGTACTTGCAGAATAAGATTTTTGTAATTTTGGTGTTTCAGAAGAACAACATCCAGTTGTTGTTGACGTTGTTCTCTGAATTTTTTTATTATTATTAATTCCATCAGGTATTTCTGGTGCTTTTCTGTTAAATTCTTGTTTTTTACTAATTGCACCAGTTGATTTATTTATTTCAATATTTGTATAATTATGTGCATTTTTTTGATCTTTTCCATTATTATTATTTGGATTATTACTATTTGATTTTCTTGGCGCAGGAATTGGAATTGGTCTTTGATCATTAATTGTATTTATATTTTTATTTTCATTCGTTATAATATTTATTTGTTCATTATTATTTATAATTGATTCATCTTGCATATTGTTGTCAAGCATTTCATCATTATGATTGTTTGGTATAAATACTAATTCAACATTTTCATATTTTTTAATGTCATTATTAGCGTTTGTTCTTGTTAATTTTATTGGGTCTTTAAATGCTTCTAATTTTACTTCTTGTTCTGTTGTTGTAGTAATGATTACATTCCGACGTGGCATCGGAACTGGTCTTTTGTTTTCCATTTTCTTTTCTATTTATTCTTCAGAATTACTCACTGAATATTATTTCTAAATAAATTGAATTTGCTGAAAAATGTAAATATAAAATATTAGAATATTAAGTTCATTTTTTCTATGAAAAGGTGTTGAAAAATACTGAAGAATATAATATATTTTTGTTATTTTCAAGGTTAACGACTTTTGCAACTTACTTGGTATTGGAAAAAAAAACAAAAAAAAAATACAGAAAATGATTTTTTTTTTTAAAGTTTTTCTAAAATATTACAGGATTGTATTATTCATTGTGTGAAATTTTTTTAAACCGATTGAAACCGATATTAGGTAACTGATTTTTTTTCAGTTGTGATTATGACATTTATGATAAATTAATAAAAAAAGGAAAATAATTTGTGTTTTAATCGTTTATATTTTTAAATTAAAAAGAAAATAAATTTATATAATTTTATTGTTTCACTTTGTTATCGCGAATAAGTTAGTAAATTCATTCATAAAAATATTTCTTTGTTGTGGTTGTTATTCTTGTTAAGTATTACATATATAGAATATATTTCACAGCCTCAGTTTTATCTTTATAACTTTCATTTTTATCATCTACTCAGTAGTCAGCTAAAAGTTGTTTGTTAAAGAGTTAAGAAGAAAAGAAGGAAGTATTGAAATTTTTCTATCACTCTTTTTTTTGCAAACTAAACGAATTTTTTTTTTGTCAATTAATGTTTTTATTTTCAGAATTTATAAAATAAACTGCAATTATTAAAATGAAAAAAAAAAATTTAAGTTAAAATGTTAAATAAACATAAATTGTTCTTAACTGCAAGAGAATGAGAAAAGAAAAAATAAAAGAGATACGACTGTTTAATATATTTATGAATATGATTTTTTCATAAAATTAAGTTAAATAAAAAAAATTGGTATTTTTTTAGTAGAGCGATAAGAGCCCACAGCTCAATGACTCAATGAATCAAAATTTTATCAAAAGAACAAGATAAATATAGAAATTGATTTCAACGAAATGAATAAATAAAAAATAAAATAAATAAAAAATAAATAAAATCAATAAATTTCAAAAATATTACATATAATATTATTAAGATCAAATGTTTTTACTATTTGCATATAACAAAACAATAAAGAATTATTCTATATAATTGTGTTTACGTAGTTAAAATACATATACAAAATAGTTGAATAATTTAAAACATTATAAAATAAGTGATAAATTATATAATTTCAATATCTTTGATTAGAATAACTATTAAATGTACTCAAAGAAGTTTAAAATATTTTCGAAGAAACACGAATCACATTTTTGGATATCTATTATTCTCCACATTTTTTTATAATAACAAAAATCAAATCAAAACAAAACATTTGAATTAAATCACGAATAATAAAATAGTGTCTTTTTTTTGCTTTAATTCTAAGAAAAAAATTTACATAAAAAAGCGTTTATTAATGATTCATCATTTATAAAGCAAAAAAAAAAATACTTTGACAATTTATTTTTATTAATTAAAGTCAAATACACATATGTAGTAAAATTATCTCACACATACGTTCGTAGGCATATTCATAAAGATCTAACTTAAGTATAGCGAGTTTTTTCTTTTGACTGAAATGATTCTGATACTAAATATTTATTAGATAAGTAATGATTATATTTAAAAGTATTTTGATAAGATGCACCCACACAAGTCAACTAAAATGTTACGTACGAAAAAAAAACATAATCCTAAATAAGGGAATTAGTTTTCTAAACTGCCTATTTTCACTAAACATTAAAAAAAAGAAGAAAAACAATTTCATATAATATTATTTGTAATAAATTTATATCGATAAGTCTTACAGATATATTATTACTGTAGATTGATAAGACTATTTAAAAACTCTCTTTCACTGATTAACTGAAAAACAAAAAAATAAAAATTAAGTGACGTATTTTATTTAATTTTTTGTTAAAAAAATTTCAAACAAAAGACGAGGACACAATATTATATAGCATTTCCATTGTGCGGATGATTCATTCCTTTATTTATTTAATAATATATTTGTATGAACAATTTGTGCTGGTATCAATTGAAGTTTTTCATTATAACTAAGTAATAATAATTTATATTTTTCTTAAAAATAGAATCCGTAGAATATATATTTTCTTTGTATTGATATATTACAAAATTCACTTAAGGTGATAAGTGAAATCAATTTTAATATCTTACCTTTTACAATTTAACTCAATAGCAAACTACACAAAAATATTTATAATGAAATTAGGTTTTTGATAGATCAACCGATAATTATTGTTTTTATCATATTTTTTACAAAAACTTTTTATCTTTATTATCTGTTTCAACCTAATTTTTAATTTTATAAATTATTATCCACAAACTAGAGACAAAAAACACTTAATAATTTATAATAATAAAACACTAATAAAACAAACAAAAATATAATTACAAGCAACAGATTTTTTACGGATCAACATTTTGACACTTTGTTTTTTATTTTATTATGCTTTAAAAAAATCTAGGAAAACACTGAACTGAAATACACATTATTTTCGCTTGACAAAATTACATTTATTCGCTGCGAAGTGCGAATATGAAGCAAGAAAATCTAGTAAATAACAAATATAAGTTACACAGCTAAATCAAAATTTAATCACCAAAGTTAAATTTTTTTCACCTAATTTTAACTTATTTTTAAAATATTTTTAACCAAGTTACACACACCCGTTATCAATAAATTATTATGTTGTTTTTATATTTGAATATGAAAAACTTTGCACAGTTAAAGTAGAAAACGTTCACATAAATTTAATGAAACAATCAGAAAACCGATTAATTTCAGAAATAAACTTTGAGTTTAATTAATGAGACCATTTTCGACGTTAATCTTTATATAGTTATTAATAATTCTGCTATTAAAGCGTTATATATGTAGCTCGTTGTTATTAATAAATAATTCATAATTCCCGACTTCTTTTTCTAGAAACTATTGATATAATATCATGTAATGATAACCAACGGCGTTATTAATAAAATATTAATAGTATTAAATTATTTAATGATTATGATTTTAAAGCTTCTAAAATTTTTAAATAAATTTAAACAAATAATAAAAAACCCATTTATAAAAAATATTTTGTTTGTTTTATTCAAATTTAATTAATATATTATTACCTACACCAAAAAACAAAAAAAAAGGTTTTTTATTTTTTACATTATATTTTCCCCTTTTAAATATATTTTTTTTTATTTAATAATTTTAATAAGTTATAATCTTCAACAAATTAATACGTTATAAATAAAAAAAACTCAAAATTACACAAATTAATTTACCAGTTTGAATTATTTTAACGAAAAATAAAATAAGAGGCTATATATTTAGTTTCTTTTGTTCGTATTTTTATTAAAATATTTTTCTTTAAAAAAAGCTGTTAAATAATTATTTTGTAACTTTAAATTCTTTTCATAAATTTACATGATTAATAGTGAATGATATTTTTATTTATCTAAAATTTAAGCGTCGATTAAATTATTAAAACATTTTATTTTGAGCAAAAAAGTATGATAAATTGCTTTTTATTTTCACGATAACTAAATAAATTTGATCTTAAACAAAGAAAAGAACCATTAAAAATATTATTTAATTTTTTTAAATGAAAAATTAATTTCCTTTTTTATGAATACAACATGGATTTGTCATTACACACAAGCAGTTGTATGCTTTCCAAAAGTAACGACTAACTTTGAGTATTGAAACTCACTATTCCATATTTCATTTTGTTTTGTTTCTTTTTATTGATTAGTAATTCTTGGTGCAACATTTTTTCTGTTGATCGTAAATGTTACAAATTGATATTTAGAAAATTTAATTGAAGCAAAATAAAAAAACTTAATGCATTGATAAATAAAAATAAAATGATGAAAATCGTAAGTTGAATCTCAAATCGGCAAGAATAATTGTTTTTTGTGACCTTAAATTTCTTTTTTTTTAAATTTAAATTGCTTGTTTTTATAAAATACATTTAACATTTTTATTTTACATAAAATTTTTATCTAAAACACTTTAGATTAAATTTTTTATTTCAATTTGGGATTGATTACTAATTAATGTATAATAGAGAGAAAGTATGAGATTGTTTTTATACACTTAACAACATTTCATTGATTAAACAATTTTATCCAGAGTTAATTTCAATCTGAATTTTATTAATGATAAATAATTTATAAAATAAGAAATATAGCACTTTACAAAAATTTTGAGCAATTTGAATGAAAAAATATACGCAAATATTTATAGAAAAATAAATGATACAATCAAAATAATAAACTTCGTAATTTGTTTTATTTTTGTGGTTAAATTTTTCTTAAGACTAAATGCATTTTAATAACACGATAACCGAATATAAAATTTGATAAACTTATTATGAAATTATGAACGAATAAACTCTGGATTTTAACTTTCAATATGATTTTTTTAAATAAATGTATGTATATTTTTATATAAAACAATGAAATTTAATGTAGAAAAGACAACAAAACAAAGAAATAAACAAACAAATTTAAAACAATTAACAACACAAACAGAAACAAATACAATATTGAGAATGGAAGAAACGTTTTTTTCAATTAAATTTAATACAGAATTTTTATTTATGATTTTCTTTCTTTTTATTTGGATTTAGGCACAGATTTTTTTGACTTTCGTCGTTTTTTACTGACAGCACCAACAATACCGCTTCCAACAACAACAGGTGTTATTATTTGTGGTTGTTGTTGCTGTTGTTGTTGTTGTTGTCCAGCATTGGCGTAATCTCATGAATGCTTTAATTTACCATTAACAGTTTTGTGTGATTTTGTTGATCTGGTTGATTGTGATGATGATGTTGATGTACTTCCAACAGTGGCTTCAACTGCATGTGTAGCAACTTGTTGTATTCCCTTTTCCATACATATTTGATAAACTGGTTTCATTAACTATTTAAGAATATTTTTTTTCCAATTAGTGTTAATTATGAAGCATACGTTAATCATGAAATATAGAAAACAAATACACTTACGTTATCCCAAATTAAAGTTGCGAATTCATCTAATTGAATACCAAAGTCCCCCATTTCTCCACTATACCTGAAAGTTAAAGAAACACAGTGCATATAAAGAAAAAATTCATTTTTTACTAATAAATATGAGATTTACTTACCTAATATAAGCCCACAATGCTAGTGTTAATAAAGATATTCCCATAAGTAAATTACAAAAATTGGCAAATGTATACAACCCAAGTAAACCAAACACTCCACTTAATATATACATAATCACTGCAATTGCAAAATAAACTGCAGGCGTTCTAGCCGCTTTAAATATATTTTTACTTTCGTTGTGTGAACGAAAATTATTAAATGTATCATCCAAATCAGCTTCTAATTTTTCACGATATTTTTCTGAAAACTCTTCACCCCCCATTTTCCTTTTTGATGAAAACTGTGCAATTAAAAATTTTAGAAAATAAATGAGTAAAAAAAATATTGTTGATAATGTTCATTAAATTACTTGAAACATGGCCTTGTCCTTAATTCTTTGATGTTCTGAATCTAAATGCCCAATACTTAAATATGGTCTCGCACCACCACACACATCTTCCATTAATTCTGAATATAAATCTTTAGCTGATGCAACCGCCGTTAAATTATTTGCTTCGGCTGTTGCTACCAACATACTTTTTGGTTCAGGTAATTCATTGCCTTTATATATAGCCATATAAGATTTAAAATATTGTATTAAATCCCTTGCTCTTACTTTTTGTCCATTTATTTCCTTTGCAATTAAATTTTCAGGTGCAAGAAGCATTGGGACAAATTCTTTTAAGCTGTTTTTAAATTCAGGTGTTATATCTGCAATACGTCCATCAAATTTAGGATTAGTAGCAACATTTAAGCCCGGATGAGGCATCAAAAAACATGCAATTTCTGTAAAACATGATGTAATATGTCTGCGTAATGATTGTAGTTCTGGGTGTTGCTTGTCAGACAATTCTAGTCGACGTTTTAATATTGTTTGTCCACCAATTGCACCATACTCAGCTTCATATGGAAAACTCCAATCTCTAACTAAAAATTGTAATCGTTGAAATGGTTTTTTGCCAGAATCGGCTAACGCTAAACGACCATATTCTGTAAACAGCTATGGGAAAAAATTCAATTAATATTTTTGTAAGTAAACTTTTAGGAATTTTTTTTAAACCTGTAAATGTTGTAAATCATCCTCTTGTATATTTTGAGATAAATTATAAATTTGAACAGATGAAAGCATTGTACTTAATGCAAAAACAGTGGCACAATCACGTACAGTACTTTGACTATCGAACGCCCCCTGGGTGTCCATTAAAATGATTGCAACCTTTTCACCATTTGGAAAATCATGTAAAAATATATCTGACCACATTAATATACCAGTTGTGTCTCTTTCAGAACCCCCACGCCATGAGAATCCTGATAACGGTTCATTTTCATCACCTAACCAATCTGCTGGACTTAAATGGAGAACATACTGAAAAATGGAAATGAATAATATAACATCTAAAACATATGTCTAAAAAACTATAAATATATCAAATACTAACTTTTGAATACATATAACGAAGAAAAAAATCTAACAAGAAACTTTTTCCTTTACGAAATGCACCAGCAACAGAAACAATAACAACAACCCTGTCTTTAATATTATCATGTAAGAGAACTTCTGTTAATTTATCCTCATCCAATATAAATGTATGATCATCACCAGCTTCAACTATTTGTAATGGTTTTGCCGTCATGTCTATTTTTGAACCTGTAAAAATATAATACAATAGAAAATTAAAACTGATGTCATTTTATATATTAAAGTAATTAATTTTTGGTCTAAGCCTGAATAAAACTTAATTCATACATTTAAAAATGCACTAAAAACCGAAAAAAAACAAATAATAAAGGGTTTAAAATGTAAATAAATTCCCATCAATAAAATTTTCTGTGAATTTCCTAGGCATATATATTCTAAATAAAGATAAAGATAAAATCATCTAGTAAATTTAAAAAGAAAATTTATTTATTTCAATCTAGTACATTATAATATTGTACTATAAATTATATTCCAATAAAACAGAAATAAATAAAAAATAAACGTGATTTAAAAATAAAATATATATTTTTAAATATAAAAATAATCCCCTTATCTAAAATAGAAAACGATAAGCAACAAACAAAAAGGGGAAAATTACACTCTTTAGGTATTATTTATATACATATTATTATTTGTTAACAGAAAAGTTTTCCTATTATTATTTTGAAAATATTTCGGGGTTTTTAAGGCATATTTGTGTTCGTTCGTTCTATCTACATAATTGTGTGCGTCTCAAGGTCAGATATATTGGCGAAACGTATAAAAAATAATATCGACAAGATATTACACACAATAATAAAAAACTATATGCAACACAATACACACGAGACAAATAATATAATATATGAGTGACTTTTACTACCATTTTAATTTTGACTTTATTAATCATTACATTAACTCTTTTAAAAAACCAGAGAAAATTTATATAAAACTAATTCTCACTAATCTCACCAAGATTCGAGTGACTTACTTAAATTTTTAAAAACTCCAACTTAGATACCTCAGACTTTCATACAGCGATTAAGGTTAGCCCAGAACAATTATTTAATTAATTAGTACTGTTACAATTCCGTGAATCAATTAATACTAACGATTCTTTTAAGTTGGTTTCCAATCCATACTTTTTTAAGCTTTTAGTTAAATCCGTTGAACGACTTGAATGGGTTAACATGTTTATAATTATTTATATATTTGGTTTGGTAGATGAGCTAAAATATTCTAATAAATTTGTATAAAATGATAAACAAATATTTCTTATTGGAATAAAGAAAAAATGAAAATAATAATAAAAAATTAAAACATTATGAGTAAATTAATGACAATTTTTTTTTGAATTTTTCCTATTTAAGGTCTAATGCTTAAAATAATTTCAACACAAAAACAATACAATACAAATTGATTATATTATATTATCAATATAACTATCTTGACAATTGTTTTACTTTAGTTTTTGAGCAATTAATTAGATACAAATGAGCGCACAACAATTTCCTATTTTTTTGCACATTGTTAAACTTTATCCCACTCACACATACACAAAGTTAGAAAATATTGAGGTGTGTTTATTTTGATAAAGATGTAAAGAGCCAAGATGAACTGAAGCCTCAAAACTATTTTTGGACCAAATTCGTTTCTTTAAAAAAGTAAAAATATTAATGCATTAGAGAAATAGAATTTGAAAAATACTTTTTAAAATGTTGAATTATGACGCACAGCAAATAATTTTTTTCTACGACTAAAAAGAATCTGATTAATTTAAATCCAGCGAGCGGTGAGTAAAGGTGTGCGGAAGTTATTTTGGACTTTGACTGGAAGCTCTATTATTAAATCACTGGTTTTTTTTAAAATGAATTGATAATATTTTCCAGTACTACAGAAGTAATTTGATGTGATCTCAGGTTTTCGTCACTCATTAATTTAACTTTCAAGAAACAGACCAAAATTCAAAATTTGTAAACCCGTTTTTTTTAAAACATCCAACTCACTTCAAAATTTGACTTACAGCACAGCAAAAATGATCTGTTGCTACTTTCGTTATAAATAGCAAAAAAAAAATGAATAAAATAAGTAGATTTGATCGTCGAAAAAATTTAAATCGAATTCAAAAAATAGTAAATTTTTTTTTTGTATTGACAGATCATGAAATTCATTACTCAGCAATTCACAATGAATGTTGAGTTTATAAATTAATTTAAATTAATTCAAGGTAGAAGATATATTGTATTTATTCCATTAAAATTAAAACCAAGTTCAAAGTCTGAATAAAAAAATTAGAAAGAAAAATTGAAAAAAGAAAGCTTACCAATATAAATATTTTAATAATGAAGAAAAAGAAATATATAAATTCTGTTCTATATATTATTTACACTGCATTCCATTGAATATAATATAAATAATTAAAAATTAGTACTATGAAATAATATTAAGAAAAAGAATAGAAATTATAACACGAAAAAATTATGAATAAAGGAAAAACGCAAAAACTATTTTTTGGAGTGTTTTTTGACAAATAAGGAGACAAACTCCAAAACCAAAACAACAATAATCAATTATTAAATGAATTACACAGCCACAATAAAACCTATTATCAAATAACTTAACAATTTTATTATAAACAAGATATGCACTTGATTTTAGTTATTCTGGATTTTATATTTCTTATATTTATCTCACCTTTACGCTCTTTCATTTTGTTTTACACTCTTTTATTTTTTTTTATTTTTTTTTTACAAAATAAAATTCCCAAAATGAAATGAAGTAAGCGCTTCGTGCTGCCACATCAAATTTGGTGAATTTGAATTTCTGATGATTTTTTGTGTTTTTCACTGAACTGAAATTAGTCTATTTTCCATTCACCACAAATTATTGATTTGAAACTATAAAAAGACGTTAATATTGCCAAAACAAATAATATATAAATTTAATCATAAATAAATTTCATGTAATTATAAATATTTAAATATTGTAATTTTTGGAAATATAGATCATTAATATTAAATATAAAGTAAATGTAATTCATTAATAATTTAATGAATTTTATAATACCAAAAGCATTTAAAAAAAAATGGCCTAAAATAATAAAATATTATTGAAATTAATTAATTTCTACTATCGCATAATAACTACATATATAAAAAAATAGCAATAATTTATCTATAGATAGTTTTTCCTAAACAATTAATTTATAGTTAGTTCTTATATAGTTTGAAGATATTTAAAATTTAATAATATATAATTGTTCATATAACTAATGCAATAAATTATGAATAAACTAGAATTTTATTTATATACATATGTTATATAAATACATAAGTATGACTTTTGGTGATGAATATAAATTTTAATAAAAGATTTCATATAACTAGAGGCAAAATAATAGACGACACAATTATTAATGTTCAGCATTGAAAGTATAAAATATATATAGTTAGTAAATATTAGGAATAGATATATTATTCGTGTGAGTGAGTGTGGAAAGAGTAAAAATTGGATATGGATACATATTAAAATCCATATATATATAATATTCTTTCCTTGCTGTAACATTTAATTGACATTTTTTGGTAGAGTCTTATAAACAGTAAAAACCCTTAAGTGAAATAGATATTAGTGACAATATTCAATATATTTTAGTATATGAGATATTATATAATTCTTATTTTTTTAAATCCTTTTACACTTAATTATATATACGAAAATATTATTATCACTATAATCATAATAAAATAAATAAATAAATTATCTTCTCTGTAAAATTGATTTAACCATTGCTATGATTACTCGTGTGTATCTTGAAGTCTATTTCTATTAACTTATATTTATTTATTTCTCTAGAATATACGGGCCATTAAAATTGCATTAGTTATAAATTTTGAGAGGAAAAACTTTTAACGAAGACAAATAAAATAAAAAACAAAAAACAAAAAACAAAAAACAAAAAACAAAAAACAAAAAACAAAAAACAAAAAACAAAAAACAAAAAACAAAAAACAAAAAAGAAAAAGAAAAAGAAAAAGAAAAAGAAAAAGAAAAAGAAAAAGAAAAAGAAAAAGAAAAAGAAAAAGAAAAAGAAAAAGAAAAAGAAAAAGAAAAAGAAAAAGAAAAAGAAAAAGAAAAAGAAAAAGAAAAAGAAAAAGAAAAAGAAAAAGAAAAGAAAAAAAAAGCAATAAAACCAGGAATATAAGTTTTATATTTACTTCTTGCAATTCATTTCGAATGTTTTTTTAGTTTTCTTCTATAAGAAAAGCTACTTCAATTTCAGGAAATAACAAGGAGAATTCTAGCTATGTTTTTTTTTGTTTATATTTCAGTATTGAAACAAGCTCTGCTCTAAATGTGCAATCTGATTAGTGTTTTTGGATTAAATCTTAATTTTAAGATTACAACAAAATAAAGATATAGATGTTTATATTGTGCTTACAGTTATAATTTTAAACAATAACAAATACTATGTATTATATAATTCTTACATTGTAAAGCTATGGTTTGTATTCAATTTTTCATATATTTATTTTTTAAAGAAAAAACGTTTGGGGATTTTCTTTTAATAATTCTTAATTTTTTTTTTCGAAAATATGTTTATGAATAATAAATAATTGACGAAGGAAAAAGAGAATTAATAAAAATTGTTTTAATATTAAAATAAGCAGAAAGAAATACTCGCAAACGTAAAAGAAAAACAAAATTCTAATTCTTTTGTATGGCTATATTTCTTAATGCAGGAGCAGAAAAAAAAAATTTCTTTAAGATTATTATAAAATGGATCTATATATATTTTATTTTAATCTACCCTACTTAGGAAAAAATTATAAAAAAGAAATGTTATTCATCTCATTTAATTTTTTTGTTTTGTTTTTATTATTTTAACAATGTTTTGAGATTCTCTTTCTCCTTATGAAGATAATTTTGAAAACTCAACAAAGATCAATCACTTTATAATATTTGTATAAATGATCAAGAATTTATAGAAATTAAATTATTTTGAAATTTATTTTATAAAGTTTTGTTCTTTCTTCGATCTCTTATTCTATTGTACATATTTTATATTTGTACCTTTTTTGATTCATATCAGACAAATAAATCATGCTCCTGAATGAAAATCATAAAAAGCACAAACAGCTAGAGAGAATTGAGTTGAGTTAGTAATAAAAAGGATTTCCCTTGAGTAAATCAGTGCCATTAATGGTGAAGGTGTATATTAATATTTTATTTTTTTGCGACCAAATGAACATTTTATATTTTCTATTCATCCCTTTTAATTTTTGTTTTATTAAAAATTGGAGTGCGGATCTTTTATTTTGTTCGCTGTTTTTTTATATATATTATTACTTTACAAATTATGCGTGTAATGCTTTGACGTGTATTATTTTTAGCCAACAAACGTTAAAACTGAAAAAAAAATTATACTGTTGTTTACTCTTTATTTCCTGAATAATAAAAGAAAAAATAAACCAAAAATAAAAGAAAAAATTTCCACTTGCTTGATTATACGGTTAAGTATACAACTCAGCAAGCGGGCAGTTGATTTTCGATCTCGTTTCACATATCATCCATCTATCTATTATTTTATTCTATATATTTTATGGTAATTTCTTTGATTTATTTTTTTTCTTTTATACCCTAGAATATGGGTATAAAGCACAAAAAAAATCAAAGAAATACAGTACATATAAGGAATTATATTTTATTTTATATAAATTTACATTCACGTATGCAAATCTATTTATACAAAAGCACAAAAATTCCCTGATTTTTAATTTTTTTATTTGTAAAAATATTCCTTTCTGCAAAAATGTCGGAAGAAAATAATAACAGAGCTAAAAATACGCGAACCTTAATTTAATTTAATAGAAAAAAGTCATATAGTATATATAGTATCATATATTTTATTATTTGCTTTTTGTTATTGACATAATTTAATATTTTGTTTTTCTTTTCTCTTTTTTTTTATAGTTTCTTACTTTTTACAGACGTAATATAATTGAGGTTTAAATTTTTCATATTTTGAAACTAGAATTAGCTGACTAATAATTTGTGATTCCAATCATCTACAACTTTCTTAGTTATATTCTTTTTTTTTATTGAGGTAAACATTTTATAAGAACTTAATTTTTTTGAGAAAATTAAATGTGCATTTTATTGTTTGTTTTTCTTTAACATAATTATAATATTTTTATAAATTTTTTGAAAAATCCCAATGTAAATTTAAAAATCAAAATTTGTGGATTTCGCGTAATGTAAAGAAGAATTAAAAGCATATAATGTACGAAAAAATTGCTGAAAAGCAACTATAACCCCACTCAAAAAAAAAAAAATCCACAAATTTCCTCAAACAAAATTTTAACGATTTTCTTAGTGTAATGGAGCAGCCTGGTGGCTTGTTTATCAAATCAAAGGAGAAAATATCAAAGCAATAAGGATCAGATGGTGGATGTTTTTATTTGTGTCTTTAGAATTTTTATGTCTGTTTTTGGGTTTCGAATATTATGGGGTCTGCGGGCAACGATAAAAAATAATTTTTTTAAACAAATAAAGAAAATATCCATCTTTTTAATGTAAAAATATATAGTCGTCAATTCTATCACTTAAAGTAAATTCAATTGTGAACAAAAAAATGAGGATAAAAGAAAACTTTTTTTCCTATTGAATTGTTGATGTACTAAAAATTTGTTATTCCTTCAATTGTAATTTTGAAGCAAACAGATATATACCTGGCAGAACAACAACAATAGTATACATATAACAAAAGAAAAAGATAAAAAAATTGGATTCCATCAAAATTGAATATCTTTACTAAAAAATACACATTTGATTTGATCCGATTCCGAAAAGAGGAAAAGATTTTCATACATTTTATATCGACATTGTAGAACTTTAGAAGTAACTCGCACCTTTAGTCAAAGAATATTTTTGTATATAGTATGTAGGTATAGTGTGTGCATGTGTGTGTATTGTGTGTGTGTGTATGTGTAAAAATAGATACACACAAAATAAAAAACAGCTTTTTTTATATATATTATGAGAATATATAAAGCATCTCTGCAATAATCGATGCCATGTACTCTCAACTTTCGTATATAAAATTGAGTGTAATTTTGAAAATTATTGGTTATAAAAAAAACTTTTAATACATACAAGACGTAAATAAAACAAAGCAAAAAATATTATTAAATATCGTAGAATATTATGAAAATTTAAAACTATTCCTCAATCTATGCCAAATTTTCATTAACGATTAACCAGGATTTTTCCTTGTAATTTTTGTTCAATTTACAATCAGTGAAATGGAATATTTATACTAGTTAACCTATCAATTTTTTTAATTCAGATAATAAATTACATATAAAAAAATTATAAATGATGATTTTATGTGAATTAAGATCTTCATCACCTTTATATATTATGGTAAAAGATTTAACATGAAAATGTTGTTTTTTTATTAAAAAAAAATCTTTTGTGAAAACATGTTATGGCATTAATTTAAATAATATTATAATAATTTTATAAAAAAATGCTACTATATAAAATAAATTCTTATAATATTAATGAAACTGTGTTTTTGAACATGTAAATATTTTTAAATTTTTAAAAGATGCAAGATATGATAATGAAGAAATAACAACGTAAAAACCGTAGACTATGACTATAAATATCGTAATCTATATTAAATTAATAACAAAAGTATATGTAATGAAATTTCGATTAAATTCTAATTAAAACTTAATATTCAAAAAAATTTAATGGGTGATATAAAAATGAAAGTTTTGTATATATGCATTTGTGGGGAAATGTAAACTAAATAGTGTCAAATGTATTGTGTTTATTATTATAAACAAACATAAATGTATAATATAAACCCATATAAATCCTAAAAGCACGTACTCTTAGAATAAAATAGCCGAGGGCATTTGGGACATGCAAATTTTAAAGGCTATCTAAATGTAGATTTTATATATTTTCTCGCAATAATGGATGATGTATGACTAAAGATATCATTCGCTATAATGGCTTATAGAAGTATAAGTTTTTATTTTAAATGGGAAAAAAAATCTTATGTTATTGAAGTTTTAATTATATACGTTTCTAACCGATATTTGGTGTGGTTATAAATTCCAGTAACAAAAAATTATCGTAACTGTAAGGTTTGGCGAACAAATTTATTAAAATATTTCGAAGTCAAACCAAAAAATTAAATGTAAAATAGAATCTATTTAATTGTTAATTGCATTTTTTCTGTTTTAGATTACTAACAATTTGTTGTTCCCTTTAAGATCTTCAATTTGCTGGGAATTTAATGCTGCAAGGAAATTTTTTATTTGAATATTATTAAGAAAAAGGAATTCATTTTAAATCTTATTCTAAACAACGGTTTATGAAAATTATAAAAAAAACATTTATTCTAATATTTTTCTTAGAAAAAAATGTGGCCACAGAATTTAAATTTTGATAATTAAGATATTTAAAAGCGAGTACCTATAGAACCTTTAATCTTTTATGTACTTATGATTTTTTACCCACGCAACGAATATAAAGCTAAACAAAACTCAAATACATTATTTTTCTTTTTGTGTTTCAAGAATTGACTTTAGATTAGAAATTCTGTAAAAAACAAATTTAATCTACTGTTGTTTTTTATTGTCTATAAAAAGGTATCTAAATAACAATAAATATTAAAAAAAATACATTTAAACGTAATTTAATTGTTTTTAGCTATTGTCACGGTATAAGTAATGTTTATAGCAGCCGTTCATTATTTTATTTTTTTATGAAATAATTTATTATTCTTAATAAACATTAAATCGCTTTTTTTTTTACATTTGAGACTGATTGCATCATTAATTTTTGAGACATCTATTTAGAACAGTCCACATTATTTAAATAAAAAAAAAACATATAATTTTTTTTTCTTATAAATAAATAATTCATAAATATTTAAATTCAAGATTTTTTTTTCATTAATTATTTAATAACGTTTATTTATACGAAATGATTATTCTGATTTTAAATTTTAATAACTTACAATTTTTTATTAAAGAGAAACTCAATAATTCCTAATTGGTTTAAATAGATTTTTACCTCAACTCCAAATAATTTATAAATCTATAAGAAGAGACTATATTATGTGCTTGTACTGTGAAATATTTTGATTTCTTGTCATAGACAATATAGAATTCATAATATATATACTCAAATATATGTGCATATCAACCATTTATTTTTTAATATTTTATAAGAATACACTATTTCTGCATATACATTATGTATATATTCGGAATAGATTTGAATAAACAGAAATAGACTTTTTCTCCATAACTCAATGTTAAAATTTTGTATTATATTCACTAAACATATATTCATATATGCACTTTTGTTCAGTACATATTTATGTAAACAAATTTACAAATGCTGTAGTATGCTTCAAAATGAAATAAATATACATATGCATGGATTTATGTTTATTTATTTATATTCTAATGATACCATTTTTGGAAAAACTTGAATTAAATCATCTAATTTTTTTTGCATTTTTAAATTTAAGTTGAAGTATGCAATAAGATATTGTTTAGATTCATGAGTTCATGTGTTTTATAATTATATGAACAAACACTATTTCAATTCGTCCAAGGTAAAAACATTAGGAGCTTTTAAAGATTTAATTGTAACAATTTCAATAGAAAATGCAACAAATAAAATCAAGAAAAGGACATGAACATAACATTACAGGGAGTTAGATTGAAAAAGCAAGAACGAATGTGTAACTAAATGTAGTTCCACTATATTCCCAATTTCAATACAAAAAAAATATATAAAAACTTATTCAAAAAGAAGAATGAGAAGTAAAAAAATGATGATTATAAATTATTTTTTATATCGTACATTTTTTTCCTGCACAAAGAAGAAAAATGTGTATAGGTCTCGTATTAAATAGTTTCTGGTTTTCAGTTGAGAATACGACAAATGCAAATAATAGAAATTTTTTTTTATTTATTTTTAGTTTTAAATTCGGGAAAAATGGAAATTTTAGAGTAATCTCAGTTCGCTGGAAACGTATATTATATCTTTTGTAAAAAAAATTATTTATTGTCAATTCTGAGAAAAGAATTTAAATTGTTCTTTTGTATACTATTTTTCTCTAGAGATAGGATGAGAACGACGACGAAGACAAAAAAAAAGAAAAACTTTGCAAATTAAAACATGCAAAACGCAAAAATGTTTCCCCATAGGACAAATTTAATCACAAATTTCTTTAAAAAAAATTCTTTTCTTCTTGATATTTTTCAAGTTTTTTTTTGACGACCAAAGTGACATCTCTGAGGATAATTTTTACTAACAAGGCATCAGAGATGGAAAATGAAAAACGGAAAGAAAAAAAAATATAGACGAATTAAAATTAATTTAATGTACTGTTTTGTTCGACATCAGCATTTCTGTTTAATGATGACGTGACATCGCACCGACCATGACAATGAAGATAATTATTTTGCCCAAAAACGAACACGATGTTTGCAAATTACCATCATCATCATCATCATCATCATCATCATCATCATCATCATCATCATCATCATCATCATCATCATCATCATCATCATCATCATCATCATCATCATCATCATCATCATCATTCAGCAAAAAACAATGCATAAAATGAGTCAGCATATAGTCAGCCAGCTTTTAATTTATCTAAGTATGCAAATTTTTTGCGTATATAGTTCATTTTAAAAAATCACACATATACACACACAAAGAAATTGCCATCATAAAATGATGGAAATGAGTTTATCATTTTCATTTATATAATATGTAAATATTTTTTTTTTGTATTTTTTAACATTGCGTGTATAATAATTATTGCGTCAAATTGAAGTTAATTGAATTATTTTCTAACTCGTTAGACTTTTGAAATAATATTATGTTTATATTAGGAATTTCTTATTCAAATTACAGAATTTATTAATTATAGAAAAAAATAAATATAAAATCAATAATTGAAGATAACCGAAAATAACAGAAAGATTTTCTTATAAAACACACTATCACAACAAAACCTTAAATGTCAAAAATTAGTAACGCACTAAATGAAATACGGTTTATCACATATAATATCATCGATCAGTTTGACTATATATACTTTATAGATAATTGAAGGATAATATTTAAATTTCTGTAAAATTATACAATTATACTAAATTACTAAATCATTTTATTTCTACTACTAAATTTCTAAAAATTTTTATATAATAAAAATATTATTTTACTTATAAAATATTTTTTTTTTACTTTACTTTACTTTTCCTTCTTTATTTATGTCATCTACAGAGATTAAGGTAAATGCACGTTTTTTTCTTCCTCCTTTAAATTTAAATCTTTTTTATTATTATTTTTGTATATATAATATTTTTTCGATTTGAGTGTCATATTGCTATGTTAGTCGTTGTGTCGACATCTAGACTTCCCCTATATATATATATAATATATTCAAAATTTAACCTACTCTCTTACCCCATTTGAAAAAAAAAAATTCTCATACACATCATAATATTATATATGCCCAAAAGCGATAGAAAAATTCAATTTAAAAAAACCAAATGCAAAGACACAAAAAAAACGAGATATAAAAGAGAAAAAAAAAATTGATTTGGTGTCACCTAATATCGGAAATTAGTTGAACTTTCTTTTGTATACTTTGAGTATTCTATGTTTTTTTTTCTATAAATACTATGCGATAGGTTTTTGTTTATATGTATTTATTCTTGGAAATACGGGAAATGTAAATATTCATTTTTTTTTTAGAATTTTTTTCTTATTTACATATAAAAAAAAAAGAAAACACAACAAATTGATGAAATTGATTCAGCCCTTTCAATTTACTGTTCATCTTTTTCAAAAGGGTTCTAATTCTAATATTTTTTTTTTCTTGCTTTACTTTTCTTCTTCACAGATTTACATTATTTCTTTATATAGTGATATCTTTAAGTTTGTTTGTATTTGTATACTATATACTATGTCCTATGCAATCACGTTGAAGTATATAAGTGTTTTAGATTAAATATATTGTCTACTAGGCATAGGATGTATGAAAACATAAAAGACATTCACAACATCTAATTCTTAGACAACCGAGTTCAATCTCTAGAAACGGTATTCAACGGATATAAAACAATATTTTCCATCAATTACCGATGTCAAGTAAGCACGGGATAGTCAAAAAATTTACAAGTTTACCAATCTGCCTAAACCTAGTTGATTGCAATTAGAATCACCACATCAAAACTTTCTCAGATTTTCTAAAGTTTTCACTCCGAAAAACAGATATTAATATTACCAAGCAAAAATTGCAGTAATTAATTAATAATTAATTAAAAAATTAATTCAAACTTTTTCGTTTGTTTTAAAAATTTTATATTTATTTTTGCTAACTTTACCATTTTCTTTTTGAATACTTAAAAAAAACCATTATTATAATAATATCAGTTTAAGTGATTTTTTTTTTATATACAAAAAAAAACCCACAGTTGATCAGCATAAATACTCAAAAAATAAGCTTTGTGTGTGCTAAACGATCAACTCAAGTACTCTAATTTAGCGAATAACACACCTGGATTTAACTGTTTTCACATGTATACAAACAAAATACTTTACCTATAATAATATACATACTATAGATATGTATAAATGCATGTATATCCATAAAAAAATTCTTAGGGCGTTTCCGAACATATTTCTTTTTTTCTATTTCTTTTTTATTATTGATATGTCAAAATTTATTATAAATCAATATATTTTTATGCAATTGTTGTTTTTGTATTTCTAATAGTTAAAAATGATAGAAAGATATAACGTTTTAACATAATAGTCAAAAATAAAACATTAAGGTATTGAAAAATTAGAAACATAGGTTTTCGGAATTAACCTTATATTTGTTTATTATAAAATGAATAATAGCAGGTTAAAAATAAAGTAAAAAAAGAAGTCTATATTATAATATAGAATATCATAATAGGCATATGTGGTACGATTAATATTTCATATAGTCAAAAGATGAGAAAAATATTATAACAGTTATGACAAACAAAAATAAAACAAATTTGTTTTTTCATAGGTACGAAACGTTAGATTTTCTCTGTGTTTTCGCTTAGTTTTAAAACACTTTCTAAAGATAAATTCTTCCCCATTGAATGAAAATATTTGTATGTTTTACAAATTAAACAAATTTTTTGTTTCACTGTTAAAATTTATCAAATAAAAGAACAATATTTTTGTTGAACGAACTTTATACTTAGCTTTATACTTTATGTTTTGTGATATATACAAAAGACATTTTATTTTATGTCGCATTATGATGTTTTCCTTCAAATATAAGAATTGCCTCCTAGTATGATAAAATCTTAATAAAAATTATTATTATTTGTTTTAAAAATTTAAATCGTTAAACATAAATCTTAAACTGAGTTATGATTCAGTAAAATAGCGTACACTTGAATTGTGACAATTAAACGACTGAATTAATCAAAACTTGAAATGTGTGGCGTGTTATCATTCATTTACTTTTAGAGACCACCCTGCTGTCTGTGAATGATGTGAATTTTATAAAATCAGTTAATATTTTGTTTTATATTTTAAAAGTCCCTCTTATGTTATTAGATCACACACATCATTGATGAATAATATACGAAAACCATTAAAACATTTTGAACATCAAAGGTATGTTGAAAAAATAAATAAATATATTTTCAAATAATAATTAATTTATTCAATACAAAAACAGGTGTCAGCTGTCCGTATTTAATATATTAATTCTTTGTTTTACTGATAAACCAACCAAGGTGGCAGCATGGCAACATGCTGACGTTTGGAGCGGGAGTTTCCGAGTTCGAATCTCGACCGAGGCGGGATGGGATTTATCATTTGGCTAATTATGAACTAAACATACATAAAGAGCTAGTTAGTGGGCAATGATTAATATCTATGACCCTCCGGCCGGCCGGTGTGCAGGATAAGGTTTTTTACCGAACGATTCTTTTTAGGAAATCTGCATGTTTCCTAAGAGCTGGCAATGTGTCGAATCGAATTAAAATGCATATGCAGATGCTGGTGGTTCAGAACCCACCTCAAAAATAGTAGGTCTCCTAGTTACTATAACCCTAGTCGTTGATGTACTAGGTTAATAAAAAATTGAAATACAATACAAAACAACAATTTTACTGATAACAAAAAAATATATACAGAGGCGAAAAAAGAAAATATTTATGTACTCATTAAAAAATTGTATTATTTTTCAATTGTGTCAAAATGTGCGTAAATACTTTAGAAAATTTATGATGTCTGAAGTTTTCCAATACGTTTAAACTCATTTTATTATACCTATTTGAATTCATTGGCGGTCATTTATTAGCTTTGAAAGAAGACTAAATATGATTGCAAATTTTTCTTTCTTTGATATTTACTATTATTCGATTTTACGTTTTACATTAGACATGATTTATCCTTTGAAAATTTAAATTTAAAGAATATAAAAAATTCATTGTTTAAAAACCAGAATTTCAATTAAGTTCAACGATATTTATGCTTTCTAATTAGAACGGTTTATGGCTAATTTTATGGTTTCTTTTTGTATTTCAACATAAACAGTATTTCTCAATGCTACTTTAACTTACACTTACAAACGTAATCTATTTGTTATAGCTTTTATAACATTTAATTTTTATAAAGGAGTTTGACAAAACATATAAAAAATATAAAAAAACTAAAAGCAAAAATTATGGAACGGTCCAAAAAATATGTCACAAAAAATCATATATTTAACCTGGAGAATATTATTTGGACATTTAGGTTAAAGAAGAATATATAATATTACAGAATATACATATAGTAGCTTCTGAGAGATATGAAATGGTCATTTTTATTTTCATGTCACATTTAACTACTCACCCTCCAATGATATGTATTCCTCCCACTATTTTTTTGTCAACTTTATTTTTATTTTTTTTTTGTATTGTCAATTTTTGGCGAGTCTCTTCACATTGGTAGCATAAAAACAAAAAAAAAAGAAGATAAATATGTTCTGTAGAGAGTTTAGAGAGATGTAAAAGAATAAAAAAAAAAGACAACGTGCAAAAAGTTAAAAAAAATAATACTAAAGCGAGTATATCAAAAAGAATGAAACGTTAAAAGAATAATAATATCAAGTGAGGCTTGTACAATTATGTTTTTATTTTTAAACTATAATATATTTTGTGAAATAGTGTCCACTTGTACTGAATTATAAGTCTTATTTTTAAGGTTGTCTTATACCTACTATATTTTAAAAAAATTTCATACACGCATGTGAATATTCCAGTATGTAAAAAGGATGTCACGAAGATTTACACCATAAGACCCCAATTAAATGTAGCGCTCATTCATGAAAAGAAATAAATATAGAAAACTATTGAGTAAATAAGAAAAAACAAGAAAAATATAAAAGTTTTAAAGATGATAGGGAGATGAAGTAAAATGGTTGTTTATTGAATTTTTCTTAAATTATACAACAAAAGTTTATTTATTTTGTTTCATTTATTAATATTATTTGGGTCAGCTAAAGGAAAAATATGTTTGTATATACAGTTCTTCTGTCGTATTGAGTGAAATAACAATAATACCAACTTATACAATCATATATAATAAGAAAATTCATCAATAAGAATTCTAACAATATTACTACCCCAACATCCACTATACATACACAGGCAGAAACCTAATATTTATTATAATTCTTTGATTGCGGGTTGTCTGACTTTGACAGCATTTGAAAAATAGTTTAAAGCTTTTTAAAGCTGAATCGTATTATAATGGTTTGATGAATAACGCCTGATACGGGTGTTAAAAGTAAATATGGCAGAGAAATTTTCAATCTAACAAAACATTCTTTCCAGATTTTTCTTCGTTTTTATTTTTTTTTATTTTACTTTTCATCCAACAACAAGAAATGAAATCAGGTCGTCGAGAATGTTTTGTTGATTTTTTTTGTACGTGGTGTTTTGTATTGTCAGTTTTGTTTCTTATTATGTATAAATATTTTCTATATATACATATAGTATTATTATTATAGATATTCTAGACAACGCACATACATATTTCCGATTTTGCATTTATATAATATTTATACAATTAATAATTATGATTTCGTATTGATCACTTCCAAATACTTACTATTATTACCATGTAACATCAGAGGGACATACTGTTTATAATGCACTATAAATGGGATACTTTATGATTTTAGATTAATTTCACTTAAGTTATAAAACTTATACTAAAAAATGATGAAATTAAATATTTTAATAATATTATTGTCAGTTGTTTACAAAAATATAATTGTTATTTTTAGTGTTGAATATTTTTTTTGTAATATAGGAAACTGTCTCTAATTTTTGTATTAATTTTTACTCTGAATAGTGAAATAAAAAATATTATAGTATATAAGAGTGAAAATGGGGTATAGTAAAATTGGATATTGTGTGCAGATCGACTGTTTAGGGAATAAAAAAATAAATCTCATTCAGTGTAGGAAATTGATTGTATAAATCTCTTCTTTTTGAATCTGGATGATTTCTTACAATATTTATATAAAAACGATTTGGAAGCTTTCAATATAGGGGTAAAAATCTCTTTAGTATAAATTCACGAGGGAATAAAAAAAACATTCAAGAAATTAATCAATATATGTAACTACTATATATAAAATGAATTAACAAATGATTTTTATTTGAGCTAGCGTTTGTTATTTAATGATCAAACTCAACAGAAAAATACAATGGAGTTTGAGAAAGTACTGAATGAATACTTGTATATAAATAATAATATCACGTTATATTTTGTATAGAAACTTATTAAATAATGCTGGAAGTAAATTTATAATAATCAATTTAATAACTACCTTTCTTTATTTTGCATTTTCAATGAAACCTCACAGTATATCTTAAAAAAGTATTTACAATACAATGATTAATGTTATAGTGCCTACAGTTATATTATTCATGTAATTTGTTATGTTTAGATAGTGGAAATTCGAATACGCATTTTAAACATATTTTAACTAAAAAAAATGGTTTAAATTGTACTAATAAAAATTTTATGTACACATTAATGCTTAAAATAAGACTTCTAAATATTAGAAATCGCATAGTTACAATTTGATATTGCTTAATATTTTATAATATCTGTCAAAAATAATTATGCTTAACAGATATTTGAATTAAATATTTACTCTGTTTTTTTTTGAATTTTATAAAAAGAAATTATAACAATTTTGTTTGCACAACAAATTTTATATTTTGTGTAAGTTTTATAATAATAATTATAATAATACATAATAATAATATATTTGTCTATCGTCTATTCTAAAACCCAATTATATTTATATATATATTAAAGGATTTTATGTTAAAATGAAAGAAGAAGTTGTAAATATATTGAATTGGGGCAAAGTGAATATTATCTAGTCGAAGAATTGCAAAATTAATAATCGAATTAAGTTATTTGGTGTACTTATCAAAAACTGTGAATAAATTCAATTTGAATTTTATGGTTGGAAAAATTTATACAGATATAACCCTACATAAGGCATATTTAAATAAAAAACCGATATTCTTTAAGGAAAACGGCAGAAACTTTCGACATAAATGTAAACATTGTTAAGAAAATATAATTAATATAGATATCTTAGCTCTATTACTAAAAATATTTTAATTGTAACATTCTACTAACATTTTGTCTTGCCAATTTTTATTTTTTTTTCTTTTATCTAAAGTAATTAATTAAAAATATTTTGAAACTTTTGAACTTTTTGTTGTTGAAATAACAAAAGAAAAACCAATATTTATAAATCGCACAGGGAATGTAGGTCAAATTTTGCATAAAAATTAATTGAAATTACAAAACACATTAAAATTCTGTTATTATAAACGGTGGGTTAGTAACTACAAAAAATTACCTTCACTATAATTTAAAAGCAAACATAAACAATAACTAGACTAGGATTATATGATGATAGTGTAACAAATTTTATTTAATGTAGTCTTTTAAATGAGACATAAAGATTTATGCATATATACCACTTTAGAAAACAACAACATTGGAACAATTGTCATAAAATTAATTAAATGAAACGATAACCGCATAATTGAGGATATCATTCCCAAATTGTATATACATTATTATTATTAATTATCTAACAAACATCATTAAGTACACCCAATAGGGTATTATAATATAGAAAGAGGGTTTTCATTGAAGGTAGTAAATAGAATATATATACTGAATTCAGGGTATATTGTATACACATAAAATTTTTTAATATTCATATACATAAAATGTATTTAAGTAATGATCCGTCCATTCCACATTCAATCAGTTTTACATAAAACATCAAAGTGAATTAAACAGAATATAACTACTCGTATATCAAAAATACTGAACCCATATATAAAAAAGTTACCCAATCTCACCCCTCTTCTATACAATTTAATTCATTTTATTTAGCTTTAAAAGTTATTTTATCAGACTTTGTTCACCATTTTTTTATTTATAGAAATTATGCGCGTTCTTACGGCAAATAGTTATTAATTATGTCATATGTTAAAGATTGAAAAGTTACTTTTAATTATCTTTTATCATTTATAATGAGCTTTTCATTAAAATTCAGTTTCTTAAATAATATACTGAATTGCTACATTATTTACAAAAAAAATTTCTATTTGAGCATTGGTACATTCTTTTTTGTACATAAATAATGATGTTTGAATGCACATACTAAGCAAGACGAAAAAAAACATACAAAAGCATAAAATAAATAAATAATTTCAACTAAAAGCAATATAAGGAATTTAGATGCTGCATTAGGTTTAATGAAATGACCAAATAAAAAAATCCTATCTCTTTCTATAGTGTCTGTAAGTGGCTGTTGTGGTCAGGAGATTATTTCTTCGTATAGTCCATACAAACAATAACAATATACGAATAATAAAATCGGAATATCATATTATTTATTTATTGGGATGTAAAATAAAAAAAAATAAAAGAATAGGAAAAAAAAATACATATAAATAAATTATTAAATTTTATTTATTTTTTAATGTCTGGTGATTTTATCAATGACATTTTATTATTATCTATTTGTTACAATGAAATTAATATAATGATGGGACATGGAACTAAAAATGGTCTAGCTATTAAAGTAATTGGAATACAATTAAACGTTATTGAAAATTGTTATATGTTAAGAAATGTTGCCGTTAGTATAAAAATATTTTAAAAGAAAATTTATTATAGGATTTTTGGTAATAAAGTTTTCCTAAGTTTTTATATTCAAAGATTTTTGTTTTTTATATACGTCGCCATTTTGAATATTTTTTTCTGTTTTGACGAACGAGAAGCGATAAAGTCCTCCTCACCACATATTCATAATTTATTATTTATTATTGTACCTTTTTATATATAAAAGCGGATCAATTTCAATGTTTTTTTATTATTGAATAGAGTAAAAAAGGTGGATCAGAATAAGGTGTTTTTAAAATATCTTATGGTTTGCGTTTGTATATACAGTATATACATTTGTATGTTTGTTTGTGTAAAACTTTTTCGGATCTTAATTAAATTTAATCTATACATCAAAAGATAAGGGTGAATGGGAGGCTCAAAAACTCTCAATACGTTTATATCTGATGAAATGATATATCACAATCTGCCATTCCTTTCACTCATTCCATATTAAAATCATTGAATAAACCTTTTCAAAATAACAATAAACTGAAATCTTATAAACCCGATCTTCGATGTGTAAAAAGAAAAAAAGAGAAAGAAAAATATATGAGAAAACAAAAATCTCAAAGTTTTATTTTTGTAATTCTTTATAATCAAGATTGTTAATTGATTTTTCGTTAAATTCTATCGTGTATAAGTATAATACACAAGGAGTCTCATCCCACCAATGTATAGTTAACACCGGTTTAGAATATACGGATGAAAAAAATGAGAAAACTTATTCTACTATCATCGGTCCACAGACAAGTCAAAGATTTATTTATTTGTACAGACATTCTTTTTTTCTTTTGGATTTTGGTTAAAGAAAAGGAGATAAATAAATACATGAAATTTAAGTTAACTATATCAGAAGGTTCTATTTTGTGATTCTATTTTGAGGTTAGAGGAAGAAAGACTCTACAAAAAAATGATTAAATTTTAGTAACTTTCAATAAAAATTTTAATATTTTAAAAATAAAAGAGTCATAAATAATTTAATTGAATTAAAATGATTGATCGGATAAAGGATTAAATAAAAACCACATTAATCATTCCAATAAATTTTATTACCATTTATAATATTTAATTAATTTAGATTAAATGTGAATTCTTATTTATAAAAATAAAATATTTGTCATTGTTATTTTTTATTAAAAAAAAATATTCTTATATTTTGAATTTTCTCTAAATTGTGTGCATATTTTAATTCAATTTTACATAATGACGCCTCTGTTTTACATAAATCATTCAACATTCTCGGTTATTTTGAACAAGTGAAATTTCGATTTTATTTTTTTCGATTTAATAAAATCACCCTGCTAACTGCCCAAATTAGATAGAATGTAATTATACTCTATATTTTTCTCACTTTTTCTTTCATTTTAAAATCGTAGGTTTTTCTTTTTTTTTTGTTAAATTAAATCTCATTATCCCCGAATATAAACCAATTCTGTTTTTAATATATATAAAGCGGAAACAACAAAAACAATTTTTTTTGGCAATGGATAGGTACATTAAGAATAATTATAAACCATAACTTATTTGCATACAATTTTTGTATATGTCGTTATTACCTGTTTTCTTTTATCATATTCTCGTTTCTTTCTATCTTACTTTCTATGTTTTACTCTGTTCTATGTTATACTGTACATAGCACCACGGCCACAAAGGAAAAAGTCCATTTACATTGCTATTTCTACCTTAAATTTTCTGTTTTTTCTTTATTCTTTTATAACGATGCAAATAACAATTGAGAATTTTCACTCGCTGGGCGAAAACAGCAATAGAATAAAAAAGAAAACACACAAATACACTAAAGGCGAAAGGAAGGAAGGAAATTGGAACGATGTGAAATAAGAAGAAAAACTAAGGGAAAACCCATTCAGCACCAGAGGAGATCTTCTTAATGTTCTCTTTATATAAATCACTTTTTCTTTTTTCTTTTTCTTATTTTTATTCTTTCTTCGGGGTAATAATATTTTTTCTGTTTTTCGTTAAAAAAAAAACATTCTTTAAATTTACTTAAACCCTTTAAACCCTTTTTCCATACTCGAAAAAAAAGACAGACGAAAAAAGAAAATGGAAGCGATTTGCATCATAGAGAAAAATTTACTAAAAAAGGGACAAACTTCTATATAATGTTTTATCGGGAGAAATAAAACGGAAAAGTCGGTATGGTATACGGGAGAGAGAACTTATACAGTAATATACGATGATCGGGAGAACAATTTTTCGAAGAGACATTGGCCTGATTTCTGATGTGAAACAAAAACGGAACCTAAACCCAAGGGAACACTTTCGTCATATGAATGTGAGTGCGAAAAAAATAAAATAAATTATGAATTTTTGTATCTTATGTACCAGTCGCTAACCCTAAACGTATGGAGAACGTAAACACACATTTATGCATTTCTAACTTTACACATATAAAATATATACGTGAAAACACAACATAAGTAATATCTTATGTTTTTCATGTCTAGGGATAGAAAAATGATAAAAAAAATATACTGAAGAGCTAAATGTGTATATTTGCATACATAGGTGTGCATATTTGCTTATTACGTACGAAATAATATTTTTATTCGAATAACCAAAATATTTGCTTCATTCTGTTGCTGCTATTACTGCCGCAAAAAAATGTAGCTCCATTGCGTAATTGAATTCTTCTGTCTGACTTTTGTTATGTGTTTTTTTTTTCTGATGTTTGTATGTTTTTTTAACAAAACTTTATTATTTACGAGTTCCTAAAATATATATACCTGAGTATTTTCTCTATATACAAATAATATACTGAGCTTTGCTTTTTAATTAAATATACAGTACTTTTCCCGTTTTTTTAAAATCAAATGTAAAGATTTTATTGTCAAATTTTTTCTAGGTTCACTGCAATTATGTCATCGAAATCTAAATAGTTATATAAAAAAGTTAAACTATCTACAAAATTATTAATTACTGTTTTTTTATGTATTTTTACAAATTTCTCTCGACATAAAATCTAAAAATTTATAATATAAAAGAAATTAATAAAATTATACAAATAATAAATGAATAAAATTATAAAAATGATAATATTCAATTATTCTATTTTATGTTCTTACAACATCTGACAATTTGTTTAGATCTTACTTTATTGAACTCAGAGAAAAGCATATAATCTATGTTTTGTTGTTTTGTGTTGTTATTATCAAGATCTCGCTAAAGGCAAATGAAAAATGAAATTTAGAGTCATACAAATATAGAAACAATTACATTAAATAAAAATGACAATAAAAACATAATATAAAACCTCAAAGCTTTTTTGAGTATTTTGCTTTTTTTTTTTATTTTTCATACAATGAATTTCAAATAAATTAAAATAGATATTTTTCAACAAATAAATAAAATATAGTCAAGTGTATGTAAAAATATTTTAGCACTGGTATATAGGTCTAGAACAGTTTTATAGGTAATATAATCGGATCAGTCATAAAGGTTATGAGTTCAAGTGGTAAACGTATAAGTAAATCCATAATCTTAAATGTATATATATATATATATATATATATATATATATATATATGTATATATATATATATATATATACCTAACTAGTCATGAACGTTGGATTTACAAAGTGAACTAACATTAATAATATATCAATATTTGAATTAACAATAATTGTAATATGTCAAACATGTGGACAGATTCTTTCAGTTGATCAAAAAGTTCATTTCTGTAAAATAAAAAATAATTTGTTATTTTCAATGGCTTACATAATCTACCCCTTATCCGCTGACTATAAAATTTAGTATATCAATCGTATTTTCAATAACAAAATTTTATAAACACAAAAAAGGCTTATAATAATAATCTACATATTTCATATTCTAGAATACTTTAAAATAAAAAAAAATACATAATCGATATACACAAAAAATATTCATAATGTTTATTTTATAAAAATATAAATGTTTTAAATACATAAATATAATAAAATGAATGTATTTTAATAAAATCGTAATCCATTTGTACTTTGGTATATGTTTTTAATTAAAAATATTATAGTGATTTATCGATTATTGTTAAGAATAAGTGACCATCATATGATAATTATCAGTTCATAAAACAGAGCTGTATTATTATTTTTTGGTAATTAATAAAAGTATTGACGTATACATAAATCATAATTAGGATGATAATCAAAAATGTAGTCTATTAAATTAAATATAATGGTCTTAAACGACAATGATATCTAAGTTTCTGCTCATGTTAATTGTGTTAGTAGAAAAGAGATTTTGTACAAAAGGTATTCCATATATATCAGAATGACATGTATTTATCACACGCTTTGTTTGTAAAAATCAAGTTAATCAATGTTGAAAATACAACAACATCTACTTGTTTAGATAATGAAAGCCGATTTTAAGTCTCATTAATCAATATATTTGTTTAGCCTTCAAATGTTCAAAATAGAATAATGTAAATTATATACATTTTTTGGCTTTAATCATTATTTCGAAATTAAATAAAGGAAAAAAATATATATAAAATAAAAATAAATGAAGTGAAGAAGAAAGAAGGTAAACATCAGATTTTTCTTTTTCTACCTTCAATATTTAAAATTGTTGAAGGGAATTGTAATCAATTCAATATGGAGAACAAATATACAGAGTAGAAAATTTTCACAAAAATACAAAAAAAAATTCAAACCGTAAAAAAACTTCAAATTTATTCTAAATGTTATTGTAATTGGATATTGAAAATTTTAGCATTTTCAACATTGTGAGAATGAGTGGTAGTGTGATGGGCTTTTGAAGGTGTGCTTTTTTTTATTTAACGAACACGAATTATGGAATTTTAGATTATACCTGGGATATGGTTTGTCTTGCCCTTTTTATGTTGAAAAAGTTTTTACTATAAAAGTTTTTTTCCCACAATTTTTTTCTTCTTTTCGTTTCTTTTTTCAGATTTCTGAATGATAAAATTTAATATTTAACGTTAATTTTACATGAATATAATCAAAATTTGACACAGAGACAAAAAATTTAGTTTTATATGATGTCCACAGAAAAATGCATCACTAATGGGTAATTTTTATCAGATTGATAAAATCGAATTTATTGCAACAGTGGAATTCTTTTAACAATCGTTACAAAATAAACTCTTTTTAGTGAAAGAATATTGATTTTTTCTGCCATTCCCTTCTAATGAAACCCTATGAACTCTGAAAATTCACAACACAAATTTTTATCGGAAAATGGTTGATATTCGGTTTTTTCTTTGTTACAAATTCAGAGTAGTCAGTTTAATTTTATATTCTTCCTTTGCCAATTAAATTGAATTCAATTTACTAATTAACAACTTTTCTCTTTATCTTCTAATTCTTTGCTTTATATTTTATATTTGGAATAAGGTACTTCTATTTTGTTGCGTATTTTATAAATTTTCTCAACTAAAAATGTTTGGTTTTTACATTTATTTCTTTCAATTTCTATTTAAGATTAATATTGTTTAATTTATGGTATATAAAATTAATTTTAATCGGGATGTAGGAATTTCCAAACACAGAATCACGATACAGTGTTCTGGCTTAACGTATATATAATATAGATATTTTAATTTGCTTTCGAAACTTAAATTATATGGTCACATAATATTTATTTCATCATAACGAAATAAGATTACAAATTTGTTACAAGATAAAAAGCTACTGTAGTTTAAAATAATAGTTTCATATATATTTATTGAGTCTTTATAACTTTATTTGTTAATGTACTTACATATTATGTAATAAAGATATTATATTACAAGAACATTTGTTTAGTAAACAGAAAAATAAATAATAGCATGCAAGAACAACAGAAAAGTTTTAGATAAAGAAAATATTTAGATAAAGCTCTATAAAATAATAATAAAACTAAGCATTAGAGTACCGATTAATATTTTTGTATTAATTTATGATTTATTATCGAATAATTTTCAATATATGTATTATTTATACATTTTTGAAAATAAAATACTATTAATAATAATTAATTAATTTTTAAACATAAATATTCCTATAAATGAAAAAAAAATTAGATCTTGACCTTCCCAAAGCTTTGTTACACCACTAATTCTTTTATGATACAACACTATCAAAATTTCTATATTATGTAAAACTACCTATCTCATCTCATATACATTTATTTATATTTTATATATACAAAAACAAACTATAAACCCTTTATTTGATGGTTCTTCTTATTGTTTTTGGGTAGCAAATGATGAGGGACTTTTAGTTTTGCCCATACCGCACTATCCACACCATCCTTTTTTTCTGCCTGACCACTCCAACCCCAATCGGCTCATACAAAACCTTTTCCATTATTTGTATACAATAATATAATATGTATATGGGGATGTTGATTTCGTTTGACTGGAATATTTGAATGGACATGAGTAGAATACTTATTATATTACATATATGGAAGAAAAATGGTTTATTGCAAAGTACTTATTTAGAAAAAAAGTTAACTTTTCAACTACATAGAACCAAATATTAAAATGAGATCATCCAGAAACAAAATGAAAATATACATATATCTTCCTTTACAAGAAAATAGAGGTTTGATATATTTTTTGATGTGCAGATTTATTTTTCAACTTTGTGAAAGTGAATAATTAATCTGAACAAAAAACTATATATATTGCTATATTATTGTTGTATGAAATCGAATGGCAATATGTTGATTTGTAGAAATTCCTACAATATTTCTTGATGTGTGTATGAAAGAAATAAATGATTATTGTAATGAGTCGTGAAGGTTATTGCCTTTTTTTACAAAAAATTAATGGATCTACCCTTGAAGTAGCTCAGTTGATGGTCTCATCAAATTGAAATAACTTTGCAGAACCATATGGTAAAGCAAAAAATATGTTGAGCTGAGAAAAAAAAAAAGACAAATGTATTATTGAATATCTGATATATATTATTTTGTTGTTATTTGAGATGAAAATTATTGAATTTGTGGACTTAAATAGCAAAAATAAAGTTTTCCCATTTCCAAATAAATTTGTATAAATTGAAAAACCAAACTTATTAAACCATTTAATTTTTCTTGTTATTTCTATCTTTTCTACAGTAGGTACTAAATATAATTTCAATTCGATCTTGTTAGTAAAATAATAAATTTTTTAACTAAAATACTAAGGTCATAAAAATCCCAAAAAGCGGAAATAAAAATATATTTTTTTATTAATATATGATACACATACATATATACCGTCCAATGGATAGGATATTGAATGAACCTAATATCAATTGAATGGAAAAAACCCAAAATATATTTTTTTCTACATAGACTTTCGTTTAAAACCTTAAATCAATTGAAACAAATTGTTTGGAATTAAAGGCATACATATGCGTCCCTTTTAGTCCATTTCTAACTCTTCAAACCATCATCTTATTCATCAACCCCATTCATACACTGGAAAACATTTTTCTCCATTAAAAAGTAAAAGGAGTTGGGAAGATTTGTGTAAAAACCAATTCAAAAATACACATACATTTTGTAGTCTTACTCGCTCTTTAAACTCGCATATTCGATCACATAAATCTGTGAATGAGTTTGTTTGTTTGTGTTTTTATTATTTTAGGAGAACAAGTCTGTAGTTGATTTCATCAAATTACAGATGCATTTTCCATTAAAAATATAGCACATGTACTTATTCACGTAAAACATGATGAACAAGAAGCCGTTCATACATATATCTTAAAAGAATCAAAAAATTTATCGATCATTACTGATAGAATTATTTTTGCTATTGCTGGAATTTTTGTTATTCTTCTTCTTTTTGCTTTTTTATTGTCGTTAGCAAACTAAGAATACATATATAACAAAAGAAAAGGGAGAAAGATGGTACGTTTCGATTCTATATAATAATAATATAAAAGAAGCATAGAAAAGATAATCGAGAAAAGAAAATCTCATAAAAGTAAATTTATTTTCTTTGAGGAATTTTTGCAATTTAGAAGGAAAAATAAAAAATATAAGAAAATAAAAAGTTCATTAATTATAGACATTGAAAAAATGATTTTCTAGGTTAAAAATAAATTCAAACACTTTTTTTAATTGACTTTTTTCTCAATTTTGATATATGATGGGATATAAGATTTAAGTTTCTACAAAAAAAGTTTTAAATTCAATGAAGATTTTAAAACAAACATATTTTAAATTGAAGAGATTATATAATTTTAACTTTCTTAACTTGAAAGAACTTTAAATATTTTATACATCAAACAAACTGAATTTACAAGAAAATAAATTCAAATCTAAAAACATTTAAAGTTGTATAAAGAGAAAGTAGTTATTTCTTGTAATTTAGCATTTCATATATTTATACCTACTGAAGTATACTTATGAATCTGTAGTAAAGAACCATTAAAAGGGTTTATAGCATCGATATATTCATCTACGTACATATTTATTTTAGTTTTTGGTAAGGTTTCTAAAAAGGTTAATAATAATGATGATGAGATGAGAAAGATACAGTTGCTGGTAAGTGTGCGGTTTTGTGTATTAATTACACCTTCTAGCTAAATCTTAATTGAGTTGGTAAACTTAAGGGGAAAGAAAAGAATTTTCTTTTTGCGAATATGTGAAGAATGAATTAAATTCTTGGACGGTACAAAACTCAAATAAACTTATTAAGAAAATACTCACACAACAAATATGGACAATTGAATAGACTTTTGGGAATAAACCTTTTTCATAAAATTCATAAAAATACTTCATCATATATTTAAAGTTTAAAATTTGTTAAAAATAATGTTAACAAAATTGATTGTCACTAGTTGAAGTTGTCACTTCAAAATGATTTTTTGAAAGTTAGTTTGACTTTGTTGAACTGCGAAATTTTCCAATTACGCAAAATATAGAAAATATTTTATATTAGTATGTTTTTTTTACTACTGTCGATGAAATAGAAATGATAATAGCCACCACCTTTTTTTTTTTGAAAAACTAAATGTCCAGAAATAATTTCAAAAATAGATTTTTTCATTTTCTCTTAAGTCTTAAGTTTTTTTTTTTATTTATCAATAAACGATCTTTTCGATTATTTCTTTCTTCGTTTTCATCTATTGTGTTTGTAGTTGTATAGAAAAAACTGAAATTGTGCCAAAAAGAAAATAGAAAAAACTAAGAAAATTGAAAACTTGGATAATATTATATTTGTACAAAAAAGAAAAAAAAAACATAGAAAACAATTGATTTATGCAATCTTATGTGCAATGCCAGAAGAGTCTGAAAGAGATTTATTTGAATGTTTATATTGTTTTATTTCAACTAGTATTTCAAATTGCTATGTGGGTGGCAACCAGAAGAAGAAGATTCATAAACAAACACAGGTGCTAATATAACTTTAAAATTTAATTTTTTCTATTGATTTCATGAATTTAATATTTTTTTTTTTTGAATTTTTGGTACATTTTTCTGTTAATAAATGCAATAATTTGAGATCAAAATTGATTAAATCAAAAAAATATTCAATACTATTTAGATAATAATAAATTATTTGTAATGTTTTTAATCGAATTAATTTAATTGGTAAGCAATCAACATAAATTATAGTAACATTTTTAAATAATTTAAATTATTTCACTTATTCAATATATTTTTATACATAGAATAAACAGAATAGAATGTTATTTTATTAATTTATTTGGTTAGATATATTTTGTCACCGTTTGCCAAACAAATTTAAATATTATTAGGTCATAGTTAAAAATGTTTTTTTTTGTATATAGGCACACGACCAAATTACAATCAAAATAACTACACAGTATAGTAATCAAATGACAAATATTAAAAAAAGAAGAAGAAAAAATGCTCAAACATAACCAAACATTTTATTATCTTTTAATTTGTATAGTTTGATTTGTTGTCGTGGTGCTTCCGTCACTCAATTCGTAAAATTTTTGTTTGTTTGTTTATTTGTTTTTTTTTTCTTTTCTTTTCTTTTCTTTTTTTTATAATGTGGAGTTAAATAGAATATTCCAATTAAGTGCGGCACCAAGTAAACAAAAAAAACAATAATAGAAGTAGCAGCAGCTGTGTATTACTATATACATTGGTTGTTGATTGAAAATGACAAAATACTAAAAATGTTGTAATTATAACCAGTCTATTGTATATAAATATATAAACATAGTAGATCTATAGTATGAAAAAGAGAAATGGTAGTTAAGCATCACAGACAGATAAAATATACTATGTATTTGGAAGTGGAGTGTCAGGTGTTTTTTTTTTATTGCCTTTATTTTGTTTGGCTGTGTATATATGAGAAATTTTTTTTGTTACACAAATAAAACAAAAAAATATATATAGTAAAATCAGTAGACAACATGACATGCCTTATTATATATATTTTAAATATAATTGTAAAAAGAAATTAAAGTCGATGTAATCAAATTTTAATTGTCTTTTTATTTTAATTTCTTTAAATTAATTTTTACATTGTAAGAAATTAATTTTTATACAAAGTAAAAATATTTACATAAAGGATTTATTTATGTTTGCTGACATAAATTAGATTGTGATAAAAATACATAAATGTATAACGTAATGCTATAATAAATAAATATGTAAATCAATTTATGCTTTGAAAATAATTAAAATATCGGCATAACTATATGTACAATATATTTATTTTATATTAAGTAAGAATTTCATACATAGAGAACAAATATAAATCAATCAAGATAAATGAAAAATAAACAATAAAAGGATTTTCAAACATATGCAATAATTTTTTATAAATTTTATGACCAAAACATCTATACATAAGAATGAAAATTGTTAGTATTTAGAAGAATAAGGTTAAATTGTATTTTATTTTATTTTACCCCCTTTTTAGTTTATATAATATCATCAACCACAAAATCCCCTAAAACATACAATATAACAAATACAGAAAATTAAGGATTTTATTTTACTTTCTATTTTCATAATATCTATTAGTTTTTTCCTTATATAAATATCATGACATGAGAAGCTTAACTTAATTCAATACATTGAGCTTTTGGGAGCATTAGAAAGGATTTGGTATAATAACAGTTACATGTCTAGAAAACAAAAAAAAAACACAGAAAAAAAATATCCTCAGATATTAAAAAAAAAATAACAAACATATTTGTGTATATACAGACCAGACTTTTAAAATTGCCTTTCTTATGTATAACAATCTGATATTTCATTATAATGGCTATTCTATTTATTCATTTATGATATTTTTTCTTTCTTTTTTCTATTTCTAATGTTGTAATATTGTCTCTATTCCACTATTTAATATTACTAAAAAAAATTTTATTTGATTTATTTATGAAAAAAATAATATAGAATTGATTAAATAAGCTTTAAAGTTTTTAACTTAATTCCGTAAGAGCATTAGACGGTCAAGAATGTGTTTTGATGCAAATCTATATAAACCCACCACCGCATAAGCATTAACATTATGTATAAAATTTGTTGCAACTATAAGTCTGCTTTCATTTTTAATTTTTTAAACGACAATAGTGAATTAACATATTTAACTATAATTATTAAACTTAATTGTTTCACATATTTACATATTTTAATTTTAAATTTACACTTAACTAAAAAACCTAACCACCCAACAAATCGTTCCTCTCAAGTTATATACCTTATATGATTTTTTTTACAACAATTCTTACTGAAGAAAATAAAAGCTTCCCAACAGCCGGTAATAAAAATTAATTAGCAGAATATCGTTTATAACCGTTACCGTAAAAAAATTCTATATACGTAGGTATATTTTTTTAATTACCTGTTTTAGATATTATGATTAATTAACATTAAAAAATGCGAAAAAAAATATTAAAACCTTTTTGTTGTTGTGGTTGTTTTTGTTGTTCTTGCTGTTGTTGTTGTGTTTATTTTGCCGTGAAAAAGTTGTAAAATAAAACAAAGAACGCGAAAATAAAAAAAAATACACCTCCACCGCACCGGAATAAGGACACAGAAAGATAGAACACGTGAAGTGAATTAGAAAATTTATGTATTACCTTTTGTTGTACCTATTCAAAACCCACAAACTCATCCTTAATTTCCAAATTTTGTGATGTCAATCCTTTCACATATATTCTTTTGATTTTGTTGTAAATTGACAATGTTTTTTCTATAAGATCTTCAAATGCGCATAAGACCGATACCTCAAACAAATACAACAATTTGCAATACATAAAACGATTTATATGTACATTTTTTCTAATAAATAATTTGTTTGAAATGATTTCAATAAGGGGGTATTGGATATTGGACAATTACCAAGAAATAAAACTTATTGTTTGATGCATGCAAAGAGAATCACATACATATTAGACTCAAAATAAAGTCGTTTTATTATATAAATGAACTCATACACTTTTCAAGCAGGTTCGTATAAAAATCATTGCACAAAATAAATGACACTCGTTTTGGTTCGTACCCCGAAATCAAATCGTTCCGCCCATACATAATGATTTATTAGAAAAATGTCCCCAATGAACTTGCTATATACAAAGAGTGATGAATGATAATCTGTAATTCAAAATCTATATTCAGAGCAGTGTCTATATGAAAAACTAAAAAACAAAAATATTCGCCTAAATTTCGCCGACTAAACAGAAAACTAAAACCTAAAGTTTCTCCTTTTTTTATTTTTTCTCTGTCCCCTCTTTTGTTTTTCTTTAAGACTGGGTTAAAGAAGAAATGGAAATAAAAATAAATCCAAAAACCATCCAAAAACTGTTACAATAAATAATCTTTATGAAAACTATTTCAATAAATAATGTTTTGTGGTTTTGGTTATAAAGAATGCCAGAATAAATGGATATTTAACTTGTTTGTTTTCAGTTTTTTCCTCTTACTTAAAGTTTCAAAATACATACACATATATATATTATGGCCAAATGCGCACTGTACCTGCTAAGCATAAACAATGAAGATGAGTATTCGCAATAAACTGTAAACCGTAAAATACTATTCACTCCTACATTAAAGGATGTAGTTTTTTTCAAAAAGTTTAAACTTGTAAAAATTTTAAATTTTTACTTTAAAAATGAAATTGCAAAAAAAGAAAATTCAAATCGGCTGTTCAACATTCTTATCACCAACTTTTTATCTTTTATATTTTTTTAAATGAAAAGAAATCCGAGAGAGTGACCATGCGAGTTTTTTTGCTGCGTCATTGTCAAAAGATACATATAAACTAAAAAAAAAAAAATGATTACAAAATGCTTCGCTTCAATTTGATCTGTTATTTAAGCCCAGTTTTTGATTATAAAACCATTTAATTATAATTCATATTTTGGTTTTTATTCATTATAGAAATAAATTCCATCTATAATTTTATTTCTTAATTACTTTAAAAATATTTCATTTGTTAAATAAACCAGAGAATAACTTGATTTCTAATTTATTGTAGGTAAAATTATAAATCAAGTTTAATTTTAATATAAGTTGTTCTCAAAAACTCTGGAAGTATTTGAATTAAAAAAAAGTTACGATAGTTCAGTTGGTAGAGCATTCAACCGGATATTGAAAAGTTCTGTGTTCAAATCTCGGTTGTAAAATTGAAAAAAAAAATTAAGTGGAGGCGCGTGGTGATTTGTACAACTGCTGCATAAGTTTGAATTCAGAAATTCTTCTATTCTTGATATAATGATTAAACTTATATTCCTATTTTTAAGTAAAAGAAAAAAACTACAAAATACCTGTTTCATAATACAACAATGTTTTTGAACACCAAGAAAATAAAGTGGAGACGCCTAGTATTTTATAATAAAAAAAAAAATTGTGAAATTTTTTGCTTTGATATTATAAAAAGTTTATTTGAAAATGCTTCTAGCATACCATATTCATTTATGAGATATTTCTATTTAAATAACTTATTTTTGCACATAAACAAAAAATAAACAAAGAAAACAAGAATATTCAAATTTTTCATTTCAAACCATTAATTTTGAAACTGATATAATTAATTAATATTTGATATAGTTTGTGTTATAAGCGCGCTGGAAGGTTTTATTTAATCTATTATTATAGAAAATTTTGCATATAATTTTTATAAATCTTAATTTACTACGAAGAATTCCTACTACATGTGTTCTAGTTGTTTTAAATGATTCTTAATAGTTATCAAAGCTCACGTGTGCTCCGTGAAAATTATTAATATTATTACTATTACGAATAATAATGATTACATATTTATTACTTATTCTATTATATATTCAATTTCAAGTGAGGAAGTTTTTTCTGACTGAATCAAAATAAAACGGCAACAATCATTGTGGGATCATAAAACTTATAAATTGTTGAAAAAAAACTAAAAATATCTTTTAAAACTATTAAACAACTTAAATAAATCACACATCCTCAGACATTCCAGAATCGGAAAAGCGTACAACAAAATAAAAATAATTTGGAACAGAATATATTAAAATACAATGTATATAAATCAATATATTTATTAATTTAAAGCGTTCATTTTCCAGTACGATTAAAGTTCTGTTCTAAAACATATTTAGTAAAATCGATGATCTTTCTTTATCATTGGATTGTTATAATGGATATGACTTATAGAAATACATATTTATTTCTGTTCCATATTAATTCTATTTCGTTGGATATGTAGTACCGACCTATAAACTTTACTATACATATAAATATATAAAAAAAATTGACCAAATGGAATTCTATAACATATAAGAAAAAATTTTCTATAAAAACGGATTGCATTTATGTTTCTTCTTATTCTTGTTCTTGTTCAGTAAATATAACATAAATTGTAAATCCATATATATATATACATACATACATTTATACAAATAAATAAGTAAAAACAACAACAAAAATAAATACTGTATGATACAAATCATAAAAAACTCACGTCGCAAGTTGGATAACCCAAATATTGTTAGATGCCATTACCAGAGTATACATAGTAGAGTATGAGGTTAAATAAATCGAACTTAAAAAAAATTATTTGTGTTAAAATGTATATTAGCCCATGTGTGTGTGTCTGTGGGTATTATTTTTGTAAGTCGTAAAAATGTCACAAATACATCACAAATCGAATAAACAAGAACGGGTAAAAGGTTTAGGTTAGGACTGTGCTGTTTGCTCTGGTGAAAAAAAAATTATGGAAAGTAGAAGGGGGGGTGGTTTATATAGAAGGTTCTATATTATTCTAACTTGCACGTGACTTTTTTCTCATTTATACCAAAAAAATATATAATAAAACAAATGATTGAAGGTATAGAAATGAAACAACCTTTTGAGTATGGATTACCATAATTTATTTGTATAGATTTTTAAGAATAGGCAGCAAAAAAGAAATTACAACTATTTAATATAATGTGCAATTTCACTATAATAAATTTAATTAAAAAAAAAAGGAATCAATAAATTTTAAATTTGATTTAATTTTCACTGTGATTATTTATATTTATCATTGTTGTTTAATCATATTTGTTAAATGATGTTAGCATTACGTATTATATTAAAAATATGTGTACTATAAATTGAGACATTAATCCTTTATATATATTATTCGTAAACAAGTACATACATATATAAGGTTACATAAAGAAGGAAAATTAATATTTATATTTTAGAATATTGTTATACTCAACATATAATCGTCACAAGCGCTTCAAAATATTCTACATAATTGTTACGAAGTCACGTCAAAGCCAATTATTTGCAGGTGTCACTTAGAAAGTAATAAAAAAATCTGTTATCAAAATTTTATTTTGGGTTTACGTTATAAATTTTACATAATATAGAGAACAACGGATGCATTAAAATTAAATTAACCCATTTTCAGTTGATATTTTAAAGTTAAGCCAAAAATTCACAACACAATCGGTATTGCTATATACGCAACTAAATTTATAATAAAAAAGCTTTATAAAAAAAATTAATGTAGAGGGAGAATAAACGTATATCAGTTGAAATGTCTTTAAACGGTTGAACCGTCAAATGAGATTTTAAATTCATCGCATCGTAATATTGTATATAATATTCTTCCCTCTTTGATTCCTTTGCCAATGTTCACTGCCTATAAATACCTAACGCGACGCGCACGAATATCAATACTTTATTTAACTCCATGAGGAGCTATCAAAAAGCCATAATATGTTTGCTATATACATGTGTATATTCATTTTTCATTTCTTGTCATATAAGCCTTCATTCCCATTTGAGTTTAAAATATACCGACATATAAAACATACATTCACATTCTTGCTCTTGATCAAGTTTCCAAACCATCTTTCAACTACACATATTCAATCACAGAAAGAACTTTTTTATTTACGAATTTTATTTGGTGTGTATAACAGAAGATGGTATAAGAAAAAGTTTGTTTCTAGTATTGAAGCTTAATATAATTTAAATTTTAGGATACGGAAACACTAATACAACAAAATTAATTGAAATTCAATTTAATTTTTTTTTGTTTCAATTTAATATCCGATGAGAAAAACGACAATAGTGACGAGTAACGACGATGTTTGAATATATCTAGCTATATAAACAAATATATATGCATTAATATAAGATTTTATTGAAATTGGGAATTATCCTTAAACATTCTAAACAGGAATCTCAATGCGGTATACGCAAATATTATCAATTGAGAGAGAAACAGAAAGTTCGTGATTTTATTTTTAACAAAAAAAAAAGACAATTGTCGAAGGGAAAAATGTTTTGAATTTTAATTTGTGAATTTCAATTTTGCTTGTTTTTTTCTCTCTTGTTATATACACAAAACATTTAAATATTTTTGTTTTGCTTTCTTAATAAGTGGATGCAATTAATTTAAAACAAAAAAAAAAATAGAAGAATATTTTTATGTTTGTGCAGTTTGTATTAGATAATATTAAGAAATATCTTGTGTTTTTATTATTTGTGAAACATAAACTGGACTGCGAATAAATTTTCTGTTACAAGAGTGTTATTTTAAAATGATTAATAATGAGGGATAAAGCCATAAATCAACGAAAAACTTTAGGCAACTTTTAGAAAAAGTCAATAATTAATTTAAATTATTTTTGGACCTGTGAAACAAATTTTAGAAATTCTTAGGTTTGAAAAAACTAAGGATTATAATTTCAATTTAATTATAAGTCTTAAATTATTATTAAATCTAAAGACGGTGTTTTTAGTCATAAAACAGAAACTGTTAACATTGGTCAAACATAAACAATGCCAAATGAAAAAACGTTTTTTTGATAAATAAACGATTAACTTTGAATTAACAAAAATAAAAAAATTAAAAACTTAAACCCAGAAATAAATTAATGTAAATAAAATGTAACAATGTTTTCTTTTTTAGAATTTTTGTGTGCGACGTTTATATTATACTAAATAGCCGATTTATTATTGTTATAGTCAGATATGATTATAAAGCCAGAGAGAATATAATCCAATTGGACTTATGTTGAGTGCTGATGATTCATATATGAATTCATAGTATAGTATATATGCTTGTATATTAGATGATATTCTTTTAGTCGTCCTTTGACTCATTCCGTTATCACCTTTTCTATATAGGAGACCTATTTTCTATACATATATTCAAACGACAAAACTTTGTAACAGATAATTCAACCCAAACATGTTTTGTTGTTTGTTTGTTTTTCTGATTAATTTTATAACACAAGAAGATCCTTCTTGTATAAATTGTATATAGTAAAATACAACTATATTTAAATAGGAGCATTATATATTTTCCGTCCTTCTTGGTCCCATAACTCCCTTTATGTTTAGTTAATTAATTATAAGATGACTATATCAGTTTGATACTCAATTCGTGATGTCTTGATCAACTTTGAATATATAATTTTTACTAGGGAGAATTTGTCACCATTACCCAATCATCTTTCTACCTCTTTAATTTAACCCTCCTTACTATATTTATTGGTTCAAACGATTGATACTGGCTTTTAATTCAATAATCATTTCTTATTTGTGGTTTAGTCTGCGGTCTTATAACTTGAAGAAGCTTTATTATATAAGATTTTATTTAATTTCGGTTTACCAAAAATAATATTTTAAGTTAAACGATTTTATTTTATACAAAAATGTATTACAACACCAAAAATCCAAACTCTAGTTTATCCACTATTAAAATGTTAAGGGTAATTAGTTTTCATACTTACATAATATATTCAATGCAACGTTAATTATATACCCAATCTTTTTATTCTTAAATCTCATTCCATTTCGTTTAAGTTCAAAAGTCCTTTAAGAACCGCATTAAAAGGACACTATCTAACAAATGAGACAATCATATATAAAAGCAAAGGAACCACTTAATTACAAATCTCCTTAAAGCGATTTCTTATATAATTTCCCACAATGGAGGCTGACATTTTTATCTTTTCTTCTATATATATTCTATACTCTTTATAGTTATTTTATTATTATTATGTTTTTATCTATCCATTTCAGTCACTCAGATTTTTATCACACCATACTTCATCTAGTTTTACGCGTTTTCCATGTACATTTGTTAAGTACACCTATCAGAGAGAAAAAATAAATGTTTTCTTTTGTTCTTAAAAAAAATTCAAAACCTCATTCCATCAACAGTCGAATCGTTGACTTCTGTTGTCTAAATTTTTGTTTTTTATTCTTATATGTTTGTGATATATAGGAACACAGAACACTGATACGAGTTTATAATAAATTCGAGTTTTTTGTATCATAATAATATTTAAATGGAATTGGCTAAAATTAAACAAAAAATTTAAAACCATAATGTTATTTTTGTTGTTAATTTTTTTCAAAATATATTTTTTTCTTCTACTGCAATTTTCGGAATAAATCTAATAAGTTAATTTTATATAGAAGTATCAGATGAAACATTTTTATTTAAATTAATTTTCCAAAATAACACAACCCATGTATTTTATTTTTCTTAATTTAATTAAATGTATTGAAAATAAAAGCTCTTCGGGCTTTATATTTTTATTAAAAATAACGTCAAAAAGTCGAAATCAAAAACATTTATATTTAAATAAAAACGATTATTTTATAAAGAAAATAAATATTGACAGACAAGCAATTTTAAACGCATAAAAATTATAAATAAAAAAAAATTGTTCTTTTTCATTTTTTTTTATTCATATGAAATTTAGGATTGATGACGTCGGCATTTCCGATTCCATTAATAAAAATCTTATACATAATGCGGGCAAGGATTGATTTGATCGTATTGAAAAATACCCTCGTTTTTTTTTTGTTAGAGAAGAAAAAAAAGGGTTCAAGGTGATTTTTTTTATATTCATTATATTTTTTCATGAAAATATAAATTTATAGAAATTTTTTTAAAAAAAAGTTTTTTCTTTTTATTATAAATGACATCTTCTTTGTCATCATTATTAACCAAGTTTTCGATCGCATTAAATTCTATTGCTTAAAAAAAACAAAATATTAAAAGTAAAAAATTATAAAAAAAATTTGAAAGAGTTTCATTGTGGATGCGTTCATTTTATTTTTATTCACACATTTGTGTATTAAAAATAAACAAAAAAAAAATTAAACTATGTTTGCTAAAACGAAGTTCAACACATATATGTGTTTAATATTCTCAATTTACGTGAATTAATCTTCTTATCTAAGGTGTATTCGGGCGGGCCTCGGAAATGAGATATCTCAGTTCAGCGGATCAGTACATCGTCTCAGTTGTTTAAAACTTCACCTGGTTTTAATCTAGATAGCGCCATTGAAAGTATCGAAATCTTTGCTAAAATTTTACGACATTTTGAATTAAACGTTATAAAAATAAAATTGAAAAATTAAATTGTTTCATAATAAATTTAAATATTTTTATTTGAATTGTAATCTTTTTTAAAAATAAAATAAAATAATTGTTGCAAATAATAAATACTTGGAATCAATTTTCAAAATTCTTATTAGTATAAATTTCCTCAATTTTGAATATTGCACTGATCAGTTCAACTGAGAAAAAAAAAACATTGTGCAGTTGTATCACTTTAACTGAGCAAAGCGTATTCAGCACATCTGTCAAAACTAAAGACACATTTTTTTTATGAAGTGAGAAAAGCCCACCCGAACAAAAACAACTGAGCCTAGCTTACTTAAACTGAGATATCTCAGTTCTGAGGCCCGCCCGAATACACCTCTATATATAGTTTTCCCTTATTTTCTTTTTCGCTTAAACATTAAATAAAGATTGGGATTATGTTTTTTCAAAACAACATTTCCATTTTTCAGTGATATAACAATACTTTTGAAATACTTATATTTCATCCTGTTTATCCCATTCTTCTTACCAATTTCTACAAGTCATGATCACATATACACACGTAAACACACGCATGCACACACACGCTAAATAAAACTAAAAGAAATATGAATGGGTTGGAAAATAAATAATAATTTATGAATTGGAATAATAACAACGCGTTTTTCTAACAAGAGCTTCAGAATTGTTGTAATTGCAAACAGAGAACCATTTGAAAAATGGTTAATGAATAAATTTTTGTTTTCCTTGATATTTACTTTCCTTTACCTATTTTATTACATACCTATATTGACTAAGCTTTATTGATCCCTGCATTTTATATAATATCTATAGAACAAATATAATCTAACTCTATACTAATTTTTAAACTTTCTCACATAACAACTATCAAAGATAAATTCTGTGAGTAAAGGTTATAAGTTATTATGTTAAAATTCGCAAAAAATTGTTATAATCACAAGAAGAAGATTTTAAGAATTGAGAAATTAAGATAAAGTGATTGCAAAACCATTTAAACCTAAGGGGTTTTTATAATTTCTTACCATAACCTGATTAAAAAATTACCTAACAATTACAATTATTTTACTCATAATTAAAACAAAACACTTTTATGTAAGAACTTTGGAAACATTTTCATTGTGACAGAAAAAAATTAATTTTATTTATTTCTTCTTGTCCTTATTAAGAGTTGGATATTGTTGTATATTTTTATTTTTATATGCGAGAAAAAAGTATCTCGCACCAGATTCTTTTCATTAAAAATCCTTCAAAACGATTATTACAATCTCTTCTGTTTGCAAAATATGAGATAAAAAAAATGGATTAATCTAAACACTTTTATCTTTGCGTTTTGTATCCAACAAATACACCACAATGTACCTATACACCTTTTTTCATTTTTGTCTCCCTCCCCAAAAAAAAAACAAAAAAATATTCTTTTATTTCGTTTTATTATCCCAAAAATATTATAATCTTTTAGTCCTTTCTGGGCGAAAAATACAAGACACGTTATACAAAGAGATTGTGTTTGAGATAATCCTTAAAAAAAATACAAAAAAAAGAACAAACAAAACACTAAAAAGAATAAAAAACAACAAAAAAAAAGGCAAAGAAAATCAAATAGTATTCCACTGTTACTGACGTCATCTTTCATGTGATGTGAGATCAACAAAAAAAGGGATTTTTATACGAAAATAGTAGCGTTGTTGCTGTTTCAATGTTATTTTAAAGGTGTGAATTTTTACTAAATTTTTTCGATTTTATTTAATTACGAAATGATGGTCCCACCCATTCATAGATTAATGTAATATAATGCAGATACCTAGCACTAAGTTTTTCCTTTGGGAAATTGACGATTAGTTTTTGTATATTAACGTTGTCACCTATTTTGTGACTTTTCTCTTAATCAATCAAAAAAAAAATAAAGAAGAAAGGGAAATAAATAAAAATTATCTTTGATCTGTAAGGGTGGTGATATAAAATTACTATAGGAATGATAGGATGATGTGCGAATAGATTATTTTCATAACTAAAAGTTTTATAATTTATCACAGTCAGACTACAGAAACTATTACAGAATAAAATGTATTAAATATTCCACAGTTAAAAAAAAATCACATATAATTGTCCATACATATTATTCTATTAATACACTCTAGCGTGACGTGATCCCAATCAGAACTTTTCTCATATTTATTTATTTTCTATCGATTTTCATCGTAAAACCAATTAATTTGTTCTTCTCTATTTGCAATAAAATTCACAAGAGAAAAAAAAAACAATATTAGGTATAAGGAATCTGTTCTGTTTGGTCGATTGAACTCATTCCTCAACAATCTCCTATTTCTTCTTCTTATTCTTCTTTCGTTTATTATATTCCTTATAAACAATCCGCCATTCGTCAGAACAGCAGCAGAGTCAATACGTAATGGATATGAACGTTATTGCTGGTGTAATCGATTGGATATTAATTAAACCAAAAGATGTTAGTGCGAGATAAAACATGGTACATTATCTTCAGATGATGATTATGTGGGTGAGACGTTATTCAAGAGTTATATTCAAGGAAAGAAAATATATAACGTCAATTTGGTGCGTTCAGAACAGACTTATAGCATACATTTTCTACTTTTTTTTTCATTTTATTTTCTCTATAAGCTAAAATTGATTAATCGATTCATCGATTAAATTAAAAATGTAGCTATAAATTTGTATATCCCGAAGTACGACTAATATTGTGTCGTTCTTTAATGGCCTCCGATTTCTCATTATATTAAAATTAATTATCAGAATAATAAAACATTTAGGTTAGCTAAGTATCGTTATTACAGTCATTTTTAGTATCAAATTGTTTTATATAGTTTTCTTATCCCTTTAATAAAATAAAATTTACTATAACAATTATTATTATTATCATGGTACTCCTTAAATAACTAAAACCAATTTTAATTATTTCTAATTTGATTAAAAAACAAAACAAAAATATATATTAATAAAAAATTTCTTGTATGTAATTGAGTCTCATCAATACCCCATTTTTTCTACAGAAATATCTATTTTCTTATTTTCAAAATTCATTAGAGTATAAATAATACATTGGATTATTTGGATTCATGTTTCAAGATCTTTTCTGCTGTTTATATAAATTATATTTTCGGAACTAATTAAATTTAGAATTTTTTTTAAATTAAATTCTGTTTTCGGTAACCTAGTGTCTTGTTCCCTAATATTCCGCATATCATTTTAATAATATCATCTATACTGAAGGATCAAAAGTAAGTGTGGAAGTAGAATTAAAATTTATTTTCACAAAATATTTCAATTTATAGAATAATAATAAAAAAATAGGTTTCTTGTGAATTTCGTTCAATTCAAATAAATTGAATTGAAATTTTAAAATTCAAACAAGAATAAAATCATTGACCACTTAAAATCAAATAGCCAAAACTTGTTTCTATACAAAAATTAATTTTCAAATTTGTATACAAAAAAGGAAAAATGCGAACGAGAAAATATAGATTTCCCATTCTGAAATTAATTTTCATCTAAAAATAAATCTCTTAAATTAAGTTAAAACATTTTTCTATTATATATGCAGCTAATACTGTTTAATCATGGGAACAATTATGGCAATTTTTTTTGAAACATAAATTCTGTTATTCTTTCTATAATTACAAACTGACAAAAACAGAAATTTAAATAAATGAAATATTGAAAATGTTTATGTGTAGGAAAATATTTACATAGAATTCCAACAAAAAACAATGTAATTTTTTTGAATTCCATTGTTGACGTTGCTTAATTCTTCTTTTGTTGTTTGTTATCAATTTTTGCTTGTTATTAATTTTTTTTTTGAATTTCGAAAATATCAATTTATTTGATTTTTTTCGTTTCTTTTAAATTATATAAAAATTTCTATTACATATTTATTAATTTCCTATAAACGTATACATAATTTCCTTTCTTGAATGTACATTTTTGTTTTATTTGTTTTTTTTTTCATTTATTTACTAAAGTCAATCAAGTCAGTCATCATCATGCAGCATCTCTTCACTCCTCACTTTATATAACAGAATATAAATGACAGATGAGTCTATACTTTTGCTATATTTTTTTTCGTTATTTTTTTTGTTCATCTGTTAAATTTTATGCTGAATAAACTAAAAGTTTATTCGACTTAACTCAATTTCACACCTGACCAAACTTGACGTGTCGTTTGACGACAACCAGCATTTAGGTCATGTCACATAACTTGATGAATGACTTTAATATTTCTGTCTTAATAAAATTATAATACAACAAAAAAAAAACAATAACAAAAAAGTCTCAGAAATCTAATTAATATAATTAAGCGAAATACTGAATTTATTCTATTCAAAATTATGAAACTACAGATTTTCTTATAATAAATGGTTTAAAAAAAGTAATAATCCAAAACATATTTTCAATAAAATAAATGAAAAAAAAAAACAAAATTGATATTCTTTACATTAACCCTCAGGTTAAGAAAAATGGTTCTTATTCACGGAAATCAATTCATTTAAATTTTTTTGAGAAGAAAAAAATTACACACACAGAAATTGTTGCGATCTAAAAATATATTTAAAACTATTTTAATTTTGTTTTTTTTTCTCGAATTGATGAAAAAAAAAAATTTTTCTTTGTTGTTTTTGCTTATTTTGACCCCTAAGAAACGTCCTTCCTCAAGTTAAACTCTTTTTGTAATGTGGCATATGATCAACATTATATTTTGTGGTGTCCCCCACTTGTTCCATAATCTTCTCTTTTTTATGTATTTTATTTTAACAAATAAATTTTCACAATACGACATTCAGATAAAAATATAAGAAGGAAAAAAAAAAAAATAACAAAAAAACAAAATATAAAATATAAAATAAAATAAATCTTAAGAAAAAAAAAAAGAAAAGAAAAACACATCGTCAATAGTGTGTTTGTTCGCAGAATAATCGCAGAATACGCGTGTATAAAGTATTGTTAGTTTTACTATGAACTGCCGTTAATTTTATTATAATTTTCAGTTCATAGAACTATTTCTGAAACTTTTGATTTTCTACGTGTGATTGAATTTTAATAAAAATTAAAAAAATCATAACAGAAAAAAATTTACTAGCAATCATATACAAATGCTATAATATGACAATAAAATAAATAGAAATTTGAGTAGAAGGGAATTTGATATTTAAGCCTGAATATTTTTATTTCCTCTTATTTTAATGTAGAATAACAACAAGAAAATATAAATGGTCACTTCACTATGATATCAATAAATGAACTAAACTTAACTGTTAAAATACCACATGCTGCTATAAATAAATTTTGTTTTACATTTTAAGAAGTTTGTATGTGTGGTTTTTGTGACACTGTTTTGATCTTCTCAACAAAATAGTATTACGTTATATTATTCAGTAAAATTGATGGTCGATGATAATGTTCATATTATTGATGATGGCGATGTTGATGATGATGATGATGATGGTGATGATGATGATGATGATGATGATGATGATGATGATGATGATGATGATAATGATGATGATGATGATGATGATGATGATGATGATGATGATGATGATGATGATGATGATGATGATGATGATGATGATGATGATGATGATGATGATGATGATGATGATGATGATGATGATGATGATGATGATGATGATGATGATGATGATGATGATGATGATGATGATGATGATGATGATGATGATGATGATGATGATGATGATGATGATGATGATGATGATGATGATGATGATGATGATGATGATGATGATGATGATGATGATGATGATGATGATGATGATGATGATGATGATGATGATGATGATGATGATGATGATGATGATGATGATGATGATGATGATGATGATGATGATGATGATGAAGATGATGATGATGATGATGACGATGATGATGATGATGATGATGATGATGATGATGATGATGATGATGATGATGATGATGATGATGATGATGATGTTAATATGTTGTATATAATTACAGAACAAGAAGTAAGAGAAAATTGTTCGAAGATTTTTTTTAAATACATAAATAAAGCTCAAGAACAATATAACTTAGTTTCCTTGAATATTTGTGTAATTTGTGTTATATATCAATGAGATAAACTACAAAATAATTACAAAATTTGGTTATCAGACTTATTAATTAGCAACAAACATAGGAAACAATTTGGTAATTCCATCGGTAATTATATCCAATTAAAACTGTATTCAAAATTATAACGAATTTCCAAAAAATAATATAAAATAATTGCATTATTTTAATCGAAAATAATTTTTAAATATTTACTCCATTTTCTATTTTCAATAAAAACTTTTTTATCTATTTTTCGTTATTTTCTATAAATCATAGAAATTTAATTGAATAACATAGAATAATTTATAATAATGAAATGTATTCGATTCATGATTAATATCAACATATCAATATTTTATTAATTTTTTTTGTTAATTTATGTAATTCAACTTATTTATCTTTTAATTAATCCCAACGAAAATATTTTTGTACAAACAATATTTTATCAGTTACAATTTGTAGAGTGAGAAATGCTTCAGAATCTATTAAAAATACTGATAGAAAATAATTTATCAAACAATAGAAATGATTATAAAAAATAATAATATTACTTAATTGATTATGTTATGATATTATAGATAATAATAATGATAATTGGGTATAGTTTGGGTTTACACGGTAAATTTGAAATAACATTTAACTAATGATTTTAATGAACAATATTAGTTGATCCGTATCATTTATAATAATTGTATTGCAACCGAAATATTTAACAGAACAGAAATACTGAGAAATGTTGAAGGTGTTTTTCAACGAAATGATGAACGCACAAATATATTGTATATTAAAATTTGATTTATATATTTATAAAATTTTACATTTTCATTTTCATTTTTTTTTATGAAAGATTTGTTTTTTAAAGAAAAATAACATTTTTGTGAGAGTAATTTTTATGTATACAATTTTTTTTCTCTGTCAAGGTGAAGCTAAAATATTAATTAACGATATTTAAAAAAAAATTTGTTTATACATATGACAAATAATGAAAAATTTTGAATAATATTATAAAAATATTGTTATTTTTATTACAATTCAATTTCCGCAAATGGAGGCGCCAAGTAAAAAAAATTTGGTTTTATATTTCGTACAAAATAAATAAATGGAGTAAAATTTAAAATAATTCAAACAAAAGTAATTCACACAAATGAAATACATACAGAGAAAGATTATCCTGTACCAATCCAGGAATACTAAGATACACAATATAAAGTAGGTCACAGCATACAATACAAATCTATATACAAGCAAAACACGATTCAAGTTACAAAATACACACAAAACAATTTTACTTTTTTTACTAAACACGCAGATAGATTTTTTAGATTTCAGAATTTTTCTTAATTGCTCTTTTATTCCTTCATAAAATCTGTGCCTAATCTTATTATATTGTCCATCTTCTTTCATTTGTTATCCTGTAATTTTTTCACAATGTCTATTCACGTTGCATAACCCTAAGACTTTTTAAGTTATTTTGTTTTGATTTTTGTTGTGTCAATTTAATTTCTTTTTTTGTAGTTGACGTAACCGTTCCTTCCTATTTTTATTTCTGTTTTGTTTTTCTTCATTTTCATTTCCATTCATGTATTTTTGTATTAATGGCAATAAAAATAATATAAGCAAAATAAACGAAAAAGTTTTTCCTTTTCTATTTTGTTGTTGTTGTTGTTGTTGTTGTTTATTTTAAAGGTTTATTTCAACACAAACGTATATTACGTATTATTCAACATGACATGACATGGCTCTGACGGCTGTATATGGTTGTGTGTGTATTTATACGTAACATATATATATATATATATATATATATATATATATATATATATATATATATATATATATATATGTTGAATATCTATATTTATTATATATTTATATATATATATCTATGTGTATTACGTTAATATCGTTTAGTTGTATATGTTTATTTATAGAAAACAAGAGAGATAAAAAAAATGATGATGTTTGTCATCTCATTTGCTTCTGCGCATGAGAAAATTGTTGTAATTCAAAAGATGCAAGTTTTATCGATTTTTATTTGAGTTCACGAGGACTCTTTCTATATTGTCTTTCAGTTATATCGTAAAATAGTATCATTTTCTTCAAAACAACAAAAAGAAACAAAATGTGAAAGGCAAGAAAAATATAAAACGTAGAATTTTCTTCATCTCGCGTATAGTAAACCCATATTCTGAAGAGTTTTTCACACTCTTTCAATTGAATAATTCGTCTGGAAAAATATTTTGAAATTTTTTTTGTTTTGTTTTATCTTTTACTTGACGAAGAAAAATTTAATTGCTTCTATTGACGTTTTAATGTAAATTTTATAGAGCAAATACCAAAATTGTGATCGTGAAATTTGGTTAAGTTTGTAAAAAGTTGTTGTTTTTTTATTCATATATTGTATATTTTTTATCTCATTATACAGAGATTTTTCATCCTTCTTTAATCAAACAGCTGTGTTTCTGTTTCACAATTTTGCTATATTGATATATACAAAAATATTCGTACAAACATAAAACTCATAAACTTTAGAAGGCACATGCGCAATTTTCACGCATAATCTTTTTACAATTCCCCTCTACAGTAAACAATCAACAACTGTTATACAAAATTCCTCCACCACTTTTATAACAAGTAAAATATACATTTTCGTACAGTCAGTTTTGAGAATAATAACGTTATCCCCACTCTAAATCACTACAAAATATATAAAAAATAAATTCTGAAAAAACAACAAGATGGAAAATTTTACATTACTTCTTCTCTGTCTTTTTTTTTTTTTTGGTCTTTCGTTGATTTTTTCACTGTATGCGTTAAGAGCAAAAGGGAAAACTGAAATTGTCTGTTTTCTCTTCGCGAAATTCATTTTCGTGTTTTTCACACTGTGTGTGTGATGTGTGTTAAGATCGACAGAGAAATGATATTTGTAATATTGTAATAAAAAAAAAAGTAAAAAAAAAAATATATAAATTAGAAGAAGAAGAAAAATTTTTTATGGATAATTGTAAAAAAAGTGTAACATAATAAACTACCATCTTACCTTAGCAATTCAAAAAAAAAATTTTTTTTATAAAAATTACTTATTCTTATCAAATTAAAAAAAATATATATATTGTTGTGTGTGTGTATTAGTTTATAAATGATAAATTAAAATGTTTTAACTTTTATGTATACATTTTATATTATATTATATTATATTATACTAAAAGATGTACAATTGTTACATTGTAATAATTATTTTTTAAGTGAAATTTTTCATCACCGCCAAAAATCGAACTAAAAAAAAAAAGAAAAAAAAACAACAACAGCAACAGTAACAAAAATAAAAAATAATTTATATTATGAAAGAAAACGAAACTAAAAAAAAAATAATGTAAAAATATGGAAGTAAATTTAAATTTTGTGCAATATTTTAAAGAAAAATCATCTTCTTTTACAAAATTGTTATGTGCTAAATTATATACTGACTGACCACCTAAATGGATGTAGCTGTATTGTCATATATGAGAAATCATACAATCCTAATGTAAGTTACCATCTAAATAATTTACATTTTTTTTTTTGTGTTGTTGGAATAAAAGAATATTTAAAAGAATATTTAATCGTAAAAAATTCGCAATGAAATACGGAATAAAAAATACAACGAAAAATAAAATCTCTTCTCTTTCCAATCATTATAATCACATATTTCCCACGAGTTTTTCCATTCCATCATTTTCAATATGAAAAAAAAAATACATACGTGCTCTTTTTTTTATCCAAAAGTTCGTCTTTGTATTATGATGATCAATTCAATTCGCGTTTTGAACAAACACACACGCACAGACAAAAACACACACACACAAAAACACACACATTCTCGCACACACAAAATGATGAAAATATACACAATTTTTGGCACATAGTCTAATTGATATTTGACACACACACAAGAATCGTTGGAAAAATTATGGAGTTTTGGTTTTTTGTCTGTTTATTTTTCTCATATTGTAAATATTTTTTTTTCTTGGTTTCACGCAAGAAAATAAGAGAAATCTAATACAACTACAATAACATTTATATTCTAAATTACTCCACCATTAAAAAAACAACAAAATAAAGTGAACAGGTTATAAATTTTGATTAAAAAATAAAAAAGAAACACAAACAGTGGGTGGGTGGTTGTATCTCATAAGATTAATTTTAAAGGGGTTCGGTGGAAAGTAAGAAAAAATATAAATGACTGGATGTCACTACTGAATACAAAAAAAAATCGTAAAAATTATTTAAAACAAATACAACAAAATTCGTACAAAAAGTCACTTTTGTTCTCTGATTTTTTTTTTAATGGCAGATTAAAAACCTTCACCTTTGTCCATGCCAACAAAATAATACATCAATCATTTAAAAAAAAAATATATATATATATGTATATCAAACGACAAATTTTTAATTTTTTTCTATTCATTTATTTGGTTTTCAATTTTTATTTAGAAAGAAATAAATAAATAGAAAATACATTTCTTAAATGAAAATGTCATATTTTTCTAACATTTTGTATTTCTCTCTTATTTTTGCCGACGGTAAAAATTATAAAATTTTCTACAATATTTGAAATTTAATTTCTAAAATATTAATTATTATCAATTTTCCTTTCTTTTACAGATAAAAAAGCACAATAACGGTGATATTAACATCAATATAGGATACTTTACCGAAAAAAAGCATAAGAATAAAAAAATAATATAAAACAGAAAAGACTTGAAAAGGAAAACTGTAATTAATTTCAATAATGACGAAGAAAAATCAAGTAAAATTAATTATCTTGAATTAATAATTGTTTAAGCAATAAAGAAGAAAAGAAAATTAAAAAAAAATCATAAAAAATACCTCCAATTTTTTTCCGAGAAAAAACATCAAATCAAAATTTAAAAAAAAAAGTAAATAAGTTATTTAATTTTATAAAGGCAAATATTATCTATATTGAAGATTTAAGACGTAAAATATATACCCTTCTTTTATTATAACTTTTCTGTTTTATGTTAAAAGTTGATCATACGCACACACACACACACACACTAGATCACACACACACACAAGGAATACACACCGAGATAAATCACTACCGTCAAAATATTAAAAAACATTACAATAAAGTCTTAATTTGCTCAAAAATAATTCAAAGTAAACACAATTTAATTTGTGTATTGCTCAATCTATCAAATCATAGAAGAAAACAAATAATAATAATAATTAAAAAGAAACTTGAAATTTAATCTGTGAAAAAAAAATATTCTTCTCAGCAGCAGTAAAAAAAAAAGTAAAAAGAAAATCTCAAGAATGTAAATAATTAGAAAAGCTTAAAAAAACAAAATTAAAAAAAAAAAAATTAAACACGTAATTAAATGGTTGTGTACAAAAAAAAAATAAAAGAATATATAAATAAATAATTAAAATAATTAAAATAATTCAAACATCTTAAAAAAAAAGTGAATTTTAGGAACAAGAAAATTCTTGTATTAAAAAAAAAAGTAAAAGAAAAAAAAAAGAAAATTCTTTTCATAAAAAAAAATACAATTTTCACTCCTGACTAATAAATTCTTTTTTCTTTTTTTTCTAATTTTTGTTTTTCTCTCGAGTGGTTGTGAAATTTAGTGTTATAAATGTGTTACATTAACCGTCCTCTTATATAAATAAATAAAAAAAATTTATAAAAAAAAAAAATAAAAGAAAATGAAAATTTTTTAATATTATAAAAAAAAAGTAAAAGAAGAAGCAAAAAAACGTAAAAGAATAATAAAAAAGTATAAAAAAAAACAAATGTTAGAATTAATTTAATTAAAGCAAAAAAAATAATTTTTTTTTTTAGCAAAAAGTAAAAAAAAAAGTTAATTTTTAAACAAGAATAAAAAAAATATTTATTTAAGAAAGAACAAAAAAAAAACTCTCTGTTAATTATTTGTGAAAAGAATAAAAGTGGAGTTTAACTGATCTTATTTGTCTCACTCTTTCTACTTCTTTGTTTTTTTTTTGTTTTTTATTTCAGTTTTTGTTTGTGTCAAATTTATTTTAGTTTTTTGTCTTAATTATCGTAACCATCACATTCAAAAAAATTATATAAAAAAGAAATATTCTTAAATTAAAGAGACAAAAAAACAAAAATAAAAAACGTTTTCTGTCTTGCCTTCATCTAATATATTATCTCTTTGTTTGATTGTTTGTTTTGTTTTCGTTTTTGTCAAATTCTTAAGCAATGTGTATGAATCATATATCGTAAAAAAAAAGGTAAAAACATGTGCCAAATCAAAAATAATTTAATAAAATTAAATAATGTGAATGTACAAAAAATTATAAATAAAAAATATAAAATAATTAAAAGTATTGATTATTTTAATTAAAGAAAAAAAAAAATAAATAAAATAAGTAAATAAAAAGAAAAATCATCAAATAAAATATAAAATCAAATACAAAGAAATTTTTTTTTCTTTCAATTGGAAAATAATTGAAAGTAGAAAAGAATAATGTGGGAACTTGTGATTACACCCAAAAATTGGGTTCAAAGAAAATAAAGAATAAATATAAAAGAAGGAGAAAAAATATATAAAAATAATTAAAATTTAGAAAAAACACAACAAATAATTAAATAAATAAATTTAATTAATACTCAAAGGTAAGTAAAAAACAATTATATTGTTATTCATTATTAGAAACATTAACCATTACTGTCATCGACGCATTCTGTAATCAGTCATTATAAGAAATAGGTACACACTGTTTTCTCTGTTAAATAATTTAAAAATAACTTTTAAAATACTAATTTTACTGTTTAAAATTAAACTTTAAATAATATAAATAAATTAGAATCTAAACAATTCTTTTGGATAAAATTAATAATCATAAATGATAACAATAGCAAAGTATGAATGAAATATTTACATACTTAAAAATTGCAAAACGTATCACCCACCAGTATTAAAAATAAATGTGATTGTGTTTAAGAATAAATAATTTTACTTATTCTTTTTATAAATTGAATCTAATCAATCATGTATATATTTTTTTCTTCTGTGATGTATCGTACGTAATATTCCTCCTTTTCTGTCTATCCTTTTCTTTTTTTTTTGATTAAATAAAATTATTGATTTTCATTCCTTGCATTGCCAATCATTTCAAAGATTTCTTCTATTCTATTCATAATATTCTTCTATTTTCATTTGCAATTGAAAAATCATTTTCTTTTGATTTGAAAAATTAAATCAATTTGAATGAAAATATTATGTTGTCTTTTTATCAAAAAAAGGGTAAAAATTTAGGTTTTTGTCTGGCCTATTCTTTTTGGTTATACACACATTATTTATTGTGTCTGGATTAATTATAGTTTCTAATAAAACAGACTTGAACAAATTATAAGTGGTTGTATCAGAAACGTTTATAAAAAATTAAAGGAAGATGGCTTTGAATTATAGGATGAATTAAAATTTGATAAAATAACAGGCTATTACATCAAAAAACCACAAAACACGAAATTCAAATTTAAATAAAACATGGCGTCTCCACTTGCTCTATATATTTTTTTAGTTTTTTTTTACAACTGAACATTGCAAGTAAAATTGATTGTTCGTTTAGTTTTTTTTAATGCATTTTAACTTTAAATTTAAAATTATATTTTTCCATTGTAAATAGAACATCAATCCTGTTTTATTTTTTGAATTTCACGAAATATATTTAATGAGTACTTTAATAAAATGAAATGACTAGAATTCTGTTAAAATATAATTCCATAATGACTTTAAAATTAAAGTTTCTTTAATGCTCTAAAAATCACATTTTATTTTTCATTATAATATGTATTTACATAAGAGTCATACACACATTGTACACACATATATATCTATATACTGTACTTTACTTGAGTCTTGAGTGTATATAGAAAACTCTAAAAAAAAATAAATAAAACAAATACAGTGTAGCGACATCTGCTTTATAATGCATTATTTTCATCAGACACGTTAAGTTTTTACGAGTGGTAAAAAAGAAGAATGTGAAAGAATAACTAAACTAGACCAAATAGAATTTTTTACTTGAGCATTTTCGAGAAAATATAATGTAGACAATAGAATAATTACACTACTTAGTTCAATATTTATCTACAAGATATAACATTTTTTTTATGAAAACTGTGAATAATGCATTAAACTAATTTCATTTTAAATAAAATGTGACGAATTCATGATCAACATTATTGGTGTTATATTTATATTTTAATTTAAACAATATATATAAGTACTACCCACTTTTGAAAATAGTATATAAAAATTGAGTTGAAATTTATATAATTGATTGACGTCAAATAATATTTTATAAGGGAAGGAGATTTCTTTCATTTTTCTTATACTTTTTTTTTGCCCCAATTTTTCTCAAAATATAAGAAAGACAGAAACCATTATTCGTCGACTTTTTGACATTTTGACGTTTTGGCTTTTAATGTTATATGATTTGAATTGAAATAAGATGGCGGAGTGTCAGAAGTATACTTAGCGTTAAATTGTCATTTGATATTGGTCCGGTTTCCCAAATAATAAGTTTTTTGTATTTTCCTCATTTCTTCTCATCTCCTTGTAAATAATACCATTGTGAGTTTATTAGAAATCCATAATTTATACTCCCCTATTCCATTAAATTATGTTTTCATGTTTTTTTTGTTAGAATGATTGAAATATTCTCACAACGTCAAAATTATGATAAATAAAATAAAACAAAATATAAGCTTCACCTCTTCACACATAATATATACAAGTTACATATATGATAAAAATAATAATAATAATAATATTCACACACATAACTTTTGTCTCTTCCTCTGATTGGTTATAAACTGTCAATAGGATAAATTGAAAATTGATAAAGAGACATTTTGTGTATGTTGAGTCAGCCATAAGAAGATGAAGTAAACGATTGACTTGAGACGTGCCAATAATACAATGAAGTTGGGATATATATATATATATATATATATATATATATATATATATATATATGTCAACTTCATTGTTTCATATATATTATTCATATATATATATATATATACATATAATACATGTAATAATATATGTATATTCATACACACAGTCTTGTTTCAGTCAAATAAACAAAGTTGAATACTTTTGATTAAATTTTGTGCGTTTGTGGATTTACGTGGCTTTTGGTCTATCGGATAAGAAGGTATGATGATTGACAGATTGATGGGTGTCATGAAAATTTGTATCTATTCAGAAGTTTTAAGACTTTTTCAACAATAGCCATGATAAATTTTTAAACCATGTACCAATTTTATAAAATTATTTATACTTTGTCCATTATAAAAATTGTCCATTATTTATTAAAGGGTAAGTGTTATTATTTTTTGAAACATTTGTATAAAATCTTAAAACTTAATTCAATAATAATAATTTTCTTCTCATAAAATGGCTCCGCGTTGTTAAATATTATTTTTATTTCGCTTATTTTCCTCTAGTTTGCATATATGTATGTACTTTATTTGTTTTACAAACACGTAGATTTAAAATTCTTCTACTTTTACATGGGCATGAAAATTTTGTTTAATAAAAACGTAAATTATTACAAAAAAAAATGTTTTTTCAAGTTAAAAAAAAAAGGAAGAATATGCAGAAGAAACAAATTTAAATTAATTTAATCGAAAAACAAGTTTGAAAGAATTTAAATTCTTTTTGCCTTTTTTTTCATATTTTTTTTACAAAAATTTTTTTTTTTAATTTAATTTCTAATTAGAAGATTTTCTGTCTGTTGTCAAAGACAATTTTTTCGACGAGAAAAAATAACAAAAAAAAAAAAAATAAAAGAACGAAAAAAAAAGAAGAATATAGAATAAAATTCCCTCTTTTTGACGAAAATTCACGGTCGACTAGAATTTCTATTTTATAATTTCATTAGTAATCTGCCTTTCTCATTTAGATTGTCTTTTATATATTAGGTTTAGAAAAGCTATATCATATTTACTTACAAACTAAAAATTAAAAATTAAAAATGCAGAAATTTAAAAAAATTGTTGTAAATTATTTTTGTTAGCGTAACCGTTCGTTGATTATAAAAAATTATTGATGGAATAAAAATTATTAGAGAACGAATGCATGAATTACAGAATTTTTCTAAATAATCCTTTCAAATCAAAATAGTAATGAAAACAATTGTATCGATAAAATATACCTATAGTGCAATTTTTTTCATTTATTTATTTTGATTATTCTATATATATATATATATATTATTCTATATATAACAATCAATTCTGAAAATACTGTTAAGAAGTGTGAGGTAAACAGGTAGAGAAATAGAATCAAAATGGATTTCTTTTGTTTGCTTGTCTCGTCTATAATGGAATTTTATACTTTCTATAGTTTACGACAACAATAATTTATATATAAATTTTTTTTTTGTAATAAAATAACAACAAAACGCATCACCACATTCATATGTTAATATACAACAACTGACATGTTGTATTATATACTCTTTCATATAAACTGGCATTTGGAAATTGTGTATCAAACTATATAAATAACTTTTTGTTTCCTACAAACTGCGCCAATTCCAATTAGCTAAAGAGAATTTATCTACATTTTTTTTACATATATACTCTTTATTTTTTCTTTATTATGATATTTTTTTTTGTATATTTCCGTGACGTAATTTTTTTTGCATTAAACAAAAAAAAATCTAAAAATTGACTATAATTTTACAATAATTCCAGTAACTTAGGAGAAGATATATTCTTAAAACTATTTAATACAGCAACAAAATATAATTCAGCTATTAATTAGATTATTCTTAGTATTATTATGTTATGATATGTACTATGCTATTTAAAAAGTTGTATTTAATGTCTGTATTTAAAGTCATTTGCAAACATAAAATCAACTAATAACGAAAACTACTACATACTAAATAATTTTTAAGCATTTTATTATTTTAAGAAGAAAAAAAATATTTTTAATTTCTTCTAAACATGATAATTTCTGTCAGTAGGTGTTCGAAAAATTTTTTTTTAACGATTTAATTTAGAAATTTACTACTTTTCATTGATTAACATGAAATATTTTCGAAATTTTATAAACAAGCAAATTTGTATAATGATAAATAAATATTTGAATAGTAATAGAAAATAGCAAAATACAAATTTTTGTTTATTTTACAATTTTGAATAAACAGAGAATATTGTCGAAAGAAGAAAAAAATTTAATTAAAGAAAATTTGATTCGAACTATTTTCTATATTTAAACTTTTTACTTTTTATTAATAAATTAGATTTTCTATAAATTCCAGATGTAAAATATACCATTGACAAAAGTCATCGTTTAAAATATATAAATGATTTTGATCAATTTCAAAGTAACGATCTTTTAGATTGTTTCTAAATTTAATGCACTATTGTCTGTAAAATAAACGAGAAATCAGTAATTTCAATATTATAGTTCAAACAATCAATTTATTTTAATATTAACAAATAAAGTTTCCATATATTCAATATTTTCTTTGTAATCTTTTAAATTTTTATATATATATACATAATATTTACAACGGGAAGTTTTCTATGAAAATACAATATTTCATATAATTTAATCAATATTTACATAGATAAAGCTTAAAATGAAGAAGAAAACTAAAACAAAATTAATATAATATTTTGTATATAGACAATAAACAAAAAATGAATTTTATGAAGATAACAATAAAATAACGTCTGATAGACAAACTATAATAATCTATAATAAAACTGTAAAAGAAACATTAAAATCCTCTTTTTATTTTCCTCCATATAAAAACATATTATATAAATAAATACATTATAACATTTGTAATTGAATGAACAATGTGATGTAAATCAGAAATGACAGATTGACATAAAACATCTTTCAACAACAATGTATATATATGTGCATATTCTAAACGAACTTAGTTTATCCATCTATCCATCCAGTCATCAATCAGTTTATTCTTTGAGATCAAATATCAAACAATATCATTTTCTATAACAAGAATAATAATAATAATACTTACAGCGTGAATTTTCATCTATATTCACAATCATCCATCTAATATACCTTTCATGTATTCCATATATGCATTCATTATATGACCTATATGTACAGTACATATATCTATGTGAGTATAATGTATTTTCCTAAGGGTAATATTGTTATCTTGTGCAATATAAGAATGTCTGACTTAATAATATCCTTTTTGACTTAATATATGTTATGTATATATAATATATTTTAGTAAAAATACAGAAATTGTAATAATATAATAAAAATATTTAAAATTGCGTCATCGTATATATTATTCAAAACTTACTAGAAATATTTGGCAACTTATTTTCAATTTCAGTTAAAAATGACTAATATTCAGAAATATGTCTCAGAAAAACAACTATTGTCGACTAACAGATCGTCAAAACAATATATATTTTGATTGCCAAACAAAAGTGAACAAAAATTATGACAGTCAATTATTATTTTACACCAAAAAAAATATTACTCACACATATAGCTCAGCTGATTGCTTTTTTTTGCTATTTTTTTTGATGTAATAATTTTTTTTTATTTAAATTTTTTTTTGTTTTATTTTTATGACGTCACACATTGATCTTGGCATTTAATAATATACGCACACACTCATATAGTAAAGTTATAAACTGTTTTTTTTTTTATTATAACTCAAAGATTTTCCAATAGTTCTGCCAACTTTTCATTCAATAATTTTTCTCAATTATTTTCCAATCAGTTTTATAATAGGAAAAAAAAACAAATACTTTAGAATTTTATCAATTAATAGAACAAAGATACGACATTCATTTTAATTTATAATTGTGCATTTTTGGTATGTATTTATTCTAATAAATAAACCCAAGGTAAAAAAAAATTTAGGTGGTTATTGTAAAGGATTTTTTTTTAAAATTCGAATATAGATAAAAACGGAAAAATTTGATAATATATAATAAAGATTGATTATATGCATATGAGATGGAAGCCAGGAATTGTATAGGGGATATTCGCATGAAGAAAACAATGATAAATAAACAGTAAACAACAGAAACAACCAACGAAAATTCCAACCGAACACCAATGACAATGATGAATTATCATATTAGAACATAATTATTACTTTACATATAAGATGTGATAAATTAAGAAAGACAGTAACGGAGACGGAGGGAAAAATATATAGAAAATTAAAGGTTATAATTAAGAGGTTTTAATGGAAATTCCTTATTTCATTATTTGTTTTAATTTTGATAAAGCCCATTTGCCTCTATAAATAATTATATCACATTATATTCTCATTCCATTAATTCAAAATAAAATCATCGTTCTCATCGTCATTTATATTACAAATCTTAAAACTAAAAAGAAAAAATACATAATATAGATGAGTTCTAGTTTTTTTTTTTAATTTTAACTAAAATGAAATTTTGTATTATGAGACGCGAATGAAGAAATTAAAAAACAGTAAAACTAAAAGTGTGAATTATTTGAAACTTATTGAATAAAATTGTTTTTATAAGTAAATTTGTATTTAACTGAAAAACTTCTAAAGACTGGGAATATACACTTAACATTGTTTGATTTTATTAATAAAAACAATCATGTTATTAAAAATAGACTGCGCGCATTTATATACTAACAAACATCGAACATGTAAATATATACATATTTATATATTCAATTTGTGAAAATAAAATGTCCTATATAAACTAAAAATAAATAAACGCAATACTATCACATATTAAATATTTTATGTAGAATTCTAGAGAGAAACGATGCTAAAAGACAACTTTTTGAAACCGAGACACACAGTAACGCTTCATGTAATAAGAAAATTTTAAAACCGCGCGTATATTCACACACACCTGTCGCTGTCATTTAAAGGGAAAAACAATTTAATAAAAAAAATATATAAAGCAAAAATTGCTATAATTTTCTAATTTTCTTTTTTTCTAATACACACATCAAATAAGATATCGTGGACGTATATTATAAAGAATCGCACATAAAATATAAATGATGTTGATTATAGTATTATTAGAATGAACTTATTAGATTGAACTTAATTTTTTTTCACAACATATAATTTGTTTGTAAATTTGATTAAATTCCATCTTATGACCATTATCAATATTGAGATTCACACATTAATAACAAAATTTAATGTTGATCTTTCATATAACGAAGAGTTTATAAATATATTTACTTGAAATTTAACATAATAAACATTATACTCATTATAAATAAGGCTTAATACTTAAAAACAAATTACGTCTATAATATATAAAACTGAAAATACTTAAAGAAAAACAAATTCATAATTTCACAGATACTTTTCCAAAAATAAATAAAATATGAAATTCATTTGTATTATTTAACCTTTAGAAATTAATTATTTAAAATGAAATTTACCACTTATATTTCCAAAATCTTAGAGCAGCTGATATTTATATATTTAAAATTTGCTTTCTATAAAAAAAAAAAATTTCAAAGACTCTATAAAAACTAAAACTTATAAATAAAATTTAAATTTTCAATACTATGTATAGAGAGAAAATCAACGTGGTTGAAAACAATTTCTTTTTTACAAATTATAAAATCAAAGGAAAAAGCAAAAAAAATTCAAACCAACGAACCAAAAAAAAATCTCTTCCATTCCGTTTCTCGTTCATTAAGAAGTACTCTTTAGACAAGAAAATAATTATGTGAATGAATTATAAAAGAATAATTAAAAATTTAAATGAGATTTTCGTTAATTTTTCATTTATTTTTTTTCTTGTTTTTTTTCATACTTTTTTTTCAGTTTTTTGTCGTGTTCAAAAAAAAAAAAAGAAGAAAAGTAAATTCACTGCCTGAAGCTTTCATCTATCTTTTAATATACAAGTTAAAAAAAAGGTATATACATATTTTAATGCTTTTACAAAAAGAAAGAAAAAAAGAAAACCTTTAAAAATAATTTACCGCACTCTTCTCAAACCCAAAAACACACGCAGTCAAATACAGAAAACACTTTAAAATATAAACTTTGATTTTTTTTTATTATATTTAAGTTCTTTACATAAAAATGGAAGAGAAAGACTAATATTTTATACTTTAGATAAGTTCATATAATAATCAACTGTACGTATAATTAAGTGTCTTTAATTATCTTCTTTTAAATTATTATATTTTTACTGTTCCTAAAATCTTTTCAACGTTATGATATTATCGTTATTGTTATTCAAAACTATACATTATACAGAAATTTTGATCCATAGAAATAATCTTGTTAAATTTTTAATGATAACGTTCTCCAAATGTAACTTTTACTTAAAAGTAAAGGGGAGGAATATAAACTTAAGTTTTTATAGTTTCTGTATAAACATAAACATAGAATAGACTAACAATTCGAAATTAGAAATGTGTTAGATGTAGTAAAATTATCATTGTGTTTCGATTATTATAATTCTGTCATTTAGATCAAGAAATCAGTTTATAATATTTTTTATCATTTATATATTTTAATTTAATATATAATTTTTTTATGCCATTGATAATTATTATAAAGTAAATTTGTCATGAATTTTAAATAATTAAATTTTTTCTTCATAAAATAGCTTTTTGTACTTTTTCTTCATTTTCTATTAGTATTTTCGATATGAAAAAATTGTCTGGCGTAAATTATTGATCGTATTTGTATCTTAAGCAATAAAGTGAAAAGATATAACAACATTTTGTTTTGAAAGTTTTAAATATTTGATGTTCTTGAATTTTCATTGTTATTTCCATTAGCTATATTAAAGACCAATAACGATAGCTAAGACCAAGATTTCAGTAAAAAGTTTGATAAATTCATCTAAATAGTTTATACTTTTTGTCTTTTTACTGTTTATTTTTTTTACATGTACGTCATGCTACTATCCACCATTCAGTATCTTATATGTTCTATTTTTTTACCTCCATATATTTGTTATCTTTCATCTTTTATAATGTTACTTCAAGTATCAGCCCAGCACTTCTTGCAGATTACTGTGTTCTTTGTTATACTATATTGTTCCACTTAGTTTTTGCTTTTATCTTTTGCATTAGATTACTCATATACATTTGTATATCTACTTTACATACTTTACTTTTTTTTTGTATAATTCTAAGATTGCTTTAATAAAATTTTGACATTTATTCATGTTTAGTTTTAACGTTTTCCATATTATTTCCTTTACATTTAACATAAGATTTTAGTGATCATAACATCTGGCTTTCTTAAAACGCTTAAAACTTACAATTTTACAATTGCATTAAAAATTTTTGTTTTTCCTATTGCAAATATTGAATACTTTTATTGAATTAGTTTGGAATTAGAGGTATACTTTATTCGATTTATTTCTCCGATACGATTTGCAATCTCAATATTACCAAGAATTTAAATGATAAAAAATTATCATAAGGTTTTCTTATGGTTTTTGTTTTTCTTTCACCTATCCATATTGTGCATTATTATTATACATATACTAATATATAAATCTTTCAAACACACACATTAATATATACATATAATATTCATATTAGATAATTTAAATAGATACGCATATTTTCTTAATTTGATATTTCTTTATTTGGGGTTTTCTTTATGATTGTGTTCAATCTTACGATGAAGTTTTTAAGATACATTTATACACAAGAAAAATATATTTATTCTTAAATAATAAAATATGTAGGTAATTTCATATTTCAAATAAATACTAAGAAACATCACTACCAATAACTACAAACATATATTTTTATATAAACAAATCTTTTGTTGAAACAAAATATGATCCATCAATTGAACATAAGATATAATATATAAAATTATACTTTATACCTTATCTGTATATAATATATACCTATAAAAGAAAATCTTTAAACGAAAACAAAAAAAAACATCTTGAAATCATCACCAACCTATTTCTTAAAAGATGTGGATAACAAAAAGCAACAATAAAAAAAAAGTAAAATAACAAATATCAACAACAAGAATATAGTATTTATGTTTTTTTTGAATTTGATAAGATTGAGCTGAATTCTAGTTATTGTCTTGATCGTCGTATATAGTTAATAAAATATTTATTGTATCTATATACATGTAATACTATGTTAAAATAAATAAGTATGTATATACATTGAATATACCCACACATACAAATATATGTAGTATGTACTTATATAAATGTATTATAAATAACAAAAAAAAAAAAACTGGAAGACTTAAAGAAATTGTGTTTTATTTTGCTTAAATAAGGCGCTTACTTGTTATGTATTTCCTCTTCAGTTCTCATCATCATTTCCCATTCCCATAAACCTTCTATATTTCGCGAATGTACCATCACAAAAACCCATCATTGTAAACACAACAACATCCCTCATCTCATCGTTCATGTTCTCTTCACTGTTTCATCGTATCTTTCCCCTCATAAAAAGCAAACCACCATCCCCCATAAACAACTCAAACCCACTGTGCCTTATTCGGAGTATGGAGTCAGCCATTCTATTATTTATTTTTGTTTCCTATAGCTACAAAATTCGTTCAGAATTATGTATATATGTATATATAGCGGTAATATTGCGTGTGTGTGTGTGTATACACAAATACCAGGTTTTACTAGATTTCATTATGACAATGTTACTATTGCAAAAAAACATAGAAATATCTATAGAAATAATTTTGTATGCATATAAAAGAAAATTTAGTTTGTCGTCTTACCTGAGCTGAAAGATAATTAAATAAAAACAATTGTCATCTTACCTTATTCCTTTATCTTTATCTCGTACCACCCGGATTGTTCTCATCCTAACTGTGTCCACCCAATTCTCCATTCAACATCCTTCGTTTTTCTTATTTAACATCGTGGATGGTAAGATTGTTACGTGTGGATGACATTTTGAATGAGGTGCGGCTATCTAATCTACTATACATTGGATTTTTCTTTTGTTTTTCTCTTTATATTTAATTATAATTTAATTTTTTGTTACAAATCAAGCTAAACGATGTGTAAAAGCGCAATAATAAAATATGCGAATATTAAGAGCTAGAAAGAAATTTCTAAGGTTTAACCTCAAAAATAAACAAGTATATAATCTAAATCATAAATCCCAACATTATATAAAACATTGTACCTAACATACTAACGAATTTCAACTAAGAAACACAGATGTTTGCATAAATGAATGACTAAATATAAATGTTGTTTTCCTTTAATTTTCTCTTTTTGCTGTTATTTATATATCATATTAATTATTACATAAAAACATTATTTAAAGTTATAAGATGAATATTATAGATATCATAATTGCAAAGTCGGTTTGTGGTAAATTCACGATTCACTTTAATACTTTTAGTAAATATATATTAATTACTTTTATCAAACGATTACAGTTCCAATGGTCAATTATAAGATTAATTTAATATTTTCATATCTTAACATTGGCAATTGTATCAAAATTCACTTTTCACATCAGATTCAACGCTGAGATTTAGGGGGAAAAATCCATTATATGCAAAAATCACTAAAATTGTGAGATGTGAGTGTAGAATTTAAAAGGTGAGGCGAACTAAAGCTCAAGTATTTTTAATTGAATTTTAGTTTAACCTTATAAATTTTAAGCATATTTTTAGATTTTAATTTGACAATAATGACATATAGAAAACTTTAGTCAAGCATAAAGCTTTATTTGAATATTTTACATAATGTGGCTTTACATATAAATAATATATAATTAGACTCAAATTAAATAACATAACGTAAATATGAAGGACAGATGGATTTAAATTTGTGTATTTGTGTCTAGCATTGTTGTTTTTATATTGTTTAACTAAAATGAATATTTAGCTTTTGAAATTAAATTGTTCTTTGTAATGTAAATAATAATTTGGTTTAATAGAAAATTAGTTTTCCACAATGCAGTGTAGATTATTTATCTAAAATGCATAATCGCCTCATACAATTTAATTATAATAATGAAATTCCTTCTATGGAAGATTATTATATTTTTCTCCTTATAAATAAATTATAATTTGAGAAGATTTTTTTATTGCCCACGTTCACACTCATTCTACTACACCAAATATAAACTAAACTATTATTATAAAGATAATTCATATATCACATAAGATCATACAAGATCTTATGTCATTTTAAAAAATGAATCATTTTCCATTTTTCTCTTCTCTCTTTTATTTTATTTTTTTTTTGTTATTTTCTTTTTATCTTTTCCAACGCCTTCACATGTAAATTAAATTGTCTATACTTTAAATTTTTTTTCTCATGTTTTCTTTTTTATATTCAGGCAAAAGAAAAAAAAAATATTTAAGGATTTTTATTCTTTTTTATTTATTCTCTAAGCAGCATATTTATTTATAAAATTTGCGTATATATAGAAATTTTTTATAACTCTACTGGTTGTTATTGTTGATGGTTTAGTGTTGATGTCCAGTTTGTCATATATTACATATAAATCTATGTATAAATATACATATATTTTACATAAAGGCTAGCAGAAATATAAAAAAAAAAGAATAAACAAACATAAATATTTAGACAACAAGAAAAATTTATAAACAAAATTTTTCCAAGAGAGATTTTTATTATTGTTTTTTTGTTTCATTCTCACATAAAATCAGTGGAATTTTTCCATATTTTTCTGGAATTTAAATAAACAATAAGAATTTTTGATTTAAATTAAAAAGTATAAGTTCACAAACAAGCTTATTTTTAATCCAACTTAATCATAAATCTTAAACAACTATTTTGACAATAAATTTTCATTCTTAATGTTCAGAGGTTATTAACGGTTTTAAGTGGAAATTACTCCATTGTTATTTACTTATTTATTTTTTTATGAGTAAAATACAATCATATAATTTTAATTGTCAAAATGAAAATAGAATAAAAAGAATTCATTAACTAAAATAGTTACTATATTCAGTCAATATAATATTTTTGCAATTTGTGCGCTGCTGTTTCATGCAATATAAAACACACCTAATAAAACAAAATGAAAGAGAAATAATTTCGACTGATACAACTTTTTATTATTTTTTTGTTGAGACAAAAAAATATTATTTATTGTATAAAGAATGGCAATAACACCCCTATTTTATTATATTTTTCTTATTCTATTTTTTAATACAAACCAAGGAATATTGTCGTTTTTCTTTTCATTATAGGCATATTACCTACCCAGGTGTCCACTTAATACTACGTTATTACCTTCAAAACAAAATATTCACATGGACGATTTATTACATTTCATTATTTTCTTTCTTCCTTCTTTTATCATTTTTTTTTCTTTCTTTATTTTTTTTTAATATTATGTTCCTCTCTTTTCCAGACATTCACATAAGTCTACACAATAAATGGCTGCAGTAAATTCAGTGAGTACCATTCTTTTTTTATTTATTTAATGATCGCAATTTTTTCTCATTCTTTATTTTTCATTTTGCACTTTTCATATGTTTATTTTTTCTACTTCTTGAAAAATATTATATGGAATAAATTAGTAAATAATAATTATGATTATGCCTATAAAAACATAATTTCTTTCTTATTTTAATATGATTACATTAACAATTGCCAGGAAAACTTAACTGTGAAAAATTTGTTACTGCATCAATAAATTTTTAAGATGGACGACATACACACCTGTCGTACGTTTTTCTTCTATACGTAAATAAATCCTTAACAATAAAGTCAGACATTTTCTAGTCAGAAATTTTGTAAAATAATGTGAACAAGAGAGTTATAAAAAATTATGAAACCGACTTTAATAATATAGTGTGTGTAGATATTATTTTGTTAAATCAATTAACTCAATAATATTATACAAATAAAATATATGACTACAAAGAAAAGTAAATTTTGACATTTTCAAAAATACAAAACAAAAGTATGTTAATTTATTTCATTTTATTTTCAAATAGACAAAAATCTGTGCCAAATTTTGACCCATAATTATGATGTTGGCAAACTTTTATCCTCATCTGTATTATATTGTATTTCAATATTTTTTTATGTAGCAAAGAAAATATTATGTATTAGGGACACTAAATACTAAATTACATAATAATTTCTTTATTTTTCTTTTTGTTCTTTTATATTTATGTCTCGTATAATTTTCGAATGTACAATGAGTCATGATCATTATATTTTAAAATATAATATAAATAGAATAATTGTCACGGATTTAATGTCTTTAATTTTTTTCCATTTCATTTAATTAATTTAATTAGGCCTTCATCACATTAACAGTGACGTACAATGTAAATCTTATTCTTTTATACGTTTTAGGATAAAAAAAAATACATATTTAAAATTAAATATTCAGTAAGATCTGATAGTTTTTTCTTAATTCAAAATAACAATAAATTTCTATATAGCCAATAAAATAATATAAAAACTTTACTCTTTTTATGATTTTAGTAGTGGATTTTATTTTATATTGACCACGACACTGTATTCTTTTTGTATAACTGAATAATATCATTTGCTTCTGAAAAAGATAAAAAAAAATCTATTTTGTGGTCAAGATTATTATTAACATAGTTATTATTAGCATAGTTTATTCGGTACACAGAATTAATTAAATATTTAATTAGTGAAACCGAAAGAATGAAGATGTGGTTTTATACATAAAATATGGTTTGACTTAACATCCATCAAGCCCAAGCAAAAGATATATAGTATCAAGATTGAGTTTTATTTAAAATTAAATGAAAAATACAAAACAGAAAAAGTATATATTATATGAACGCTTTTGGTTGTAATTTTTATATATATAGGTTAGGCTATAACTGTTAACAAGTAATGGATAACTAAATTATAATTCTTTTATAAGAAAGTATAAAGAAATAAATTTATTTTTAGTACAATAAAGAAATTATCATCATACAATCTATTATCAAACAAACAAAAATAATCTTCAAACAACATCTTTTACCCTCAAAGTAAATACACATGAATTTGTAACAAATTTATATATTTATATAGATGAAAGGTCCATTCCCACTGGCCTTCCTGTTCTAGTGCACATATTCAATTCTCTCTTGTTATCTCTTTTTCTCTGTGTTCCCTATTCCAATGTTTGTTTATACTTAGGTATTTATAGTCACTTCCAGTCTTACACTAGATACAATTTAGAAAATGGTACCCTAACCTGTAATTACATCGGTTAAGATAAACTTAACGTTATTTTATGTTCATACCTTTTTTTACCAGTACATAGTACATACATATACTATAATATATAATATATACGTTTATATAGGTTAGGCATATACTTCAATGAAAACGTAAAGGGAATGATAATGAAATCCTCTAATTATAAATTATTTATTGAAATTTTTATTATATGTCTAGATTCTAGAAGAAAATGAAGAAGAGTCATATCATGGTAGGTATATAGAAAATATATAATAATAAAAATTATATATAGAATAAAATAGTAAAATTTTACATTTTATTAAGAAAATAGGGCTAAAGACGATAATTGATTGAATTTAATTAAAAGTTTATAAGTAATTTAACCCCCATTTTAAGTATAAAATAAGTATAAAATATAATATAAGTATGAGTAATATAAATGCGGTGGCTAGATTAGTTCATAAATGCCATTTTATAAGTACTTTCCTATAAAAAAAACTTTTTTAATGTTTAGTGTTCAAAGGATTTAATCATCCTAATAAATATGCGAGTATTTTAATGTAAATTTTCATAATAAAAATTTTATGATTGGATTCTCTAAGTTTTATATTTCATAATAATTTTAATAAATCAGAGGTATAGTATGACTATACATATAATCCAACATTCAAGAAAACATTCCAAATTTTTATTCAATTTTGAGGAATTCGTTATTTTGCCGTAAGGAATTGATATTGCTTTCGTGATAACTGATGAAATTTTTCCAGAAAAATATTCGATCAACATTAGAAACTATAGTTCTTACTGTTATACATTTAGATATACCGATTTATTAGTTGTTAATAAAAAAGGTATTTTAAGAATTAAAAGTTTTTTCGAAATTTGTGAATTTTTAAAAATTGACTCTATATTCCAGTAAAGAACATAATGAAATTAATTTTATAATTAAATTAATATACCCAATTGAAAATTTATAGTCCTGTTAATCTATTATATGTCGGATTAAGCCTGATGTTTTTACTTTTACTTTTATTACATACGTACAAAGTTTTGATTGCCATATTTTTCTTATTGTTAACAAGATAAACAATATATAATATAAGAAAGTTACAGCTTCCATCATAGATACTTTATATAAAAAGTTACAGGATATACGTATATACTACCTATACAAACGATATCAATAACATCCAGACAAATAATATAAAACCAATAAAGTAAAAATGTACAAAGTTAGTCAAACTAAATATGATATTAATTTTTGTTGTTACTCTTCTTCTTCTATTCCTTGTTGTTGTCACAAAATGATGTGGTCCGTAATAAAAGTCAAACAACAAGTCGTTTGAAGACATATTATTTTCTGATTTCGATAGGAGTTAAAGAAATTATGTATTGAATAAGTACATATGTATCTTAATAAAAGAGAACCATCAATAATGTAGCTTAGGTAGAGTTATAGAACTTTTCAAAGGTTCATCAATAATTTTTTCCAGTGATCATTGACTCTTTAATTAAATTGATAAAGAAGTTAAATAACATCAACTGATAACAAAAGACATAAGAAGCATATACTGAGCGTTTGAAATAAATTGCGAAATATCAAATCACTTTCTACAATCACTAATTACCTAAATATTTGATACCATCACCTTTCTATATCTCTACTACCATAGTAAAATATTCTTTGCACACCTATCATTAACTAACTTACCTCAGTAGCGTGATACATACATATTTTGATTGTTGGTAAAACATTGTTTCTAAGAGTTTGAAATTATATATTATATTCTCTTTTGAATAATATTGCCTTTTTCTGCTTTATCTTGTTTTCCTTTTATGTCTGTTATTTTTTATCTTCCATTTTTATTTCTAGGCTTACGTTTTAATAATTTATTAATTATTTGGTCAAAATTGAGCAAAATATGTAATTCTGATCGAATTCAATTTTGTTGTATTGAAGCAAAATTGTCAGTTCATTAAAAATTTAATTTTTTTTTTCAAAATCAGAAATTTAAATTAATGCAGACTTTGTTAAGTTTGAACAAAATTTATATAGACTACTCAGCCTTATCACAATTTTTTTTATGAATTAATTAACTTCGTAAATTATTGTTATATTATTATAATTCCCAAAAATCAATACTTGCTTGTTAGAATATATGTAGAATAAATTCTATAAATTACTGAAGGGACTTAACTATATACTTCATTTAAATCACATATTATACAAAACAAAATTAATTTTGTTTATTCCGGTGGGTTATATGAAATAAAAAGGATATTATGAGATGTTCATCTAAATAAATATACTTGTATTTGTATAACTAACATAATGCTATTGTGGATATTTCTATATATTCAAATATTATTTACTTTATACAAATCCATATAAATGTTATATAATTTTAACATAAATGGACTTTTATTGATTAAGGTTGAAAATGGGAAGGTGTGAGAAGAGAAAAATATTTTAATTTCTTTATAACATTATACATAACAAAACGCTTTATATTAACAACAGGAATTCAAAAATATACTTAGATATATCATTCATAAAGTACTAAACATAAATTAAGTACGTATGTGTACATATTGTACATATATATAAAGACTATTTCCGTTTAAAATCAAATGTTATTTGTTCTTCAGAGCGCATCAAAAGCCTATATTAAAAGAAGATCTTGCTTTCAAAATAATATTTTGATTTTTTTTTAAATAGAACCACTACCTATACTACCCATCTTAACATTAAAAACACAATAAAGGGTTACAAGATAGGGAAATATAGGATGGTTCAACTTCAACGACTTAGTTGTATACACTTATACATTCACAGAACATCATCAAACCGTATCTATTTTATAGTAGATTCATGCAGGCATATATACATAGAGTGGCGAAACTCATTTGGGTTCTGAATTAGACGAGAAGTATTGCTAATTAAAGGGGCTTTAATATATATATATATATATAAATATATATTCATATTAATATATACATATGTATATATATAATTTTAGATACATTTACAAGGGTGCTTCAAGACTTAATTGTGTCAAACAGAGACTTCATACAACTGAGAAATAAGGATTAAAATTTTAAGGTTTTAGTCATATCGACATTTTCTACTGTAAATTTATTTCAACAATTTGAAAAAAAAATTTTTTAGCGTATTCTTTTTTCTATATAGGGTCGGTTAAATTTTTCATTGTCTTTGCCTTTTATGGTCATGCCACAAAAAAAATTTAATAAGTAATGTATATAAAACCATAAATAAATTCAGAAATTAAAAACAAAACACTTCTAAAGACGACCAGGTTTTTGTTATAATAATTTTTATAAAAAAAAACGAAAGAACAATAGGGTGTGTTAAATCAGAAGAATATAATTATTAAATGGGGAAGAATTTTATGACGTCAGTACATAATTCATTCGTCTCAATTATTAAGATTTTTGGTTTTTTCTTTTCTTCTATAGTGTTTGTATGTATTCGCATATCAATTTTATAAAATGATGACGAAACGTTTAATCATTTATAAATACAATTTAATGCACGAATTCTAAACAATTTTTGAGTATTATCTGATTAAAACTGTTTTACATTAAATCGATTTTTATAAGAACGATAATTAATATAAAAATTTTAATTAATGAAAAGATATGAAAATTATGAGAAATTATAATTGAATTTCTAATTATAATTGTCAAAATGATATTGTAATATAGTGTCGTCTTTAGATAATCATAATTCAATGGATTAAATATTTTTTATAGACCTCATTCACTATTACATTTATATAAAATTAATCTATCTTATTTTGAATTTACAATCATACATAAAATTTCTCATTGAAAATTATTTTCCTTTATAATTATTAATAAATTACATACATTAATATTCAATAGAATTCATTGAATAGTACAAAAACAAAAAAAAAATACAAAATAAACCCAAAAAACAAACGTTCCAAACGAGTGTATTTAATGGGAGAAGAGGGTTAATATATAGGGTGGTAGCAGCTAGCAGAATGGTTGGTCTCGGTAGATAAATCAAAACTAGTGGCGTCCAAAACAAGATAATTTCTCTCTGGGGTTGTTTTTTTTTTGTTTTTCTCCCCATCAGAATTCAAACATTCAACAATCGTAAATCAGACAAATGTAGCGCAAACAATCGTTTGCTGATATCTCTAAAAGTCTTCATGTGTTTTACTTTAATTTATATATACATATCTTTATACATATATGTTTTGTATATAATACTATATATGTATGTGTAAATTATTTCTTGTTTTTACAACGATAAAACTAACCGCACAACAAGACTATAATTTAGACAGAATATCAAATATGTATATGTATATATGTTGGAATCTCAAATGTCAAATCACTGAATATCGATCATCGACCCACTTTATTTTATATATTTTAACATAGTAACATCTAACATAACAATAGTTGGTAGACTTACCTACCTCATCTAAAAGATTCGTTAAATATCCAATTCTCTACCCTCGTAATATAAGCACACGCATATATATATATATATATCCAAATATACATCCATTCATACTCAAACTTACTAAACTTTCCCATAAAATATAATAATATGTATATATGTATAAATACATTTATGTACTTTTATAAACATTATATTATATATTTTTCTTTAAAACGTCCTACTGGCGTGAGCTTTGAATGATGGTGGTCTCTGTAAAAAACAACAAACAACTTAAAACTTATCTTTATATTATATACAAAAGGAATTAAGATAAATAGCTTTTATAAATATATTATGTATATTTTGTATAAAAGGAAAACAAAAATGGTAGTCGTTTTTATAACATTGTTTTGTTATTTATTTTCTATAAATTGAAACGAGAATATAAAGTTATTATATCTTAATTAATCTAGAAATAAAAGAAAATTAGGATTTAAAAAAAAAAACAAAAGAAAACCAAATTAATTTTTACCTAATATGGTTATATAATGGTTTCTCTGATACAACTAATAATTGATAATTTGTATAACAAAATGTCCACTGTCAATAAGAAGTATGTATTGTGGATATTAGAAAATACTGACATTGATACTTCTGTTTTATGCTTAACGTTACAAATACATTACCTTTGATATATTTAGTTTGAATAATATTGACTATAGATAATAACTCTTGAAATGTCAGTTTAACAAAAAAAAAACTAAACGTAAATAAGAAAGAAAATTATAATATTATCACAGTCGCTTTAGAATAACAAATAAAAAATATTATCAATTCCCCTACTGATTAAACCAAAAATTTTGTGTTGTTCTTTTTAATAATCCAAAGATTAAAGATAAAAATAAACAATTATATTTAAGCTGATTAAATATTGTATAGTTTATTGAATATAAGGTCAAAACACTAAATAGATCTACAAAAAATGACTAAGAATTTATGTAAAAAAATTAATTAATGAGAATTAAAAGGAGTTTTTAATGTCGTTTGAATTTTTATTTGGTAATTAAACTTGACAGATAGCGACAAACATAAAAAATATATAAGACATATAGCCAAGATTTAAGATAAAATAGTTAGATATTTGAAATAAATAAAACAATAGGATATTTCGGTCATAACCACAAATAAACTTTTTATTTCATGGTAAATTTATAAATTCTAAATGTTTTATATTCTTTAAAAATACACAAATATATATTTATGCCAGAGAAAACATAAAATACAATATTTATTTAAATAAATTAACTATCCAATTTATTTAATGTCAAATTATACGAGTATATATTTCTTTGTTTCCACTCTTTTTGAAATTATTTTTTTTGTTTTTTATTTTAAAGAAGTTTTACTTTAAATAGTGGCAGGTCAACTGTCAGACGACGTTTATTAATGCATATAGTTTTTTTTTTATAAATAGTTTAATTATGATAAATAGAAAATAGAAAAAAATATAAACAATCTGCATTTAAGGATCTTATCCATATTGCATATTTATTTTATTAAATTTTTTGTTTTTTGATAAAGAAATTGACATCATAAGTCATAATATAAGAATATTATATTAATTAATTTGTATTCATAACGAATTATAACCTTTTTGTTAAAAGTTTTTAAGAAATATGTAGAAACATCTTTTGTTTTATTTTATTTAGCAAATATGTATGTAGTGTTTATTATAGCACTTATCTAAAATAATGTGATCCATCATCGAAAATACTTAACATCTGATATATATATAAGAATAAATTATTTTAGGAATATACAAACAAGTAACACATTTGTATTCATACATAAATAATGCTTCATGGATGAGATATGAATGAAGGGTAAAACATGAATAATAGACTTAGATACTTACATCACGCACCGCATTATATTAAATTTCTATAGCACTGTATTTATATACCCGGTATATACCCGTAATCAATATTTTGCAACATTATCATTAACTTAGAGATGTTAGAAACGATCAAATATAAGAACGAACACCTGTAATCTATTAACCTTGTGTAGTGGTTTTAAATTATAATGTTTTAACAAAAACATATACCAACAACAATAACTTCATCATTTGGATGATTATTATGTGCGTCTCCAGAAAAAAAAACAGCTGTTTGAACTAAATCTGAATTATTTATAACAAATTGAAAAAATGTGTAAAAGACATGAGTTAAGGATTATGATACAACATATACAAAACATAATATTATTGAAGGATTGTAAAATATTATAATGTTTTTATTATTTCTAATTTATTTAATGTAATTCTTACTGCAAAACAGTTAATACAACTTCATACAACATTTTATAAATAATGTTACATACAGCTATAATTAAGAGACAAAAAGGTAGAATAGAGAAACAACAATCGTTACAATAATAATAAAAATAATAATATAAAAGCTTTAATATATGAAAGTTGAACTTAAAAAATTGAAAAAAAAAACAAAATTCCCAAATGGAATACAAAAAAGAAAGAAAAAGAATGAGGAAAGTTTGTCTAACACTCAACGAAAATTGTATATTCAAATTTTACAAGAAAGCTTAAAACAAACACACACAAATATTCTTTGCATTTTACATACTCCACCATCAAAATGGAAAACTTAAAAAAGTTAGTATTTTAACGTCTATAATAATATAAAGTAAAAAAAAAAAATATTTGTTTAAGATTTATGCCAATTGCAAGTTTTTCAACAAGAAATTAATATCAATCAGAGCTTTTCGATCAATATAAATTTACCAAAAATTTTAGAATTATTTCATGAACCATTCATGCATAGAATATTTTGGTTATCGCGAATAAAACATCACACCTTGGTAATGAAAAATTTGAAAAAGTATGTAGAAAAAGGTTTTATTACTATTATTTCTTTTGTCGTCGTGAATTGTAAGAAATATAAATATAAAAAATGTGAAGTATATAGTAAAGGACGAAATGGTAAATCACCAGTTGCGGTATTTCGGTTTCAAAATAAAAAAAAATACCGCACTTGACCCTTTCAACAGGATAAACGAAATCCATCGCTTATATTTATATATACATATATACTTATTTATGCGTGACTTGACTACGATAACAAAATATGCGTCGGCGTCAGAAAAAGCAAAAATTTAACAAGATCTGACCAACGAATATTCTATAATACTATATTTCCTTTTATATTATTTGTTTTTTTTTATAGGTTTAAGAAAATAAAGTATGTTAAAGCTTTCCCCACGTTTCATAATCGCCATTTTTTTGTTATTATTGTCCTCAAAAATATTTTTTTTTCAATAGTTAAACGTTATGTAACACTTATCCATTCTTACGTACAATCGTTAAATATTTTTAGCTCAATGATTAACCACATAGATATAATAAATCTAAACCGTCGTCTCTTAACAAAATACACAAAAACGCCAAAGAAAAAACCAAATTATTGTCTCTGACAGATAAACCATTTTCTATTGTTTAAAATAGCGTTCAAACAACATTCCATAAAGTAGTCGTATTATTGTTGACGTGTGTCCTACAGACATTTGGCCTGAAAATTATTTTCTGCTATTTCCGGAGTTAGACATTTTTTTTGACATACACAAACATATTCACAATATACACACGCATGCATAAACACATATACACAACCTATCTCCACGCGTACTTATTCTTATTTTTATTTTTTTTAATAAGAAGATCATTAAGAAAAAGAATAGGATATAATTAACTTTAACATTGTATATATTATTTTTTTTCTTACTTAAAATTTGGTATGTCACAGAAAAATACATCAGTAAAATGTGAATCTTTCGTCATCAAAATTTGACCTAACAAAGTCACCAGTATAGTAAAAAGAAGAGGAGGGTGTTTATATTTTTGTTCAAAGTGATATGAGCTTAATATAATATTTATGTTAATAAAACAAACTTCAAATTTTACAATATATGTAGCAAATATGTGACATTAAATGTGGTATTAGTTGTCAAATATTTCATAGACAGTGATTGTAAACCATGTTTTGTAAAAGGGGTGGTTTTTTGTAATAATATATTCTAAATATTCTTGGCATACTAATGTTTATTTTATACAATTAATAATGACAAATAGTAAATTGTAAAAAAGGTTTATACTTACTGACATATACTCTATTCTATAGTTAAAACTCTAATAACCATCTATTATTTTTATTTTTAAAATAAAATCATTGAGCAAGTAAATTTAACCCTGAATTTCTTGTTGAATATTTTTTTTTGTTAATTCTCTTTGAAAGTTTTGGCAAGCATAAGTGACACACGCGCCACAAATTCTCGTACAATAATTTTTTCTTTTTGTTTAACTTGTTTTTCATTGTTTTTTTCTTTATTTTTTTACACATCTATAAATTATTATTACATATACTTATCATATTTTATTTCATCATTTTTTTTTCTCTATCAAATTTAAATTAATTTTCTTTATAGTTTTTTTCTATCAGTGTAAACGTCATTTTGGCAAATTTCCACATTTTCTACATAATACACAAACAGATTAACGGACACACCCACACGACAAATGCTTATAAAAATTACTTTTTGCGAAATATATTTTTTTTTTATTTGAACACAATGTAACTAACAGAGCAAAACAAAATGTAACTTTAGTCAAAAAAAAATCTGTTCTATAATGAAGCTAATTATTTAATGAAGACCGAATGGAATGAAAAAAATTAATTGAAAACTATGCAATTTAAATATTTAAATTTGAATGAAACTTTGTTTGTCGTAATGCTCTTAATTATTTATATTTATGTTAATTAATGATTGTGATAACAGAGGCTCGTATATAGTTGGTATATTGAGAAAGAGTATAATATGATTTATGATGAAAAAATAATAGCAGGTACATATAAAAAATACCTGAACAATCAAAAAAAGTGTATATTTAAATCGATAAAAAATATATATCTACATACAATTCTATAAATATTATATCGTTAATTAATGTAAATTTTATAAAATATTATTTCGTATTTATTTCCATTCAGATAATGATTTCTCAATAAGATTAAAGCAGAAATATATCATCAATATTCATGTCTGTTTTGTTCTTTTTCAATTTTTTTTGGTTCGAGTAAATCGTACAAAATTATTTGAATTCATTATTATAAGGGTGAATAGGGACGATTAATGATAGAAGTTTCATTTCTTTATCAGTTATCTCTATTTTAAAGTTTTTCAAATGTATTCATAAATGTCACAGTATTTAATAAAAATGAAAGAACTAATGTATATTTCAGTCATTAATTAAGTTTAAAAAAATTGAAAGAAGCATACAATTATATTTGTAACAAGATTATCCATTGCAATATAAAGGAAATACATATATTTTTCATTCATAACTATATATACATGTTATTATTATGTGATTTTTATAAATGTAATTTCTAAAATTTCATATAAATATAATAACAAAATCGTGCTCTCCGACTACCAGAAACACGTACAAAATTTTTTTAGAAATAATAATAGTTCCGCAACGTCTCTCTGTTCTTCATCTGTACGTGTTCTGATTTTGAACATACCAATTAACGATATGAATATGCATCCTTCTAGTTAGAAGGTACATTTATAATAAATTGTTAACAATACGATGTCAAAAGACAATAATGATAATGAAATATAAAAGTTACTTGATGGCAATTATTTTTGGTTTTTATTTTTTTTTGTTTTTTGAAAAAGAAATAATTAAACACAATAAGAAAATGTTTTGTGTATAAATTTTTGTTTTAATATATACAGACACTTATCATAGTTCATTTTACCTTAACTACTTGAGAGATAATTGTATGATTGCAAAGTGATATTGCTATAACAAAATGGCCATTATGGGAATTTCAAATTATGTAATTTTGTTGTTTTTTTAAAAAATGAGTTAAAATCACACCATACATGCATATAAGGAACACGAAAATTGTCGTATATTAATGAACATAAATTTTATAATAAATATATGTAATTAAAAGATAGTTTTAAACCATAAGAGTTTGGATGTTAATTAGCCAATTAACCTTACTGTTTAAGTGTATCTTTAAATAGCAATTAAGATTGAATGACAATAAAATATGGATTTTATTGTACATACTGAAAACCATTACAAAAAAAAACTTTTATATAATTATTTTTCACTGTAAAATTATGTAAAATAATGTGAATAGATTTTATACAATAAGCCTTAGAGGTTTAATTCCGTCAATTCCAGATTTTATATAATTATAATTTAAATATGTTATGGAAAATTTACTATAATTTTCTAACTGTAAATCAAAGATTATTAGCATTTACAGTTACAAATTTTATTTGTACATAAACACACACATTCATACATATATTATTTATATTTCTAGATAAAAATTTAGAAGAATTTCAAAATTTATTTTCTTGCATTTGATTTCAAATTTCTGAACGGTTTTAAAAAATACTCACATTATATTTTATGTTTTGAGGTATGAATGAGCACAATTTTATTTTATTTTTGTTAAATTATTTAAACAATTATGCAAATAAATATAATTTAATTGATTTTGCATAATTTCTGGTGGTCTATCAAATACACATGCATTTACATAACAAAAAGTATTATACAAAATAAAAATTTATATTTATTTTTAAAATAAATCAGATAATGCAAAATAATTTTGTTTTCGATATTATGTTATCCAGTTTAATTTTTCATAATTTTATTTTTAACATTCAAAATAATTATTACTGACACAAACAAGAGACAAGAAAAACGAGCAAACAACTACACTGTAACTAAATTTTTGCTTTCTTCAAAAGCCTTCTTTCACTTCATTGACGAAAAGTTTTTCATGAATGCTTTAAAAAAAAAGAAAAAAAAAATGAAGAAAAATATAAAAGAGATAATGTATATAGGGATGAATGTGGACTTTCAGTAAAATAAAGTTTCTTTTTCTTTTGCTATTGTTGTCTAAGGCTATATATTGTACTAGTGTATGTGTGTAACCGTGTGTCTGTTCTCTATTAAGGAAGAAAAAGGGGGTTAATAGAGGGGGTGAGTTTGTTGAAAAAACTTTTTTTTTACTTCTTCTTTGTTGAAACATTGATTGGCCCATTGTCATTCTACAGACGGCGTTAGAGAAAGAGAAGGTTGGTCGGATTTAATGAAAATGGAATGGGTTATTTTTAGGTTGGTCTATATATTTCTTCTACATTCATGTATTCATGTGTGAACATTTTGTTTTTCATCTCTTGATTGTTTCAATTTAATTTCTCCTTTTTATTCCATAGATAAGTTTAACAGCAGCTTTCTTTATTATTTTTCATTTATTATTGATTCACTTTTTTTCTTATTTCTCTTATACTTATACTTTAAAAGAAACAAAATAACTGAAATTTCTTGTTTTGTATTCCTCTGGCTTTTGTTAGTATGTAACAAATATTAAATTAAATTTCTCATTGTTTTTGTTGAAATTCAAAAAATAAATATAAGAAAAAAACTCCCTTTCAACCGGTATATAAAAAAAATATATAATAAAATTGAAAAGGAAATACAAAAAACAATAATCCGAATTTTATCATTTTGGAGAGGAATTTATTTCTATTTTTCTTTCTTTATCATTTATTACAAATTATTAATAAAAATATGTTGTTTCATCTTAAATTTTCTTATTTAGAAAATAAAATAAAATAAAATAAAATAAAATAAAATAAAATAAAATAAAATAAAATAAAATAAAAAAAGACTCAAATTATCCATTATATAAATTGATAATCATAAGATATTTAAAGAAAACCTCTTTTCTTCTTTAAATGTTAAAATCAAAATGTATTGAATTATGTAAATTAAAATGCCATTAAACTGAGAAATTAGGTTTTTAATACATAATTTTTTTTATACGTTTTTAATATTACTTTACGTGTTTGTATATAAAATGTGCATTAATTTTTATATATTAATACACAGACAAACCTATATATACTTATATATATATATATATATATATATATATATATATATATATATATATATATATATATATATAATATATACATATATATATATATATATATATATATACGCATAGATAAAAGGAGCCCTATTTAATTCACTGTTCACGTTTTATTTGAGTTTTTATCAAACTCTGTCACGTATTGAAATATAAAGAAGAAAGAAAAATAAACTTACTGCGTCTTTAAGTTTTTTTTCTTATTCTTCTTCTTCTTCTTTTTCTTCTTGTTATTTTTCTTCGTATTATTATTATTTCTTATATACCACAAACGTGGCATTTTTCCTTTCAGTATAAAATAGGAGAACATGATGAAAAATATGAGAATCAAAAATAACAATACATAATTTTAAACATTTTAAATAGATCTCTTTAATTTTTCTTGTTTACAAAATTCTTTAAAAACAAAAAAAGAAATCTCAATATTAAAATTAGAGTACTACTTTCCCTTGAAATGACATTTAAAAAACAGAATATAAACAGAAAAGAAACAAAATGAGTAAAGATCATTGAAGAAAATTGATCAAACGAATGATTTCAACGGAAATTGAGCCTTCTTTTTTTCTCAATTTCTATATTTCTTTATAATACTGTTAAATCGACTATATAGATAAACACTGGGAAAGATACAAAACTGAATACATAATGAGCTTTGATTTCTGTGTTAGTGATAGACGCGAATATAGAAGATCTTTACTGAATATTTTAGGTAGTTTAAATTCCCCTCTTTTTTCAACCTTTTTTAATGTTTCTCACATAATTCATTCGTATATTTTATACAATTGGTTCAAAACAAAAAAAAAACAAATTATATTGAATTTAATCAAAAATTAGCGTTAAAGAAACGCATAACAGTCGAACCAGACTAGATTCCTTATTTTATAATTTCATAGTTTTATTTTAGCACACATAAATTTAAAAAATTCATTCATTCTCCCTTTATTTTATTTTGTTTTTTTTTTCCTTAAGTCATGATTGAAATTGACTAAACTCAATTTTCTGCTTCTGTAATTTATTCTTTATAATAAACTCATTTTATTTTTCATTCTCCTTATTCTATTTTACTCTCATTCTATTTTTTTTTCTGTTTTGTATTTTGCAAAACAATTTTCTCTCAATTATGCTTTCATTTTTATTTCGCACTAAATTCTCATCTAGTGTATTGTTTTCACAAATTCTATTCATTTTATTTTGTTTGAAAATATAATTTCATAATATATTTCCTCACCACCGCTAAAACTTCCAAACCATTTCTAGGGTTATAACTAAAAAAAATACGCTACAGAACTTGACGTGAAAAAACTCAAAGGGAAAAACAATGGTCAAATACAGATTGTGACATAATATACGATTTACTTCTTAAAATGTTGATATGTTCTTATAAATATATATACGTATATTTATATAAAAACTATTAAGCACACAATGAAATTTCCCTCCTTAAAGACCAGTGAAATTACTACCTAAACTTATTATAACATTAAATATTATACGTCAAAGTTTCAATAAATACCTACCCAGCATTCGAACATCTGTTATAATAATTCATGTATTTATTTGTTTGAATTTAATTTCCTTCTGTGTTTTCGTCGTCTTACTATTTTCTCTTCATTCCTATTTATTTACTTCTTCAGTATTTTGTTCGTTCAAATGCAATTAACGAATTTTCTACAAATATAAATATAGACTACAAACAAATAAGTCAAATCAATATAAAAGAAACTGTTTCTCTTTTCGAACTCTCTCCTCCCTTTTTTTTTATTCTTAAACTTTGAATCGATGCTTTGCTAAGAGTTTTTTTTTCGTTCTAATCACAAACGATAAAGTTGGGAAAAGAGCTAGAAAGAAAAAGTCCCTTAAATAAAAAAAAAATAATAGCAGCAACCAATAGTCAAAAATATACAACAAAACTGACTATATATAATAAAGTTTTGCTGTTTTTGTTGAAACAAAAACAATAACAAGCAACAACAAAAATAAAACAGAACGAAAATAAAAAAATATTGCTTTTCGTCGTTTCTTCTTCTGATTCCAATCTCTGCCTGCCCCTAACATTCAGAAATAAATAGGATGGAGATAGAAAGACATATATATTTGTATATAAATCTAATCGAACTGTCTTACTAAGAGGATTTAATTTTATTATTCGATAAAATTGACAATTCGTGTTGTAAAATAAAAATAAATATAAAAAGAAGAAAAAGTACGAAAGCTCTTTTTGCCTTCATTTCGTTTTTTTTGCTGGTGAATAACCTATTTTGCAAAAATATCTACAAGATGTTCCCTGTATACCATCTTCTTTTTTATTTCTTTGAACATTTTTCAAATCCTTTTCGTTTTTAATATTATATTCGATTTTTAAAGTATTCTATACACATACATATTTTTATTTATATAAAATTAAAGTTTAAACTCAAATTTGTTTAAATATGTTTATAGAATTGTATTCCTTTGAAGCACGAAATTATACTTTGAGAATTCTTTACCATTTATAATTTGCATTAACTACTGATTAAATTAATTGCTCATAAAATAAATATGATGATATTTTCGAATAGCAAGAAACTTTGTAATAATTAAAATTGATGGCAAAAATTCCATGGCCTTTAAACTAAAGGGAGAAACTAATCTGAAACCAGACCTTAAAAAAATTTAATTGATATAATTGACAAATATGACTTTTCTGTAAATTATATGCATTTATTTTAACTTTTTTATAGACGGCTGACTTTAAAATTTTTTTAAAGAAACGTACAGAGGCAATTAAAATGTACAAAAATAGACGATAAATATAACAAAAAATAAAAAGTAAAAAGATGTTGGAAAGGGATAATTTAACGCCTGAACAAATGTATTGTTGTGGAGCTATTACAAGTTTTAACTGTTTTTAAGAGTAAATTTATTAGCTCTTCATACTTCTTTCATTTTTTCAAACAAAAAAGTTTAAACAAAAAACAGCAAAAAAAAAGAAACACACACACACATATAGTTAAAAGAATAATAATATAAAATAACAGGAAGAACAAGAGAAAGAACATTTGAAGAAAAAATTTTAACGAAAATTTAATCGCATGGTTCAGTTTTATATACTACATATATGTATACGTAAGAAATTATGATTTTAAGAGCTTTTATTCTTAGTTACCTTACATTTAATATAAATAGTAGTAATCTCTCTCTAGTTCAAAAAGTTCTCTTTTCAAGGAAAACAAACTTTATAGAACTGTTAAACTTTTCAAAAGGTATTTTTTTTTTACAAAAAATAAAGTTTCTTTTAAAAGTTTTAACAAAAATTTTGAAATTCTAACAAATAAATATATTTATTTCAAATCAACTAAATTAATTATTTAATTTTAGTGCTTTGTGGAAAATCTATACTCATGTGGTTTCTTTAACATTTTCTGTAATTCTATGTTTTAAATTATGTAGATATATGAGATTAATTTTGTTTCTAAAAAAAAATTATACATTTGATAAAAGATCTAAATACAAATTGTTTAAATTTATAGTAATAGTAAGCATTAATAAAGGATTTTACTTATACGGTAATAATCAATTTTATTCAAGAAACTAACCCTATTTTTTTAAATATTAGTTGTTTCATTATTATAATTTCCTTATCATCGATTATAATATAATTTTTTATAAAAGTTTATAATCTTTATTAAAACTAATTCAAAATACATTACAATACCTCATTTAAATTTTAAGCAAACAAACTAGGCGCCTTCACCGTCTTCCCATTTCAACAAACCGATATAAACTTTTATGTCTAAATTTAAATAAGTTGAAAATACCTTCACCGCAATGGTCGTAAACTGTTCAAAACAGTAATCAACAGAAACCTCGATAATCGGTCATTTTCTAAATTTCTGCTTTTAAAATTTTCTGTATATACCTTATTCTTTATAGGCTTCATTTTTATTTGACAGCGTTTTTAAACCTACGTTAAAAATGTTAAAAGT